>VXAA01001723.1:254819-349251 GCA_013399115.1 Anseranas semipalmata | reverse complement strand
CCCCCCCCATACCATGAGAAAAAAGAGAATCAGCTCTTGTGCCTCCACGGGTCTCAAAGAATTCCTACATCCCAGTAAAGACTCCACATAGTAGGGGAAGTGACCAACTCTTCTGGAAAAGAAACTACGCAAAATACACCTTGAAAATGAAAGCAGAGGACTAAATCTATTCCTGGCAAGAAGGTACAACTCCCTTTGAAGCCAAAGAAATCAGTGCTGCTGAATTTGTCTCAGGAGATAAATACTAATAACCAGTCCTTCCCAGAGGACAATCTGATAACACTGACACCCACAAACGTCAGGCAGGATATATTTCCTCCCATGTGCCAGTATCGAAGCTTATCACCCTATTTGCTTCTTCTCTCCCAAGTCATTTTGCGGGGTCAAAGGCTATCGTGGGGCTTTAATTAGAATGCCATCATAATGAGCTGACACTTAAATCAGCCTGCCAGTGGCTAAAGAAAATTAACCTTAGTGTCAAATGAGCTCCAGTCTGGGAGTTCATGTCATGAGGGGGCAACAGATGCTTGCAGAGCTGACGTGTATGGTGGACGAAGAGAGACCTACACCAAGCATTCTTTGAAACAAGAGATCTGCACTGGGAATCTCACCTATCCTAGCCATTCCTGATGCACAGATAAAAGAAGCAGTCTCTGCCAAGCTTTGTACCACATGTTTGCTGCACCAAGCCAAGGAGAAATCAACAGGGAGAAGCTACCTGGGAAAGAAACTTCTTTTGGGCTCCTTGAGAAAGGATGTTACTTATGCTCAGATACACCTACAAATGTAACACGTGTGATAAGCCAGATCAGTTGCTATGAATGACTTTTTCATTACAACTTAGTTGATTATTTTATTACTATGCAAGAGCCTAGGCTGCAATTAAGGGTGGGTGCTTCACCCAGCTCAGACCCTGCAAAGCTTAGGGACCAAACAACCAGAAGGAGGATAACCCCTCCTCACTAACAAATATGAGGGGCATTCACAAGGACAAAGACACACAAGGAATTAACCTGCCCCGTAACCTTGCACTTTTTCTTTGCCACTGGTGCCCCTGCAACTGTACTGCCCCTTCCCACAAGCATTCTGCACCATCTTTTGGGACAAGCCACAACACTGCTTTATTACCAGTGCATTATGAGTAACTTCTACACAGCAGCACTTTCTCCCAGTGAACCCAGGTATTCCCTTTAGTACCATTTGTCTTTGCATTTTAAAAGCACCCAGTAGCCTAGAGAGGAAATCGAAAGCATGTTACTCACAGGTACCAGAGAATCCATAAAGGTTTACCACCTTCCTCAGTGCTGAACTGCCAGTGCTATCATTTTCCATGACATCTCTTTTATGCCACTGCACTTGACAAATACCTTGTGCCTCTCCACAGGTGTTTTGAAAATCCTGCCAATGCAGGCATAGAGAGCGTACAAATGGACCTAACATCTCCATCTTTTCAAGACAGAGCTGTGCAACAAAACCATGTGATTTTGCCAACCAAATGTGGCCACGGTGCTGCCTGCATATAGCAAATTCCGTCCCATGTTCCTTGCCATGAGAGGACAGGTTTTCCTTTCATTAAGATCAGTACACCTCAGAGGCTATTTTGAACAACTCTTGAATCATTCCCAATGTGTTTCTACCACAACCGTGACTGACCTTTATCTACAGGGGAACCATCTGATCGAGATCCTTGGGAGATGACTCTTCTCATTACCTCATGTAGTTTAAAACCAGAGCAGCCGTACTAGAGTCAATGAAGCAATAGCAAATTTACACAAAGATGATAAAGAGTAAAATTTACTGCAGCACCATCTTTTAAAGGAAAGCTGAAATCTTCTCCTTTTCCAACAGCATCCTGTGAAACACTTGTTGCTCGTAATTAATTCTTCACTAGTTATGGCCTTTGTTTACTCTTGGGATTTGACACCACTATGGAAATTTACTTGTTTCTTTCTTAAAAACAACAAAGCTCCAATGGGCTCAGTGTTATGTTTCTGAAATAATGCACAAGGAGTTCCAAAAATCAAACCCATGTTCCACTTCCTGTAAGGTTCATTCACAGGTTTTCATGCGGTAAAGGCTGTGATACGGGAGGACTGCAAATGCCAGACTAGAATACTTGCAGCCATATTTAGACTTAGCATTATTTGCACTGGAGTATTTAAAAAGGGTGTCATTTTTAAGCATAATTTTGTTGTTTTTAAAATATTGCTAAATTTTATGATTTTGACACAAGTCATTCAATTTGTGATACTCGCTTAAAGGTTCGGCACTCATGAAGCTTCAAGAAAATTTCAGCTTTCTTTAAAAAAAGAATCTTATTAACCCCTGGGGATATACTGAAAAGCATGAAATTGTAACTTTCAGAAGTCTTGAACCTTGAAGCAAATAATAACAAATGCAAGTATTTAGGACCCGTTTGTGTTGATCGTACATTTGGGAGGACAGTATTGGTCATTTCTGAGGTACGTGGCGATTTAGAAGCCAGTCTCATGTTTTGGGGCAGCCAGACATCTGATACTGAGAAGGGACATCTCTGAACACCAGCTCTGAAAGGGAATCTTGGGGCCTTTTTTTTCCTGCAGTTTTCTTCCCCTCTCACCAAATCTTGTAACATGGATTCAATAGATGGTGTGATCTTTTCCTCCCTCCTTCCCCTCAGGTAAAAAAATAAAATGGTAAACACCACTGTAAGTACTTAATGGAGGAAGAGGGACTTCAGACAGTTCAAAATAGAAGAGATGTAAGAAAAGATAGGTCCTCATCCAAGTTATACAGTTTCACCCAGAAAAATGGCATCTTTTTGTCCTTCCTTTCACAACAAGAAACATAGTATCCCCCCTACTCCCAGAGAAGCCTCACGCTACTGGAACATCACTGACATTTTCTTTAAAGAGCTGTTAATTAAAATAAAATTAAGTATGCCATGTTCAGTATTTGTCAGGCATCAGGAAAGGCTACTAAAATTATCACTGAGGGGCCTATTAAATATCATCATATGCTCTCAGAGTAGCTAATTACAGACATTTTTAAATGTTCTGACTTCCCCATTCTGCAAAAATCTTTTACTTTTTTTTTATTTATTTACTTACATGAAATAACCAAACACTAACAACTCAGCACCTGTTCTGTGGAGCAAGAAGGCATTGCCCTGCTGCCCATGAAGCCACAGAACAGCACAGTGGCATCTTGGAGTTGGGGAGCAAACCTCATGACATTTCAATTCATTTTTTTTTGTTTTCCCTCTGCCTTCTGCACTTTGTTCCCTATTTGCATCATTTGAACATTTGGGCAAGGGTCAGAGAGGATGCTAAAGCCTGGAAATAAAACAGGTACTCTCAGCAATCCAAACCCGTAAGCTTGAGAACTCAGAAAACTGTAAGCCCTTTGAGAAAAAAAACAGCCTTCCTGATCTGCCCTGGCACAGCACCCCACATAGCAGGATCACCTCGTGTGGCTACTCTCAGCTGCCTGCTACGGTGACCACAGTAAGAAAGACTGGAAAGGGCTTGGGGCTGAACTTTTCCTTCTGCATGAAGATGACATCGTAACAAAAACAATGACAATGGTGTACTGCAAGGACGGGGTACTAACTAAAGCCTCTGTGCTGTTCTTAACGGATCTGCTCTTGGGAGCAAAGGGAAGCCACACGTGCTCCTAGAGCCATGCCCAACGCCACACCACACCGGGACATTCAGGCCCAGAGGGTATGCCCACAGACGTACTTGTAGGCTTGCTAACTGCAAGGTCAGAGGGACTGCTCTCGAAGCCACCCTGGGAGCACTCAGAATTCAACACAGACGTACCCAGAGACAAGTGGCTGCTCCCCCTGACTTTCCACCTGCCAGGGCAAGCAGCCGTGTGCTGCTCAGCAGTGCCAGACCAGGTTTCCTGTCTCCCTGGGCACAGGCGAGAGGGCTAACTGCAACCAGCGCTGCCCTTCTGCTGATTTGAGTGCCTTTGAGCAGGAATTTTGAGCAATCACATTTAACAATGTTGTCGTTTGCTTTGTGCGTGAGGTAGACCAGCTTCCCCACTGACCTTCACACTGCTTTTGAGGAGGGCAAGCATTTCAGCACCTATGCCATCTGCAAATTTGGTCTTCCCCTCAAGGATACAAAAATTAGGTCAGAGGCTTTTCTCTTCCCCTTCCACTCCTGCAAAGCACATTAGAGCTCAAATCCTCAAGACAAAGCATTATTATTATTGTTGTTATTTTTTTATGGTGGAAGAAAATATTAATGTTACAAATAGCTGCCATTAGCATAAGCCAAGCTGCATATTAATATGCACATGGGTGTCTCCACTGTCAGGAAGCAGCGAGGCCCCAGAGGCCCTGCTTTCACTGGGGAAAATGATGATGGCATTAGCTATAATGATAATGATAAGGAGGCTGCCATAAATGATACGACAATTTCTTTTGTAATCCTGTTCGGGCAAAGACTTCTTCCTTACTCCTCAGTGTCCATAAAAGGATGCTGTTTGAACAAATGGCAGCTTGACTGATTTATTCAATTTCACCACAGCTTTACGGTTTTCTTAAAAGCACCAGCTCTTTGAGACGTGACTAAGAAAGAAACTCAATTAAGCCTTTCAGATAAATTCCTAACCATCAAGATTTTGGAGAACAGGATACCAAAGAAAAGGAATCCCTTATCTATTTATGTTTGTAAAAAGCTCGTGATGTTTGAGTCTTTTTGGACTAATGATACTATTATATCCAAGGACAGCAGGAGCTATGAAGGAAAAAAAAGGGTATGAAAAAAGCAACAAGTCATTAAAGTCACCTTTGACATAAGATGTTCCCAACCCTATCACAGCCTTTCTCCGCTATCACTTATCATTACCCTTATATGTATTATATCTAGGATGAGACAGCAGATCTTTGTGAGACTATGCTATGGATCAGATTAGAGGAGTGATCTGGCTAAAGTAACAAAGCAAAAAACAGAAAGAAGGGGGAATTCCTACAGAAAGTTTTTGGATGTGCTCAGCAGTACAGACCTCAGGCCTCAGTTATGCAACAGGACTCAGCTGTAACCAATGCAAAAGAATTCTATCCCTGCACTCTGCATCTGGACACAGACAGAAGATGATTCTCTCTGGCTCTGTAGCTGCTCAACTAATTACACAGCTTTTCTGCCTGATGTCACTGCACAGGGTGTCTCTGGCCTGGAATCGTCTGTCATGGCTACAATGTGCAACAGGGATCTAAATACATTAAAGTGTCAGAGAGGTGGGGATGCCAGGTTTTGGTCTGTCAGCTTCTGTACTGAAAACCTTACTGAACTCAGCTAAAACGCTACACCATCCACTTTTCATTTTTCACATTTGTTCTTGTGATGTACATCTTGAAGCTCATCAGAGGGAAATTTAAGCTTTACGCTAGCAATAAAGTTCTTTGCGGTAAGCTAAATCCAAAGGGACTAGCCTAGACCACAAAGAGCCCCACACTGCTTCAGACAAGGTGGCCAGGTGAAAATTCCTGATATGAAGACATGGCCAAACACTAGGTATGCACAGGCCAGTGACACAAGTGTTACAAAAAGATGACTTCCTCCACCCACGTAGCCTGCGGGACACAGGGAACAGCCGCAAGCCTCACAATTTATTTCCCAGGTAATATCTATCCCAGATAACACAACAGCAAAAGAACCATCTTTGCATTACACAATAGCCATATTAAAGCTGCACGAATGGTGGAATTAAGATGGAAAACATCAGTGTAGTCCAAAATATGAATCTTATTTGTTCTCCTCTTACATTCCTTACTCTCTTTCCCTTTTTCTTAGTTGAATGGTTCACCTCTGTATCTCGACCTCACCCAGTCCCCATACAGTTTCTCAAACCCTTATTATTCCAGTTGGCCTGCACAGAGAATTTTTTTTCATTTATTTTCTCTTTTTAAAACAGCAACTTAGTTATTCAACAGAAGTCCTCTGCAGAGTCAGTAGGAATAGCCCAACAGGAATGCTAAGCAATGATAACCATGCTTGGGAGATGCTATATTATCATAAACCTCATGTTTAGGACATATCCAGAACCAATAGCAGATCATCTTTCCTCAGCTAAATCCACTAAGACACTGCGGGTAATCTGGACAACTTCTCTAAATAACCAGGACCACAATACTTCAATTGTGAGCAGAAGCACATGCATATGCCCTTCAAATGACGTATATGAATACTAGTTGTTCAATACTGTTTCCTACAGTAGTTGAAGAAAAAGAATAAAACTAATACATGATAACTTGAGATCTTGGATTGATGGAAATCAATGGCAAAACTCCTGTTACCTTTGCCTATGCAGCTAGTTGTCCATTTGTTGTTCTGTATAACTAAAACTTGTATCCCTACACAAAAATCACTTGTTCCTTATATCTGCATTTTCAATCTTGTTCTTTGCTGGTCTTCCAGACCAGAGTCTGGCACACCTCCTTAAAGTCCGTGGATGCAAAAAGTAAAAGGAGGAGCAACTCTAAATCATACGCTATATGGATGAAAACTGACCCTAGGAGCCAAATGCACAAAAGCAATGCTATTCCCCGGCCAGCTGTATGTGCTCAGTACATGACAAGCTATACAGTGCAGATGCAACCGTAAGGTGCCTGAAAAGTGGAAGGATGAACTACAGACTTCTTGTATGCTAAGTCCATACAGACATAAATCTTGATTTCAAATGTGACCATCAGAACTTCAGTACCAAGTGGGAACAAGAGTGATAAAAAATACCTTCAAAAACACTTTGTCAGACTTAGGTCATGCACCTCAAGAACGTGGTGTCTGAAATGGGAATCAGCTTGGAAGATATAAGCACACTTGCTTGAGTCTGCTGTCCCCATGTAACTTGCCCTGTAGCACCACAGTTACCTTCATACAGTCACCACAAGACAGAAATTGCACAAGTGCCTTTCCCAAGACAGGCATTGCCTCTGAGCACCCAAGCTAAAGACAGGCCGCAAGGGTAGTGCTCAATAATCTCATTATAAACCAGCCTAGGCAAGGGGGACAGGCAACAGAGAAAAATTATGCATGCTTTTGATCACAGATGACATTCCATTAGCCCAGGACAACAGTATGCATACGTATGCCATTAGCACCCCAATGGAGGTAACAACTTACTGACAGGGCGTAAAGCAATGAAGGTTAACCATCCCAATCGGTGGATCACACTGTTGCAAGAAATCTGTCTTTCCAACAAGTCTTTCTGGCAAAGACTCACAAACAAACAGGATAGCCATGAACATCTGAGACTGGACACGCCTCGCTGTTGCCTCTGAGCCAAAGAACATCACCTTCTCAGTTCATCAAGGTCCAGTCAACTAATACTTATTGCACAGGAAAACCAAAGCTTCACTTACCTAGAAAGGACGACAAAAAGAGAGAGGGAGAAAGAAAATAAGGTTAGTGTATTTCCCTGAAACATACAGATGCTACTTATCTTTATTTCCCAGGTGATTCCCCCATCCAGGCACCTTGTTAGGAGATTCCTGACACAAATGATCTATGATAGCTCTCTTAGCACATGGCCACTATCTCCCCTGCTGTAATTGGTCTGTGGTGCCATTTAATGTTATACAGATTATTCATTAAGAAAAGCAAAACTGAGCAGGTGTTTTCATCAACATCTTGTTCTATTAAAAGAAAAAAAAAAGAGAGAAAAAAAAGCAAGAGAGGCTCTATGACAACATTAGCCACGGGAAGGGCACAAATTATTCTGACTGTGAACAGCAGGGCACAGAGATCTCAAAGCCTAGCCAAAGGAAGTGGGAAAGGAAAGGAAGTGGGAAAGGAAAGGAAAGGAAAGGAAAGGAAAGGAAAGGAAAGGAAAGGAAAGGAAAGGAAAGGAAAGGAAAGGAAAGGAAAGGAAAGGAAAGGAAGTGGGAAAGGAAAGGAAGTGGGAAAGGAAAGGAAGTGGGAAAGGAAAGGAAGTGGAAAGGAAAGGAAGTGGAAAGGAAAGGAAAGGAAAGGAAAAAGGAAAGGATCTCCTTGCTAAAGAAGGGATGGACTGGGTCATGGGCCATTCTGCCTCATGGTTCTGGATCTAATCCAGCTTGCTGCAGCTGACAACTGCTAGCATTTATTGGCTTCTTTGATAATTTATATAGAAAAAGGAAGTGCTGGGTCTTGCACTACATCCTACTAAACATTCATGTTTTCTTTACAGAAGGGGTAGTAATAGCTTCGTGGTCAGCCTGAAGAGAGGTGCCACAGGCTGAGCAAGCCTGTGAACAGAGAACGTTGCTGTCTTGCCACGAAGTCACACACTGAGAAACACTCATCTAAGAGTGGCCCTGAAGCTGCCTGGGCTAGAAAACAGCGGAGCTCAGAAAAGGCCTTCGGGGACATACCCAGAGCAATAAGGACAGGCTCTTCACTCTCTGGAAGAGACTGAAGTTGTACTGTTGAGTCCCACAGACTCGGAAGTGGGCTAATCGAATGGGGTTCTGGGAGCCTATCTGCCATTTTTTCATGCAACTTTTGCTAAAAAACAAAACCAAAAACCTGACGAGGCAACAGCAATATCAGAAAAATCAAAAGAGAATTATTACTCCTTGACACTTTATTACTGCCATTTATTTTCTGAACTATGGTTGCAATGAAAGGCCTTGATAATCTTGGTTTAGGTAAAGTAGATTCTGCTATGGGATGGAAGGAGGGAACAGACGATCTCTTCAGGTCCCTACCATCCCTACATTTCAAGCTTTTCATGAAGACAGGGCACCTGTGTCTGCAATACGACACAGACATAGAAAAAGAGTGAGATAGAAAAAGGTGGCTCTTTGCTAGAACTTAAATGAGCCAGAAGGAGGACTTAAGGGGAATGTTAGATCAGATGATAGGAAACTAAGCAGGTCTAAAGCGGTACTAGATCATTCTTTTTGACCAGTTTCACTCAGACAGAGTGTGGCTAGCATGTGCTACTTTCTCAGATGTTGATTTACGGGCCTGGAGACAGGACCACCAATCAATCAACCAGGACTCATTCTTTGCAAGCAATAAATAACTAAATAAAGATTGCTTATTTATTCCCAAAGGTTAACATGCCTTCAAGAGGTAAATCAAACTTCCAAAGACGGGGGAAAGCAACTATACCAAGGGTCAGGTCCTGAGAAAGGATAAGCTTCCTTCCAGCTTAGTTTTGAATGAATTCTAGTCAACGTTTTCATGTTCAAACACTGTGTGTCCCATTTACTATGGCTCTGTTCTACCAGTCCTGGATAGCACAGAGCAGCACTTAAATGTCCTGCACAAGCTTTGGCTACTGACATGTGCTATAACTATAATGGAATATAGCTGCTATCACAGAATACCCTAGAGGAGGTGCAGCCAGGCTCACATGGTATGGGGAATGGAAGAAATAGATTATATACATTCACGGCACATTTGCAAAAAGATTGCTGTGCTCATACCAAGATTTGCACCCGTATAATTGCATCAGTTTCAAATTAGTAATAATCATATTCTTAGCCAATATATGATCTACAGAATAGACCTCACCCTCGGACTCCCATAGTTAGGATAAAAATAGCTGGCTCTGAATGTACCAAGATTTCTGCTGGTACACGGGAGACAATAAATCCCAGATGACCCACTAAGCCCTGGTATTTTGTTTCTGCAAAGCCCTAACATGGCATATATCTTCTCATAAGTAAGACCTGGCCTGTGTGACAGCAGTACCGGCACATTCAGCAGTGTGTTTCCCTTTGCAGAACACTGCATGAAAGTAGCACAAGCCTTACTTTTCAGAGGCAAACTGAAGCTCAAAGAGAAGTTAAGCGATTTGCCAACAGATACACAGTGCTTTTGTCACATGAAGACACAGGACCCGTAACTCTTGGCTTCCCTGACGCACACATTTAATTATCAGATAACTCCACGCGGGAACAGCGACCCACAAGTGCAGCGTAGCATCAGCCTGAAGCCTCCCAAGTGCTGTGCCTGCCCCTCCTCTGCTGTCTCCTTGAAATGGCTCCCAGCAAAAGGCGGATTCCTTAATTGTGTTATTAGCTGAATTATTAATTGATATGAAAACAGCATTTTACTGGGCATAAAAAGTCATTTGGAAATGAGATAAAATGTTCTCGGCGCTGCCTGCCTCCGAGCAGAGCTGGAGCGAAGGCTCTGACAGCTTGATTATTATACACATTAGTGCAATCTGGTGAGCTCCCAACACAGAGAGCACGGAGTCCCCAAGTACCATATCCATCAGGCAGCATCCCTTTCCTTTTCTCTTTCTTCCCCCCGACTGCCTGCTTTGCATTTATGTGGGAGACCTTGGGGGTAATTTTTTTTCTTTCTGATCAATCCCAGCTGTCATCACTACAGAGCTGCTAATGATAGTGGTGGTAGGGGAAAAAAATAGTATTTTCCCTTCAGCCCCACACAGGGAAAGACTTTGTCCTTCTCCAAACTCTCCTGCATCCCAGAAGGGAAGAGATTCTCTGCTTCCCAAGACGCTCCTCACTGGAAAGGAGCTGCTTGCATTTCTCCATCTCCAAGCCCTTTGTGTCCCACTGTGGAAGCTGTGGTCTGTGTATATATACTTTCCTCCACAAAATTTTCCAGTATTTCATGATGGTGGAGGGAGGGGCGTCTTGATGCTCTTTCAGACTTTGTCTAAAACCCTGCCTTTGGAACGATATACTTCCACTCCTGAGAGACCCTTTTCCCCTCACACTGAAAGAGAACAGCTCTATGGATGCCCACCACATCCCCCACACCCTCCTCTGTCCTGCTCCCTGGGCCTGACCCCCGTCCCGCCACGCTGTCAGCCCCCCAGGCTTCGCAGAGCTGTGGCAGGAGCAGAGCTGCCTGGCAGATGGTATCAATTAATTCTGAATCTCCATTAAACAGGCAAAACGCATGTGCTTGCACAAGGCAGGTGCTAAACCCTGGGCAGCCCCCCTCCCTGCCTTTCTTGACCCCCTTTCCAGTCCCCACCTTGATGGGATCCCCACTACCACCACCAACCCACATCACTACCACACAGCCAGAGGAGCCGGCAGACTCCAGTGATCAATCCCCTCTCTTACATGCAAACCTTGTAATTTAGCAATAACTACTCAACCACCATTGACCTGCTAATTAATCCATGGATTTTTTGTTGTGCCTTTAATCGTTGGCCCCGATATCTGAGTGACTTTAGACTGCTCACTCTGTGCGGAGCCTAACCAACTAAATGCTACTTCAGCTCCGTAGTAATAAAACACTGAAATATATTGACTCCCTGCCAGCTCTCGCGCTCGCTCTCTGCCTCTCCGCTTGCCGGCTGAGTGCTAGCGTGTGAAAGGAATATAGAGAGGGGAAGGCATCAGCCATGAGATATGAAGTTTGGGACACAGGTGAGAGAAAGCAAGAATCAGTCACCAGTGACAGGCTACCAAAGGCAGCCTCTGATCCCTACTATTGCCGTGCTCTGACAAACCCAGATCTGCTGTTTTCCAGCCCGAAACAGGCTTGGTGACTCTAAAAATTCAGAGTCATGCTGATCTTTCTTTCTTTCTCCCTTCCATCCCTTAATGAGGAAAACATTGTCCTCTCGACTATCACTGTCACACTCACTAAATATGTGTTAGAGATAAAAAGCCAGATGGTATAGGCAAAAAATGAATCCATACAGAGGAGAGCCAGGAGATCCACATTTTTTTGCTAGTGCTGTCAGAGGATCTCTGCGTAAACATGGATGAATCACCATGAAGGCAGTTTTCTGAAGCGACTCGCACTTTTTGGTGCCTTGAACCGATGCTAAATTTTTGGAGCTGGAAATGGCAGCCTGAAACCCTGACGTAGCAGGAGCTGCGGATGCTCAGCCCACTTGGACATCGAGTGACTATGAACCAGGCCCTCACAATATCCAGCTGATAATGTGGGTCACTCTGATGATGGGGGTGGGACAGAGATGAAGGGATTAATGGGTAACAGTCCTGAGCTGACAGCAGAGGAGTAGGAGGAGGCTGTTAACCCGGTCAAGAAAATTCTCCATTGAAAAGTATTAATTTTCATTTGGTTAAAATCAAAATGGAAGCCCTGTCAGTGGCAGCTGATATTGGCCCTCCCACACAGAAATAAAGTGGAGAGTGATAAGCCCTTCCAGTTACTGCTGTAGCTTGCTGCCATTGCTTTCGTTGCGGCTGATCTGCAGTCCCGAGCCACTTCTGACGCCCATGTTGCACGCTGCTGGGAACACCGGCACCACACAAGCCCCACAAGCAGGCAAGCGAGTGGTGGGATGAATAAGGCAACAGAAATAGAAAGGCATCTAGGGGATTGGCGAAGAGGAGAGAACTCCACGACTGCAGCTGTACGTGCAGTTCATGGTCAGCTGTTAGTGTCAACACGTTACCTGCCTAGCTGTAATTAACTGACCTGAGAATAACCCAAGCAAGCTCTACAGAGAGCCTTCCTGAGCCCGAGCATCACACCGGTGAAGAGAGGTGGTGCCCTGCGGGAGCGTGGGCTCAGCATGGCTCGGAAGGAGCCCAAGGGCAGAGCAGCACACTCCAATGAGAGGGGATGCACTGGCCCTGTCACAAAAATCTACCGAGTCCCTACGTCAACACTGTGACAACAATTCAATAGCTCAAAAACTATTCTGCCAACACACCTGACACTGTGCCTCTGGGGGCAATGGCAGTACAAAGGCATCTGCTGTTAGTGTAGGCTATTAGGAAAGCAGTCGTACGGTGGCCCTATACTTCCTGATCCTAACGCCACTGTTTTCATGTAAATAGCTGGTGTTTCCAAGCCCGCCACGTTCCCCTGCCCCTTTCTGCTTGTCTCTGTAAATAGCAATGCCAGAGCATGTCTGGGGTACAAAGAGTGGCTCAAACAAGAGTTCCCAGCAACAACAGATCACACTGGCAACTCTGAGAGGAGTTTGGCAGCAGCATTTCTGAAAGCTTCCTTGGGGACTTCTGGGATCTTCTTGTCCTGATCTGCCCTCTCTTTTTTAATAATGCAAATAATGTTTCTGAAGTGCAGGTCATCTGGGGTAATTTATGATCTCTTTCACTGCCAAAGAACAAGAGTCTATCAGCAATGGACCTCCTGCTGATCAACTCTTCAGGACCTTTGAACAGAAAGCATTTTTCCGTGCTTCCCCCAGCACTGTCTAGAGGCAGCACAGTTGGTTGGGAGGAAGCTGAAATTGTTTGTTCGACTGTTGGTGCACACTGGGTCCGGAGATACCGTGCAGTACATGCAAAATATCTCAGAGAAAGGACACTGTCCTTCTGAACAGCTTTGTCACTAAATTGCTTGGTCAAGATACCAAAATGAACTGAGTAGCCATAGGCATGAGGAGAAATGCTTTCTCTCAGTTACATCCTATCTAGTTCTTTTATATAGCAATTATCACTGAGAACCATTTCTGTCTTTATAAAGAGATAGCATTACAAATAGCTCAGACAGCATTTTAGGGCAGGATGGACACTCAACAGGCCTCATGTGCATTAGTGGAGAATTGTAAACTGACTTCATTCTGTAAATACACTGCTTTACAATATGCTTCCTGCCATACATGTGGGTCCAGTCTAACGGCTGGAAGATCAAGACCTCGGAGTTCAAATCTTCATTAGGTGTTTCCAGCCTGTGCTACTAAGCCTTTTTGCCTGCAATCTAGTGAACTGCCTTGTCCAAGAAGGGAGGACAAAGCCTTGCACCTGCTGGCTGCTTGGGAGTCCGACGCCAACCTTTGGGCAGGACTAGGGGCAGCATGGGGTGTCTTTAAGCCATTTTTGTATTCTGTGAACCTTCGAAAAATGTACAGCTGGCTTCCCCTCCCCATTCACTAGCACAGGGAGGCAGAAACACCTGTACTGCTACATCTCTCTGCAGCCCCATGTCCGAAACAAGTCCTTAACGAGTGACCGCGATTTGCATAGGTAAAGAGCTTTTACTCTTATGCTTTGCTGCTTAAAATGCTGCTTCAGTTTGAGGTGTAGACCTCAGCAGAGCGCTTTAACCCCGATGGTAAACACAGATCCTTGTTCAAATTAAACCTCAGCTCTTCCACACAGAGATGAGAGAATCTGCATCTACATTAGTTCTTCAGCAATACAAATACCCTGAAGAACAGATAAGCTATATTCAACCAGCTAACCAGTGGTGATCATGCCAACTGATTTCCAGGTGAACCCCTTCCCCGAAAGAAGGGTTGTTTGTACATGGGTTTTAAACTAGATTCAGACACGCTAGCTTTCTGGCAAGTCTCTGGGGTTTGTCCTCTGAAGATGCGCACTGTAGTACCCTCTGGAAGAACATTTTTCCTTCATCTCTTGACTGCCTTAGATCCCAATAGCCACTCTGCTTCTACATTGGGTTTCCCCTGGTGAAACCTGGATGGATGCAGACTAGAGACTAAGAGAGAGACAGTCAGTTGGTTCAGGATTGAGGCACAATGCTCAGCCTGAAGTGTGATCTTCTCTACTCCAGCAAGATCTATTAAGGCTGTAAGAAACTGCCTCAAGAGAAACCTCCCTGCTTGGGTCATACACAGGGAATAACAGCGTGTAGGTAACAACCTTACAAGGGGAGGCAAAAGTCAGGTGGGAGCTCAGAGAGCTCATCCATCTGTGGTTGTTCTTCAGGAAACCTGACCAGGCATTTACAAGACCTCCATCAGCAACATAGTAGTGGCTGGGCACCTTGCACAAGAATTTTTGGTCACCAGCCTTCCTAGGAGGCTAAGAAGAACTACTGTGCCCATTTGAAAGAGAGAAACAAGAAGATTCGATGACTTCCTCAAAGTCAAACTTGCAGCCTCTAGCAGTGATGGGAATCAAACACAGAGTTTCTAAGGCTGACAGCCTAACTACCATTTCCCATTCAGCTTCTTATGCTTGAAAGTAGAACAAAATGTTGCTTTTTTGCTTTCTTCTAAAAGCAGCCTTCTGCCCCACATGATTGAGTCTCTTCAGCCAACCCGAGAGGATGAGCTGGCACATCTCATCTTAGCCAGACCCTGTCCTCGTACCACACAAAACTATACCGTTTGCATCATGCTGTAACACCACAGCATCAGCACAGGAACACTTCCCAAGCCTTGACCCCTCTGCCTGCCAGAGGGATCTTTCAGCACGGCAGGGGGAATCTGACAAAGACAGCTTCAGCAGGAGGGATCTGCCCAGTTTGAATTAAAGCTCATCTGCCACCTCTGCTTAAGCACATCCCACCTCACCAGATCGGAGCAGCAAGCTCTGGATTAGTTTCGAAACTCCTGCTTCCTATAGCAGCAGCAAGCTGTCTGCAGTGTTTCCAGCTATTTGACCATGCGCTTGCAGCACAGGGAAAAATTCATCTCAATTGAAAGACTGTGGTATAGAAAGCAGAGTGGTGTGTCCCGAGTGTCCTCCCCTCAACTCATTGTGGCAGGAGGAGGGGATGGTCCTGTTCAGAGAGAAACAGCCTGAATGACTGATTGCATCCATGCCACGGAAAGATGCTGATGAGAAAAGAACAGGCTCCTGCCTGTTATATTTTCAAACCCCCCAGACACTGGCTCAGAGCCTTGCCTGTCACTTTCCTTAAGCCTCTGTTGAGGAGGAAGAGTGAGGATCTCAGAGACAGTGTTTAGTGTCAGAGACAGTTCGGCAAGAGACAATTTTTCACCCTGTTAAATCCCTCTGCAGAATATTATCTGCTGGTTTTCCCTCTTTTTTTATGATTTTCTTATGATTATCTCCTGCTGTTTCTGTCCTCAGCAGCCAAATAAATAAATTGCAGTATAGCTGTCAGCAGCTTTAGCTGAGTAAGAAGGCTCTGCAGGGAGCCTTGGTGGGCAAAACCCCATGTAGCCCTCAGGACCGCTGCCAGCTAACGCCCCTTTGCATCCAGGCAGCATCACGGTGCTGAGACAGTCAGGTCTAATGGCAACAGGGGAGTGGGAAGGGGCTGAGGGAGCAGCCTCTCGGCTCTCTGCCCGTCTGTTCCTCTGCAGGCAGGGACATGTCACGGTCTCACCTGTGAAAGATGATGATGATGATGATAATAACAGTAACACCAACTTAGTGGGGGGGATGACTGCAAGCACTTAACCTCCTCACCTGTGCTTGAAGCATGTTTGTATCATCATCCCACTGCACAAATGAGAAAAACAGTCTCTGAGAGGTGAAGGGACTTCCATGGGGTCACAAAGCCAGTCTGTGGCAGAGACAGGAATAAAACCCAGGGAATTTGATAGCCAGGCACTGGTGTCTTCTCCACAAAACAATTTTTCCCTTAAAAAAAATATAATGCACTTCTCTCTCTCTCATGCATGCGTACCCTTTACCCCATCTTCCCTACAGTTTCCTTTCTCCTGCCTAGTTTATCAGATAGGTAGCATAGATGTGCACAGCACTTTACGTGCAAATACAAAGATAAGATGCCTGTGCAGGGTGACTTAGAATATGGCCACCGCTTTCACTTGTAGCTCAGTATTTCCTTCCCAGACTCGTTCTTCTGTGCTGCTCAGGGACTCTGGTCCCTTTGGGGCCATGTTTAATTCACCTCCTATGACTCTCTGAGATCCTTTGCAGGTACTGATCCTGCCTTTTTCATGAGCTCTTCAGTGTTCAGATGTCTGCCTTTTTCTTTCATATGCAGTTTTCTTTCTTCTCCTTTTCCCTTGTTACATAAAGTCCTTCCTTTACTCCAGCCTCCATCTTTGGTCTTGTCTCTCATTGCCTTTTTCTCCTTCTCTGCTTTCAACAGATTTTCCCCATTTTCTTTCTTTGAGCACTCTTCTCTTTGCCTTGACACAAACTGTTCTCTTCTCTTTGGAGCTATGACAAGCTTCCTTACACACTTCAAATATCCACCCTCTTCAAATGCCTAGCTCTGCCCGTGCCTCCTTACCTTGCCTGCAGCACTGTTTGTTAGTCAAATGCTGATCCTGCCAAATATATACCTTTCTTGGGGTATAAAGTGTACTAATAGCACAATGAACTTCTCACTGCAAACTACGATGTGATACACCAAATTGACTCATTTTTAACATGACCGTTGGAACCTAAGTCCCAGGGCAGTGTGCTAGCAATGCCAGCTGCTGCAACAGAGCTAATTTTTGACAGTGTGAAGATATCTTAACCCAGCAGTTGCTTATTTGATTAGTGTGACCACTTGTACTTCCATTTTTAACAAAAAAATTAACATTTACTTCTTCCCTATTCTCCCACCCCATGTAAACACACAGGTCAAAGAAGCAAAGGAAGAGGCAGAGACAAGTCTATATATACACCCATGCCATGAACATGAAAATGTCTCACACTTCCAGATCTTCTCTCAGTATCTCCCAGACTTCAAACTACAGTGCTGATAGAAACAAAGGAAAATCTGTTTGCTTGGGGAAAGAGGGATTTCTTACCCTTTTTTTATGTGGATGGTGTGATTTCAGCTAGCAAAGAACTGCCAACCCACTCCCAGCTGTCACAGGAACTGGCTTTTATCTGGCAGTGCTTTGAGAACCCAAAGTTTTTAAAAGACATGAAAGCAGGAGCCTCATGCCTTATCCTGCTTTCTGATTATGATCTCTTTCCTAGCACCAGAAAGTGCGAGGGTCAAGGCAGTTTTTTGCACCTATTTCCAGAAATTTTTAGGAGCTCCGTGAGCTTGATACAATCTTCTTCAACCACTGCCTTCCCTCTGTTAGCCATCGTACCTACTCCCAAGGATTGTCTTGTGATTAGGTAAAAATTCAGACGTGATCCTCAGAAGACTGAAACAAAGCTAGCCCTCTCAAAATTGGAGATCACAACACTTTCACACTTCCTACATCCATCGAATGGGTCAGTGCAGCAACTTCACAGCTGCTCTAAGTTGTGCCCAGACTGTCTGCAACTCAAGATGCTGGGAATCACCGGAATACAGTCAATCTACTGGGCTAGTGCGAGTACACACAACCATGAATTTAGGTTTAAAAATAAATTTTAGAGTACTTCCTCTGTTTGGTTGCCTGATTTTGAATGCTTTAATATCCCTTGCCTATTGCTAGTATAAAATGCAAGAGTATTATAACGATGCCCTCTGTCCTCAAGGGCTGAGGTGACTTTGACCCTTCCGAGGGGACTGCCCCAGGCATTCTCCTGTGTGTGGTCCCATGCTCCTCTTCAGCCCCTTGCCAGGCTGCAGAGCCCCCAGCCCGTCCCTTGAGCCTCCCACCGCTGCTGTTCCTGGCCCTGCGCGCCTCAGCTCTGCTTGTCCTGTGGCTGCGAGAGCAGGCAGCCTCCTACCCAAAAGAGGCCGGTTCAGGCAGGACCCACCGGCTTCTCCAAAACCTGGAGTAAAAGCAAGCAGGAAGGAAGAGAGAAAGCAAACAGGCCAAGAGGGGCTGAGCTCTCTCTCCTCGCCTGACTCCTGCTGAGGACTGCCAGCTGCTCCTTTCTTCTCTTTCCCCTGCCCCCAAAAACATCCCAAAGGAGAGAGCACAAATCTCAACTACACCCTGCGTCACCTCCCCGTGTGCCAAGCAGAGGCGAGGACAGCCCAGGGTAACACTCTCTCCTCAGCTGTAACAAGGAGGAGCTTCAAGAGCCTTAGACAGGCAAAAATATTTTTGACAGGGATTAAATCAAGAGTACTTAGGGCGCAGTCCAGCTATCCAAAGACAATGCAACCAGGATCAGTAGCTCAGTCTGCAATGTCTTCCCCCCATGGACCATCAAAACAAAATTATTACTGCAATCTCAGTACCGAAGTCTGGGCAAACATGCCCTCGGGTCAAAACTTCATGGCCTATCACCTCATGGGAGCTTTGTAGCTTTCTCTCAGCCTTTCCCACACCTCAAAGCCTAGACCCATATGACTTTACGCTGACCTCTTTCGAGACTCCCCCTCCTCCTCACCAGAGTAATATATCTTCGGTGACCCAAAGGAAAATGAAAAAGGAACAAGGCAGGAACATAGCACAGACATGGATATGGACTGAGAAGGATGGACTGTCATATTTTGCCAGACACCATCAGTAAGTCAAGGAAGCCCAGTCACTAAATCCAGGCCAACCCTAGGACTTGCCCACAGAGCTCCAAGCTACAGTGGGGCCTCGGCTGGGAAGGAGGAGGCCGAGGACCGAAATTTCATATCTTCCTCTGTTTCTGCCAGAGTGGCTCACACAGCAGTAGTGTTGTGCCACCAACTCCCTGACACTGTCGCAGGAGACAGGTTGGCCTAAACCCCTGTGACGCTTGCACGGGCTCCAGTGGTTCCAAGCAGCTGTTGGCTTTGCGAGTGCTGAAAGCCAGCACAGGGCCTGAGTCACAAGATGGCAGGAGGCCGCAGCCAGGCCAGCCCACAAGGATGCAGCACGCACTGCCAGGTGGGCAGCGCAGAGCCGCAGAAAGCAGGAGGGCAGCAGCCATCAGAGAGCTAAGGCTAGTAAAATACTTAGGTGGGCAGAGCCAGTCCTGCAGGAGAGCATGCTGACGGGAAGCACGGGCAGAGACGACCCGTGGGTCGTACACGCGAGCATTGGTGCCACGGGCAGCAAAGCGCAGTGAGAGCTCCGAGAGCAGCAGCCGCAGCTGAACTAACAACCTGCCCGCTGGCTCAGAGCTGGGAAGCTGGGCAGGAACCCAGGCAGCAGAGGGGAACTGCGCTCCTGGTGAGCCAGGCATCAGGGGAAAAGGCAGCTGCTTCGTGCGACCTCCACCTTGCAGGCCTTTAGCTCTCAGCAGTCCTTTGCCCACCCACAGGAGCTGGCATTTGAGCAGAAGGATCTCCCCAAGAAGAATATACACGACAGCAGGATAAAATAACAAGAGCACACTGTGTGTGCTGAGCGTTGGTACGAGTATAGATCTGCTGAAGCACTGGGTGATTTGATAAAGGAAATAGAGAATACACATTGGGATCAAAAAGCTATTGTGCCCAGTCCTGTGTAAAGTCAGAGGAAAACTGCAGTCCCTGCTGTAATTATTATACAAGGCACAAGACAAGGTGCAGTCGCTGAACCCCAGAGAGGAAGGAAAGGAATTACTAGACTAAAGCAAAGCTGCTTGCACTCTGGAGGAGCAGCAAAAAGCAAAACTTTTCTAGGGACTAGGGACACCCTTTTCCTAGCGTGCTGTTAGTCTTCCTGATCCATGCTTCCCCATTACCATTACAGCCAGACTAGGAAACTTCTGTACACATTTGCATTTCTTCTTACTCTGTTTCTGCCATGGAGCAGCTCAGGAGCGGGTTTTACCCCTGTGTTCTCTGCAAAGCTTTCACACTGAACGAGTACTGTCGAGCACCTCTCACTACAGGAAAAACAGCGTTAAACCACTGATGAAGAGCTTGAATGTGCCTTGTTCACATAACACCTTCACTGACATCAGTGAGAGCGTTGCAGGAGTGCAGTGAGCAGCCTCAGCCCCTACATGTAGAAATACAACTGCCACACTTGCGAAGCTACAGCTAGAGGGGAATTGAGCTGTTCCCTTCCACTGCACTGTCGAATGTAATTTACTCCTTGGCATTGTGTGATCAAGCAAAGGACGGGCAATAACACACATAGCAGCTTATCCCAGAGAATGGCAACTTCACCTCTTCAGCTTTTAACTGAGCCTGACTGCAACTTCAGTCATGTACTTGTACCTCTGCTGCAGCGCTCCCGTCCCCAGCACTCATGGTGGGGAGACAGAGGAGGCAGAAAGGGTCTCTGGTATAAAATGGGGAAAATCAGCATGCCAAGTAAAGGCAAAATCCCAAGGCTTTCCCCTGGAGGAGTAAAAGCTGTTTAGAGCAGCGTGTAAATTCATGGCAAGAAGCAATAAAGGTGAGTTTTATACATTCCCATTATTGCTTCTACGTCTTTGCAATAATGTTTATTGACATGTTTGAACGGAGCACAAGCTGCAGTTCAGTTCAACTGCCTGTGAAAATGGGACATTTGTCAAGAAACAAACCTTACAGATCTTAGCGGCTCCTCTCTTCCCAGGTATTAGTTGGGAAATACTGGGAAAGTTACGGAGCACCAGGGAAAAGGCATCTGCTGAGATGCTCAGGGTGCCTTGCCTAGCAATCCCCAAGGAGCAGAAGAGAGAGGAAGAAAGCTCAGAAGGTTAATGGGGAGCGTCTTACTTTACATTGACACTCATGCACAGCCTAAAAGTATGCATGCACATCAATTACAGAATCTCTATGAGGCACAATAAAATTAACCTTGCATGGCCACAGAGATATACTACAAACGTGTCTCGCTGAAGGCGTTTGGCATGGCTTTAGCCAAGGCACCCTGTAAGAACTTCATCATGGCTTCCCCTGACACACAGAAATGCCCTTGCTCCTCCTTTCCACTAGGCCCTATTCTGGGAGGTGAGGAGCCTCTTCCAACTCTTCTGAATTTTAAAGATCCCTAAAGACATGCAGCACATTTAAAATTCATTAAATGCAAAAGACATTCTTCTTCAGGAGTTATCATGTTGGAACTGAGTGTCCCAGATTTTGAAAAGGCTTGGACTGAGCTCTTAGTTTGGTCCAGTACAGACACAGAAATGCTATCAGTCATGCCACACCAAAACTTCTGGATTTGAATCCCTGTGCTGAGCTTTAAACAGCTAATGATTTCAAACATATCTTGCTCTGTACTTTTGCTTCAGGCACACTTCACCTCTCATCACCCTTTTTACAGTAAAAACTCATCGTATGTGGCTACTCTTGCTTCCATCCAAAGCAAGGCTACCCCATGTTCATCCACTTTACTCTCTGGTCTGCAGCCACCCCTCCCCTCCTCTTGACCCAGCACCAGGCTCACCACACCAGCTCTACCAGCCCTGCTCACTCCTGAGTGGCAATTATTCCAGTCATACGTCCTCCCCATGTTTCACTCGTTACCAGATGAATGAGACCTAACCTTATGGACCCCTCCCTCCCCAGTATCCTGCAATGTCACTTTTCATTAAGCTTCATAAACCTTTCAAGTGACAATTCTCTCTGCATTCATTGCTGCACCAGCCCAGGGAATAGGAATGGCCTCTGGTTAACATCACATCACTGTTGTGCCTCTGTTTTTGTGCATGTTGATCAGAAATTACCTGGCTTAGAGAAAGTAATTTAGTGATAAATGATTGCCCGTTCAGAGGTAGCTAGTTTCAGCCATAGCTGCCAGGTATTAATCTATTTGTCAATCCTTTCAGATCTTCTGCGCTGATGAGCAGTGGTACAGCCCAGGCACAAGAGCAGCTCACAGCTCTCGAATGTGAAGCCCCCTCCTCTGAGGGTAGAGAACAGGGAAAGAAACTTATTTCACATCTTTTCAGTTGCATTTTCAAGGTGCTCTAGAAGCAAGGAGGACCAACTGTGAGGGATTAGTGAGGGCCAGGGTTCCAACTTGGACCTTCAAAGGGGCTTTTGAACAGAGTTCAAAACCAGGAAGAGCATATATTTAAGTCTCAAAAGTGCCTGGGAGTGTCTGGATGAAAGACTGAGTGGAAACAAGCCAATTCATAAAAAAGCCAAAACCTTTCATAGTTAGCAGCTTTACCTTGAACTTTCAGCAGGAGCATTCCCACAATGAAATTTCTGGCCATAAAGAGACATAAGCAAGTAGCTGGCTTCCTCACCCAGGACATGCAACACTCAAGATCCAGCTCCTCTTCTGCAATAGCAGCTTGAACCTCAGGCCTCCCCCCCTTTCTAATCACTGCCATCTCTCTTTGGTCTGATAACTACTTACAAGGAGGTAGAGGTATATACCTCTTCTGTGCACACTGGTGATTCTCGCAGACTGAGGAACGGAAACCCAGAAAAAAACAGTATCTTTCAAACATCAGGATGAAGAATGTAACTCTCGGTCTGTTTTGGCCATGGCATAATATCTGAGCAATACACCCAAGCCTGTCCGTCTGCAGAATGGACAAGGTGTTGTAATGGACTTCATATGCAAACATTTCTGAATTTCTATGGCACATCACTTGATATGTGGACCCAACTTTCACATTTGTGGTTCCCATACCCAGAGAAGTCACAACATACCCCAAAATTTGAAATCTACAGCCTACTTTCACCATGCCAGCCAGAACTTAAACTTTGGAAATGATTCCTCGGTCTTGTTCTGGATTTAACATATTGCTGTGGGATGTGAGAAAAACTCTGAGCATTAAACGACTGCCCTATGAAGAAGTTTGAAGAGCATATACCTGAGCCATTCCCAGAGTCCCGACAGCAAACTGTACTCACAGGGTGGCCTTGGTGCAAGCTCCTCTCTAAAGAATCAGAACAACCTGACAGTGCTTCCTAACACTGTGTTTAGGGGACTTGGAGAAAAATGCTTCTTTTTTTTGTGACAGGAATCCACTTCTCCCCCTTCGGGTGGGGCGAAAGGCCTGCACCTTCCCTTTCCCTCCACCCCCTGCTGGGCTGCAGTACTGTTTTCCTGAGCAGTTCAAGTTACGAGGCTCTAACAGTGTGCCAGTAAGAGAAAGCGACCTGCCCAACCCAGCCCTGCACGTAGCAGGGCAGCAAGCAACTGCTGTCTTGAAAGCAGACACGCGATGCAACTGGGACCCTTCCACCAAATTTCTCCTCCTTCCTCCTACACCGCTTCTTCCCTCCACGCTCCGCTTGCTCATTCTGTTCCTCTCCCATAAGCCAGGGAGAGCTGACAGAGAGAGGGAATTATTTCCATCTTCAACTGCCACCAACTCACGCTCCCCACTTCCTCGTGACCATGCCTCAAACAGAGCCCACCCAGCTGCCGGCAGACCTGCGCTGCACAGCTATTTGCAGCTGGGACCGATTCCCACCTTTGCGAAGATGGGGAAAAAAATAAAGCTTCCCTTGGGGAAGCCGGGGAGATGGCCTGCTTTAAACTGGGGAACGAGGGGCTGAGGAGTCAGCGTTCCGTCCACGCATCCTCACCACCTCTGGACCTTGGCCACGGGCACGGGCTTCCCGCGCGCGCCCAGCTGAGATGCCTGCAGCTGCAAGGGCGTCCGCGGGAGCTCGGGCAGATTCCCACGCCTCGGGGGTGCCACGGAGAGACACTCCCCCCGCCTCCAAGCCGGCAGGTTTACAAGCCTCTAATTCCCAGCTACAAGCGCCGCTCTCCGTGCCAAGGAAGCAGTGGCGCGTGCTGTCATTCACGCGGCTGGAAGGCCACTCCTGCCAGCGTTTACGGCTATCGTACCAGCTGCTCGGTGCTGGGAACAGATGGCGGGATGGCACACCTGACAGGGAGCAGACCTTCCAAGGACGAAGGGGGAGGAAGAGTTTGCACGCGGCATGGCCAGCCCCGTTCCCCGGCCACGCCACGATGGAGCGAATGCGCCCACCCCTCCTGCTCGTCCCGGCGCCCCAAGTCACAAGAAGAGGTTTTCACACCAGGGTAGAGCTGCACAGGTGTCATTGGTACCTCTAAATTTGCACGCTTCTCCCTGCTCAGCCAATATGCCCTTTGTTTAAGCTAATTACCATGCACATTGAGCTAATTATCAAGCAAAATCCCAACTCAGCCTTTCCCCTGAGGATGTGAAAGCATTTTCTTCAGGAGGGCTCAGCTACTTTAAACTCACTCCACTCCCCAGAAATGGTAGTGCAGGAAAAGGTGTCAGTGCTGTGGTCAAGGGCAAGTGTATTTTTTCTCCAGCCTTAGTCTCTCCCAAAAAGAGATGACGAAAGAGCACAAGCTATGGAAGTAACCCTAGTTCCAGCTCCTCATCTTCCCAGCTCTCCCAGATGAAGTTACCAAAAGGAATGGATACAGGAGAATATCATAGAGCGCACGAGATATAAACCAGTGATTACATCGCACACAATCCATCCTGAAGAACCGATATGTGAGCACACATACATTTAAATATTTGAAAAGCATCTTTTACAATGAATATCAAAATGACTTACAATCCAAGTCAGAGAAAAATGCCCTTACTTCTCCCTATCTCCCTTTTCTCATTACAGAGATAAATCCCGGTTGCGTCTCTCAGCTGCACAGGGAGACAGAAGAATATATATATAAAAAACATATATGTGTGTGCGTATGTGCGCGCATATGTATAAAATATACAATAGTAATAACCTCAACAATTTTAAGAGAGGCTTGCTGTACTATAAAGCCAGTCTGGGAGATGAGAAACACTGGGTAATAGCTGACGCCTCTCTCTTCCCATCTGTGAAGTGGGTGGGAAAAGCCACCAGGTAGCAGATGTGTATGTTTGCACTGTAGATGAGAAAGCGAGAGGAAGGTAGGAGGAAGGAGGGGGAAAGATGGTCACACGCGTGTAGCAATAGTGCTCGTGGTCCGGCAGCCATGGGCAGTCAGCACTGCCAATGCCAAGCATGCAAGCACTGCTAAGTACCGGTGCTGCGCCTACCCTGAGATTTTAAATCATGCCAATTATGGAGTGGCCCCCTTTCCATTGCACTCTTGTTTGACAATGAGAACTGAAATGATCCAAGACTGCAGAAGCACTGTCTTGTTTGGTTTGGTTTGGTTTCTTTCCTGTCAAAAGCCCCCAGCTACCATGGAGCTCTGTCAGGAGACTTGGCCGCACAGCTGCCACCGGAGCCGTGCTGCTCTGCACATCACCAAGAGGCTCTGACTAGTGGGGAACAATTCACACTCACATACATCATGATGGAGAGGTGTTGCTTTTTCCGCTAGGCTGTTCCACCTCTGGTCCCAAGCCTGGTCAAATCTGAAAGTATTTGCAACAGTGCAGCTAGGTCTCAACGTACTTTTCTCTCTCTTCTCTGTGACTACAATTCACAGGCTCTGTATTTGCGTAGAGTTTGTGTTGGAACCTCTCTCTTGATTTCCAAGTGCTTTTCTCTGCATAAATAGATATGCATTCATAGGTGTTGCCCTGCATGCCTTCGCTGTGGACCTGGGAGCACTCCGGTATGGGTACCTTTGTGACAGTATCTTGGTACAAAATGCAGTGGCCTGCAAAGCTGCAACACCTTTCCCTGGAACAATGCACGGTGTCCCACCTACGCAAGGCTGAATAATCCTGTCAGTACTCCAACAAACGTTCACATCCCTGAATCATGCAAACATCATCAATCAGTTTCCAAGAAAACAGAAAGGATTTCCAAACAATATGAAAAGTTCATTTCGCCCCTTCTTTTTGTCATTCTATGAGCCTCCAGGGTGGATGCAAGCCATATTTTCAAGGCTTGCTCTGCCACCAAATACACAAAGTTGAGAACAATTTGCATTCAGAAGCAGAGGCATCTGGTAAAGCACAAATTATCACTGAGACACATGATAAAAAACTCCAATTGGTAAAGCTGCTGTTGCCTTCAGTGTACAAACCAGGCAAAAGATACAGACCTGTGAAGTGGCTTGTACAAAGTGTCACAACAAATAAGGAGGACGGTGAGAAACAGCATATGTCTCTTGACCCACACAGACACTTTTCCAAGCAGACCATGCTGTCACCGTACATGTGCTTTCAGGACCCTGTCCACCCAAGTGAACAATTTCTCTGTTGTTTTTTTAAACCATACATGCAGCGGATGCCAGGATTTTATAGCTGTGCTAGCCACAGAGGAGGGGCACATTCCTCTACTCCCACAGATGCACCGCTGCATTTACACAGTCGTACCTATGTTTCCACGCATGCACCCAGTGATGAGGTGCAGTGCTTGTGCAGTTATAAGCACGTGCTAAGGCTGCTACCTGGGCAGGATGTCACAGAGCCCAGTATGTGTGCCCTGGATAACTAATCAGGGTCCTTTGCCCTGGCCATGTCTCTTACCATTCGGGCTTTGTAAAAAGTGACAGACGCGTGCACTTCTCCTCAGCTTTGACTTCTGAGTGTAGCAGTGCCTGCATGGACCTAGGTGTTGAACAAATGATCAGCCAGCTGTAATGTTACTTTAAATGCAAGTTTGTGTATTGGCTCTAGGAACAAGCCCGAGAGATGCAGTTGAAACGAACACAGTCACTCTGAGTACAGGATCTGCATAAATCACTGTCCAGTATATTCATTCCTATTGACAGATTAATTCCTTTCTCAGGTTTTGCTTAAAAGTGTACCACTGAATACTAATAACCATCCCCAGAGCTGCAGTAATGTCACTCAAAGCAGGGTGAGAGATGCTGGCAGGAATGATCTACAGAGTTTTTGATGGGAGCGGCTCCCAGATGCTCCAGATCCCCACGCTGGCAGCTGGCAGCAGTGGGTGGCAGGAGCCACCTCCACACCTTGAGAGTGGATGAGATTACCTGAGTCTTTCAATTCTGGCAGAAGGCAGCACTGTAAGAAACACTGCAGAGGTACTAGACCCGGAAGAAAACCTCTCTAAGTCCGCCCAAGTAAAGTTTGAAATAGCAGGGCAAATCCTCATCTTCCCATAAAACTGGCTGTGAATGTAACACAGCAAGGGCACTGGCCTGAGAGGCAGGGCAGGCAGCAGAGCAGGGAATTTCTGTAATGTTTCCCAGCTCCAGCTGATTCCTTGGGTGTATTTTATTCTCAGCACCTGAAAAAATGAATGCTAAGATATTTTCACTTAATCAAGTCTCCTAGCTGAGGTGTCAGGCACAGAGAAATCGCTTGTCACTCCGATGCTTCCCAGCATGTGCTCGCTGCAGCAAAGAACGGAGGGCAAAGGGATTACAGAATTAAGCGATACCCGTACAGCAGCCAGAGAGTGGCCAAGATTTACCTGTCACTTGGAAGAAAACTCCATTTCATTTCGTGATTTACTACGAGTGAAAGCTAAAGTGGTGGGGCCTGGCTAAGTCCTGGGATGTATAAGCAGGCGACGTCTGAACCGTCAGCCCGAGACAGCGCGCACCAGGCAGCTTAACCTTTCTGTAGGCATGGCAGGGCAGCTGCACGGTAATCCATTGGTTCAGGTGCGGGTGCAGACTCCTATCAGACCTCATCACTGCCTGTCAGTTACCTCGGGGGATGGAGGACCAGCTCCAGAAGCTGTGTTTGCTGGGAGTCGGGACAATGGCATTAGCCCTGCAGGACTGGGAAGGTGGCTTCCAGCCTCCGTGATGTTCGCGTAACGCCAGCAAGTCTGAAGGGAAACGTTTGTTTATGCTGCGGGGTGCCCACTTCAGTTTTACTGAAGACAACACCAAGATTGGCCTGGCAAGGTCTTGCACAGATCAGGATGAAGTGTGACGGCACAGAAAAAGTCCCAGCTAGCACAGCACCTCTTCCCTACCCTGCCCCTGCCGATGACTAATGACTCTTAGGGCAAAATCTGTTCCTGCCTGTACACTTATTTCAGTGAAAACATTTTTTTCCCAAAAAAGTCTTGGCCTCTATCACTCCTAACTCTCTTCTCCACTTGCTTATGTAAAGATGTGACAAAGTGCCCTTGGGACAAAGCCCTCAGAAATAACATCTTGCTCTTTTATTTTTAGTGCACACCTTTTTCCTATTTCACCCCATCAGACTTCCTGTCTTTCCCTGAGATACCACCTGCCTCCGCCTCCTCCTCCTCCTCCTGCTTCTCTTCCTCCTCCAAACCACCCTCCCTGGCTGTATGCTGGCTGGGGTGAGCTAGTCAGAATGAATTCCTGGTACTTTCTTTAGAAATTATCACAGCCCCTTTCTTACACTCTGATTCAGATTTCTCCCTGCATTTTGGGTCGTAGAGCCTTCTATGTCGCTCTGCTGTTCCACCAGAACTGAAAGCTTAGAAGGGCAAGTGATGAGCTCCTGCCAAAATGTGAGAAGCAGCAACTTCACAGATACAAAAGGGAGCGTCTGAATGAAAATCTGGAGTTTGCAGCTGGCTGTCTCTCTCTCTAGCTAGCTGAACAAAACTCCAGAACTGGATGTCTCTCAACTTTCAGAAAATGCTACTTCACTTGGCTGTATTTCAGGTTGCAAAAAAAATGAAATAGAGTACCTTTAAAAGCCAGGTGTACCTGAAGACAGATTAATCCCCAAGTGTCATGAATCAATGCAACAGGGTTTCATACTGCAATGACAACCACAGGCCCCAAAGATATTCTCAGGCTTTTTTATCTGGCAGCCAGCTTTGTTCCTATTGATTGTGACCTGTCATAAACTCCACTGCACCTTAATGACAGCAAGGGCCTTTCCCCTGCCCTGTTTCAGGACAGCATTGCCTTCCAGCTCAGCGCAAGTTCCCAGCCTTGCACAGCTGAGTCCTCACACTTCTCCTTGTTGTCCATATTACAAGAGGACCCAAGGCTGACACAAACACAGTTTGGTACACCCAGGTGCTAGCAACCTCTTAGCTAGACAGATGACAGCACATGTGATGCTGGAATTAAAAAACAATACCTCTGCTGAAGGGTTTTCACTGACCTAGACAGTGTTACCTTCCACCGTGCAAGATGCACCTTGCTCCTCATTAGGAGCTCATATGCTGAGCAGTATCCAGCTAGCACTTAAGCCACTGACCACGAACACCCCATGAAATGTACGTATTCTGCCGCTAAGCAAAGACTTCCCAGGTAGTTTTGATGCTCTGCTAGCTCCCCATCTTGTCACATTCTACCCCCCCATACTAGCTTCTGTGCTTTCTTCTATGCAGGCTAAGGCTTTGCAAACATTAAAATCCATCAACGCAAAATTACATTTGTTCTCTTTCTGCTTTTCAGTGCCTTCGCCCTCAGTTTCTTCCACCGGCCTTTTTCTTTCATTTCCTCACTCCATTTGTCTGCATCGCTGCCTATGCTCACTCCATACATCTCCCCCCTGTGATACCTCTCTCCCATGCCTTTCTCTGCTACCAAGCTCTTCACTCAGTCTCAGTGCTTTTTCATTTCCCTAACCTACCCTGAATTGCCTTTTCTTTGTCATTTTTAAGTAAAATTAAGACTACCCATGAATATAAGTGGAAGGTACCTCCCTGGATATTTTTAAATCTTCCAGAACAAGCCCCAAGGCTCAGTCAAAGCCTATTTCCCTAGAAATAGCTATACAAAAGGCTTGTGCCAGTTACAGACACAGTTAGTTCTTCACACACACACACCAGGAGGTATTTGTCTGTTCTATTTTATCTCCAAACAGTGGCACAGAAATACCATTCAGATTCCCTTCCTTGTCCTTCCTTGGATCAGTACTGTGCAGAGCAGAAGGGTAAACACAGATTAACCGGTTTACAGCACTTCTGATTTGGCCAGTATAGGGCTTCTCTATGTACATCCGCTTCTCTGATACACCCAGCAATGCATAAATTACCTTATTTACGCTGCAAGTAGCCCCCTGAGACCTCCCATTTTAGATACAGGTTCATACCCTGCTTCTCCAGAAGTGAGGCAAAGCCACAGTGCTGGGGGCGGGGGTGGTACGGCCGATCACCTTACTTGGGTGCAGAGTTTCAATCAAGTATGACCGGACTTGGTATTTTTGCCTCAGCCTTTGTCTGCAAGCAACCTTAAAACCAAGGACTTAAGCCTGGCTCCAGCCCGGTTCCACAACGTAAAGGAGATGGCCAAATGTGGCACCTATCTTGAAAAACAGGACAACCAGGGAATTACAAAGCACAGAGCTTAGCTTTGGTTTCCAGGAACCAACTGGGACAAATAACCGGACTGCTTTTAAGCACCTGCAAGATAACAAGGAGATGAGTAACAGGCAACATGGACTTGTCAAGGAGCATCATGTCAAACCAATCTCATTTTCTTCAGTGGAAGGGTAACAGGTCTTGGGGACAGCAGAGAAGCACGTCTGTCATACAGCTTGACCTTAGTAAGCTTTCTGCCACCCTTTCTCATGACATTCTTAAAGGCAAGCTCAGAAAAGATGGTCTAGATGAATGCACTATACAATAGCTGCAAAACCTGTTGGAAAGCAGTACTCACAAAGTAGTTACCAACGGTTCACTGTCAAAATGCAAGGATACACCAGCTGGGGTTCTGCAGGGATCTGTTCACAGTCTGGTGATATTCAATATTTTCATTAATGACCAGGATAAAGCCTGTTTATTAAATTTGCAGATGACAGCAAGCTGGGAAGGACTGCACATGGAAGAAAGGAATAGAATTCAAAATGATCTAAACATATTTACAACATGAGCTGCTAAGAAGTAGAATAACATTCTGTATGGCCATATGCAAGGTACTGCACTTAGGTAGGAATAATAGCCTCCACAGATGTAGGATGAAGAACAACCAGGCAAATAGCAGACTGGCAGAAAAGGGGGTTACAGTGGAAAGGGCAATAGTAGAGCAAAAGCTTAACCACTATGAATCACCACTGCCTTGCTATCAAGAAAAAAGCAAATACCATGTAAGTATATAAGGGTGCAATCTGCAAAGCACAGAAACCGATCTTATGCTTTAGCTAACACTAGCGTGAGTCAGCCAGAGTACTGTGTCCACTCTGGGAGAAGGAACCCCAATGAAAGCATGGTCCAGCTGGAAAGAGACCTGAGGAAGGCAACAGTAATAACCAGACATCCAGAAAGCAACATTTCTGAGGGAGCTTGAATGTATTGGGGTTGTTTAGTTTTAAGAAGACAGAAGAAAAGAGAAGACATTAAAAGTTTTCAAAAACTTTAACGGTTTCAGTAAAAAAGATAAGGGCACATTGTTCTTCATATCCATGGTGAATTCAACAAGGAATGTGGGGCTTAAATTGCAGAAAGGGAGATTAAAGTTAGAAGTCACCTCTGAGATCTAGTGGTAAGGATGTTTAAGCACCAAGAAAGATTGCCTAAGGAGGTTGCAAAGTCCCCACCCCTGGAAGATTTTTTAGGGCAGGCAAGACAAACGTGTCAGGAAACACCCGAGTCTAGCTGATCCGACCTTTAGGCAGTGGGATGAATGAGATCCCTTGTTCAGGTTACTTCCAACCATCTCATCATGAAGAACGTTTCTCTCACCTGAAACACTATGTGTAAAATCATTTCCTCATAGGCATCTCTCTCAGGAATATGAGAATTACAAACAATAAACTGAACTTCTGGTCCATCTGCTGCCATGCCATGTAGCGCTGCAAGTGCTTTGTATGCAGACCGCGACCACCCCACAGCGCATCTTTCTAACTGTGCAGCAGTGTGAGCTAAAACTTTTCTTTCCACCTGATTAAACAGACCAGCTTATGATGTAGTCAGTAAGGGATTTACTTTTTGGCATCACTGGAGATGACCCCACCAATGTAAGCAGCTAAGGCAGCGGATCCCAAAATAGGGGTCTTAACTCCAAAAAAAGACTGAAATCTTGGAGAAACGATCACTGCCCCTGAGAATGGGGTGTCAAGAGGAAAAGTCTGGAAACTGCTGAGCTAGGGGCTTTTTCTCCAAGAATCTGACAACTTTCCTTCTCAGCTGAAAGCTGTTTTGCGAGGCAAATCCTATATAGAGGTAGCGGCCTTTGCAACACTACATTCCTCTGCAGTATAAGGAGCAGCAGCACAAACACAAGCTCCTGTGGCAGTGACCTGGGTTATCAGGCAGGCCCGCGATTAGAACTGGTCAGAAAATGGAATTTCATCCCCCGGGGAAACCATGCTGTCCAACGCTTTCCAAGTTAAAGCATTCTGACTGTACGTTTCCATCCTCTTTGCCTGTGAATGGCTACAACAGCTTCCACTGGCTGTGGACCGCATTCCACCGGTCCCTAAATATTTCCTCAGTGCATGCCTAGCTTTATGGGAGCTGGGTAGCCTGGACTTAGAAGGTAAATCACAGATTGAGAGCAGAACACCAGAGCATTTCTCAAAGCCTTTCTAATGAAAGTATTCAGGTCTCAAAATGGTAGGCATTACTGATTAGCTGAAAGGAAACTGGTGCCCTTTCTTTTCTAATAGTTCTGTGGCGGGAATATGAATGATTCTGCACCACTGCATAAAAGTTATAAATGCCAAGGAAAAAGAAGAATGGCTTGAGTCAGTCCAAAAGCATCTAACCGAGGAAGAAATTACACCAAGAAAAACAAAACAAAGGCTTGGAGTGAAGGACCAGTTAGCCCAGTGTGACATCCTATATGTCATTCTCACCCAGAAAATGCAAGACGCCTCATCCCGCATGCCTTTGCATCAACATGCAGAACAGCTGAAGATTAGACCCCTGTAAACGTGCCCGCTTGTACATATGCATGCCTCCAGTGAAAAGAGCTGCTGATTTGCGAGGCCGCTTCCCTCTCTGATTTTCTGAATCTCTGCTGATTTCCTCTTGTGGAGTCCTCAGATGGTGTCCTTACTGAAATGGCAGCTCAGTGCTCCCCTGGACCCTCACATGGTTAAGCACTTAGCATTGCTACAATGAGAAGCACCTTTTACAATTCAATTTGATCTTTCTCAAGGATTACTAGAAGCACCTACTCTCGCTGTAGCGAAATGTTAGGCTGCAATAAATGATTTCACCGTAAGAGGTTTTAACTGTCATAGGCATCAAAATGGCTTTGCAATGGTTATGAGTAGATTTAACTCAGAAGTTTGACAGTCCCATGTGCTCCACAGCACACTGAGTGATTCAGAAATGATAGTATACATATCTCCCCAGGGGACCCCAACATGAAGACGCACAGACACTTAGAGCTCACAGCCCCAGCCCCACAAACAATGAGGCATCTCACTTCCATGGCTGCATTTGGGCAGGGAACCAGCTCTTCTTTCAAATCACATTGTTAGCATCAGTGAGCAGAGGCACGGAGGATGATTATACTTCACTTCTGGAGGTATGTGACAAGTCTCCCCCCAGTCATTCACCTGATGTTGCATTAACTATCTACAAGGGGATTTTTATGCCACTTGCAAAACTGTGGCAGAAGAGATAAGAAGCTAGGTGTGGCAGGAAACATCAGAGGAGGAGATGCACAGCACATGTCTGATACCAGACTAGGGCACAAACTACTAGCTGGCTCACACCTGTGTTACAAAGGGTAACACCTCCTACAGCACAGAACCTGTAACACAAGGCTGAGGCACTGGAACAGGTCCAGAAAGTAAAGGAACAGATTTCCAGCACACCAACCCCCTTAGCATAATGCCTGGAGTACTGAAAATGAAACCTATCTGCTTAATGCAAGGTAAAAAGCTCGTGGTGAAACAGGGTTAGTTGATGCTCGGTATCTGGAGCAGGTGCAGGCATTTGGCTGGCTTCCTCAGAGTGCAGCATTCACAACTGGAGACAGGTTTTTCAAAAGAGCTGAGATCCCACTCAGGCAACAAAGCCAGCATCCAGGTTTTCAAAACAGAGCTCATCATGCTGGGAGGGAGCATGTTTGAAAAACAGGACCTGTAATGACAGTCACCAGAAGTCTTCCAAGACCACTACACATCCTAAAATCCTGTGGGGGCAGCAGCCTGTGCAAAACATTCCTGTGCTGATGCTTCAAAAAACGATGCTTCAAAATTCCTCTTGCCCTCTCTGGGACACAAGGCAGACTCCCAGTCATCTAGGCAGCTGACTTCACATACTCAAGCACTGTAATGTGCAGGTAAGTATTTCTACTTTTTTTTTATTTTTTAAACTAAAATGCAATCTGAGCATTTTCTAGAAAGACTTGAGAATTACAGGGAGAAATTTGTAAGGGGAGGTTTTGAAAGTGAACACTTGGCTTGGTAGTGTTAGGTTATAGGTTAGATGACTGGATGATCTTGGAGGTCTTTTCCAAATTAAATGGTTCTGTGATTCTGTTAACTACAAGTTTCTCGTTCCAAACAAATTTAAAATAAACTTCCACTTAGCAGCAGAACATCATTTTCTTCTGCCTATGGACCTATGCCCTCTTGTTCCCAAACCCTTCCCACTGACAGCGCCTACACCCGAAACAGCTGAAGTGGGAAAATCTGAAGTGCTCCAGTTGCCAGATGAATCGTGCGCACACTGTACAGAAGCCCTGCAACACAACTGCTCTTCTGAGATTGTGACAAATACTGTTTCATTTAGTAATTCTTCTGATATGACTTACAGATACTGTAACAAATACAGGGAACACACACCAGCAAGGAAAAAGATGCCTGAGAAAGTGCCCGTGCAATTAACTTCCCTCTACACAAGGGTATACCCAGTAAAAGCAATCAGACCAACACAAGATTGATGCATTTTAGAAAACAACACAACCGTTAATAACTACAAATCATTCCACAAGCTTCTGAAAGTAATACAGCCAGCTCCCGCACAATTACTTAAGGAGGAAAAAGATATGCACGATTCCAGGAAAGTCGGTTAGGAAACAAAGGAGGTCCCAGACTTGGTTTGGGTGATCCATATAAAAGAACACAGAGAAACAGGACCGGTTCTGCCTCAAAAGATCAGGTCTGTAAGGTGAGCTGTGGTTTGACTGTGGAGTGCCTGAAAATTTCTACCAGCAACTGCTAAAACTACAGACAGATGCCACAGATAGTTGCGTTGCTTCTTCTTGTAACTGCATCTCCAGTTTTATAATAGGGAATGCAAAACTTCTGCTTGACTAGAATAAAACACGTTTCTTTCCTAGAAAACCAGCTTGGTTTTCAAAGTTGCCTATGTTAGAACTGACAAGCACTTTAAATTGTGAGTCTCCTAAAGCAGTGAACTTAAAATAAATCTGCAATACCAGTGAACTCACTGAACGTCTGCAACCCATGACGAGAGTGGAATCCCAGACATATTTCCTACTAGATCGCAACACTCAGCTTGACAGCTGATACTGCCTTGAAAATTATTGTACCTGCATCAGACACTATTAGGGCTCTCCCGACAAGAAGCAGATTCCTCTTGGAAAATTCCCAAGAGCAGAAAAAAAAAAAAAAATCCTGCTTTTCATGCCTTCCTAATTATTCCCAGTCATTATAAACACCCCATGTTTCATGTTGTCTTCCACCTAAAAATCCCAGGACCTTTGGTGACAGCCATAGAGTCAGTGACAGAGTTCCCCCCAACTTCAGAGAGATCTTGATGAGACCATTTGTTAATGTGATTCTAAAAACTTGCAAGGACTCTGCAAAAATGCTGCAAAGGACATATGGAGAAGAGAAAGACTCACATGAATGCGTGTAAAACATTTCCAAAATGTTCCAGGTTTTGGAATGTTAAAATATGTTGGAACATTAAAACATTTCCAAAATGTTTTAACATTTTTATGCATACAGAAGCTTTGATCGAAATATGATAATTCAGGAACTAGAAGTGAATACTGCATGCCCCAGTAGGGGACTGCCAGTCTCCCTTTCCAAATGAGAAAATCTTCATGATTATTAGCTTCCAGTCCTGTGCTGTCATAAGATATCAGAAGCTTAAATCTCTCACTGTCTCATGACTGAATCTTCCCAGGAAACTTTTGGGGAATAAATACACATTTAGAGAAAAAGAACGCTAATTTGGCAGGCAAATGTGACCTCATTCTGCGCATGTATGACTACCTGAAGTAGATCATGCGTTTGCAATTAGTATTTTTGATCCTGTCTGCTAGAAGAAAATGGACTCCTGAGATCCCTTCCAACCTTTCATTTTTTGCTATGCTAATATTGGATTGATTCCCAGGCAAGTGAATTACTGGATGCAATGCAGGTTAGACACTCCAGGGTACATAATGAATGGGTTTTTTATTATTATTTATATATATAAAGATGCGCACGTGTGGCTTTGCAATTAGCTAATGGATTTAACTTTCATATACGTGCACACAACAGGGAAGAGAGAGAGAAAAAAATCAAGCAAGGTTTGTGTCTATGCTCATAAATCCTTTCCATGTAAGATTGTCTCTTCTCACTCTGCCTGTGACAGACTTTTTACTGCCCCAGTCCCAGTATGGCACTTGGTACCTGCCTTCTTGGAAGGTGCAGGTTTATTTCAGGTGTGTGCTAGAGTGTGCCATGTCCCCAGGGACCTTGTGGGAAGCCCATGGACAGTAATTCATTGTCTGAAAGCATTCACTGTAGGAGGAAAACCCAGAGCGACATCGAAAGAAGGGGTTTAGGGAAGAAAAGTAGAGAGACTGGGAAGAGAAATGTCAGACAGAGCTGAAGACACTTATTTCTGAACCCTCCGAGAGCCGAATGGTTGGGGCTTTTTCAACATACAACAAAGACAGCAAATGAGGGATAATGCAGAACGCAAATTTTTGTTCTTCCCCCTCCCTGGAGGAAACTGCTGAAGTCGATGGGAATTACTCCGACCTGGCCGCAGCAGAACAGACCCTACAGTTGTGATTCACAACACAAGACAGGCAGTATTGATGGGAGAAGAAAGGGAAAGCAAAGAGCCTGCAGTAAAGAGTCCTCCTCCTGGTATGTAGACACACCTGTAATGTACTTCCACAATAACTCAGCAGACACCAATCTCTAAAAAGGTTCTTAAATGTATGTACTAAATCAAGGCTGAGTGGATCTGCCAAACGTTCTGGCACTCTGAGAAAATCTAGATAGCGGCCAAAGCTCTGCTTTTTAGGTGCAATCTCTGAAGTATTCGTTCACCCAAGGAAAAAGTAGTTCCGTGGGAGCTGACGGGAGCCGGGGCAGCAATGCGCAGCGCTGCTGAAGGAGCAGCAGCTGCTCAGCGTGGGTAATTTCCTTTTATCTTCCCACTGGGAAACCTCCTTTAAAGGCAACATTTGCGGAGGCTGAGAGTTGGTATTCGCGATCCCCTCCAGCCTGGTGCTTCCTCACGGCAAGCTGGCCCTCCCAAAACTGGGGCACGTACCTCTCACCCTGCAGGCACCCGCTGAGATGCTCCTGGATGCTCGGAGGTCACATCTCCACAAGGAGACCAGGCCTTGTGGCACGACATGGAGGATGTCGCCGCCCTCCCGTTCGACCCAGCCCTACGTGGCTCCCCGTGAGGCTGGGGCGGCCATCTTCGAGCAGAGTGCCCGCTGCCCCCAACACCCTTCCAGTCACAAGGGACGCTCCCACCTGGTGCCACTGTGATGTCACAGCACCCGCCCTGCCACCGTGGCAACAGCATGACATCACAGCGGTGGCCTCGCTGACCGGCTCCGGCGGAGGCCCCGGTGGCACGTGGCCCTGGAGGCAGGCGAGGCCGGGCGGGAGGGAGGCCCACGGGGCGAGGGGCGGGAGCCGCGCGTCCGGTGACCGCCGCTGGCCACCAGGGGTGTCCGGTCGCCTGGCGCTCCCCCCCCGGCACGCGTCCCGGAGCGTGGCACCGCCACAGGAGGAGAATTTACCGCGGCTGGAGAGGGCGGGGGGGTAGGAAGGCCGCGCCGGGCTCTGGCGGACGCCGCCCAGGCTCAGGAAAAGCCGTAGGAGGGCAGGAGCCCGCGGAGCGCCCGAAGGCGGAGAGGAGCGGCGCGGACGGAGGCGGCGGTGCAGCAGAGCGAGCGGGAAAGCGGGCGGCACTCGCGGAGCGAGCGAGCGCCATTTGCACGCAGCCGACGCTGGGAGCGCTGCTTGGCTTTGCGCGCAGCCGGCAGGGCTCCCGCTCCTTTCCGTGCTCCTCTTCCCCTTCCTCTGGGACACGCTGCTCCCGCGCAGGCAGGAAGAAGCGTGCCGCCTCGTGCTGGAGCCTGAGCCTCTCCTCCTTCTCCCCGGAGGAATAAAGGCAGCGAGAGGAAGAGGCACGCAAGGCAAGCGAACGCCTGTGCACCAAACCCACGGCGCGCTCTGGCTTTGTCTAGACTTGCCAGCATTTTAACTCACGTTAATTGCTCCCCAATTAGCCGGAGCTAGCGAACACATTTGTAAACACCAGTCTAGACACTCCACAAACATTTGTTCTGAGGCACGTATGTAAAATAGTTAAGTGGATGCTAAGGCAATTAGGTGTAATCTCATTACTACCCTTTCTTGCATCTCCTTTTCACCCTTTGCTGAAGCGCAGACCGGAGCTCCGCACTTGCAGGACTTTTTTTCAAAAGCCACTACAAAGGTACACCTTAGGGCTATCGCATGCAAAACCCTGATAAGGTGCTATTAGTACCCAGTCAACTTTCAAAGACAGAGTACAGCGTGGTTTCATAGCAGCAGACATTCAATGCACAGAGAATCCACTAAGCAGGTGTAAAAACCTTCTGCATTTCACAATTTTGATTTATATTCTCTTTAAAAAATCATTAGGCAGTAGATTTTCTGGTGTTTTTTATACAGACAGACCCCTCACCCCCTTTGTTACAGCTATATATCAAAATGTAAGGTTTCGACGTGACATTCACACTGCTGTTACTTTAGCACGCGCAGCAACACGTTCCCCTCTGATTTTCTTTCAAAGATGCCTTATCAGTCTTTATATATGACCATAATGTGGAGCATATATCAACGGGATTCTTCCGAGCTGGGGAAGAATTGCGGTCTCTTGAGCACTTTCACAATCCCACGAGCCAAAAAGAAGGTTAGAGGTTTCCAATTTGAGCAGCATTCTCAGTCATCCACTCCACCCCTGAGTTACCAGAAATCTGTAGCTTGTATCCAAAGCAGAGCAGAAACTGGCACGAGGATGCAAAACATCCATTTCTGCAAGGTTCTCAAGATACAGGGCAATACTTGTTTTCTTAGTGCAGGTCAAAATACGCAATACAGCCTGTAACTGAGCCACCCTCTGTTCTCTCCTCCTCAGAGCTAGCAAGCCAGCTTCAAGCAGGTTGCAAAGGGTTTACCATCAATGTCACAGGCTGGGCCTCCTCTAAGGCTGACAGCAACCACCCTCTTCTGCAAGCATACTATTTGGTGTGCTTTGGATGACCAAACCTCATCCTAATGAAGTATTTCCCTAACAAGCCAGCTCACATCTGAACTCAAAATGGCACAGATTTTGGACCTAGCCATCACAGCACAATCCATCACTCATCCCCCAGGGCAGTCATTCATTGCCGTCTCTATAACCTTACACACACACACTTTCTCTCTCTCTCTGTACTCTGAATGGCTCAAGTCTCCCGCAGTGTCTGGAGATTAGCTGCCATGTGCCCAATTCACCAAATGTCTTTCCCCCATCACTGCAGTGCCAGCTCTGTAACCCCTTCACCAGATTTCAGCCTGGTTCTCAGCCTTTCCAGATCCAATGTTCAGTCCTGCTTTCTGCACATCAGCATAACTCACATCCAACTGAGTTCCTCATCTACCTTCCAGCTCGACTCTATCTCTCCCCCTCACTGGGCTAAGCAAAAGGGAGGGAGGCAATATGGTACAGAATACATAGGCTACCTAAGTGTTTGTGCTTTGCCTTAATAAGCAACAGCTTTAGGGTCCTGAAGTGAACATCTTGTGTTTGGAGAAAAAAAAAAAATTAAGAGGTGACCAAAATTACAAATGTTTATCCTGACAGCCATTCTGACACTTCAGTATATGGTTTTCACCTTACAACTGACTGCACAGAAAAAAATTCAAAGTTATTCACAGAAATTTCGCAACATTTTCCTTCTGGGTAGTAAAAAGATAAAGAATTTTAATGTTCCTATCATCCAATGTTTTGGTTTTGTTTCTTGAAATGTCCCAAACTGCTTAATTTCAAGATGTTTAGCTTTAAGATACATTTTCCTTTTGTCTTAGGAAAGCCAGAGTAAAGCTAAACACCTCAATTCCTTGCTACTGGCTGTGCTAAGCAGATCATATCTCTCATGATTTAACTCTGCTTTGGCAGAAGGAAACAACCCTTATGTAGCATTTTGTTCTTTTCTCTGAGTTGAGCTGTTTGGAGAAGAGGGCACAAATCACACACATACAGACCAATCTAATACAATAAAAAGATGAGCCTAATATATTTTGCAACTACTTAGAAAATAAAAAGTTAAAGTCCAATAAAACAACCAAAACAAAGTATATTTTTGCTTGGGTCAAAACTTGACTCAGAATCCTCCACTTTAATTTTCCTGATAACAGCAAAGGAAAAAGATTGTGAAATTGTTTTTTTGCACCTAAAAAATTCCAAACCTACTTTAGTTTTAGCTATCTCCAGGTGCTCGGCAAAGCAGTTCATCTGCGTTTCAACAGAAAGATCTTTAGCCTAGATATGCTCTGCTGCACATGCCAGCTTTAGCGATCAAAAATCACTTAATTCATTTGCAGTTATTTGGTGCTGAGGGAAGGCAGCAGTCAGAGCACCTCGAGGAGGACACGCTTCTGCTGGCCATCCAGCAGGGGAGCTCTGGACCTTGGTAGGAAGCACTGCCCTGCCTTGCTGCTTCTGAGGGTGGTGACGGGGCTGCTATGTGTGCACGTTCAAGCGAATGAAAAGTGTGGGCCAAGTCTGCTCATGAAAGGAGAAAAACAAAGAAAATGGGAAATTAAAAAAAAAAAAAAAAGAAAAAAAAAAGTGCTTTTAACCTCACGGCAACTGTCAGAAGCTATCTCAAGTGGAAAAACATTGCACTGATAGCATACTTTGGTTTTACCACAAGATAAACTTGGTGATGTCAGCCCCAGGCTCAGCTAACTCAGATTGACCTGACCTAGATTACTTCACAAAAAAAAATCTCTGTAAAACAACCTGATTTTTCTGTGTCTTTTGCTTTCGTTAACCACATTACTCAAAAGCAAAACAGAAAAGATGACGATGACTTAAAATGCACCAAAGTCATTTCACAAAGGTGACAAAATTCCCTTCTGATGCTAACAAGCAATGCCTTTCCCACATCAAATTCAAGTCTTTGACTAAGAAGTCAAAACCCCCCTGCTGCACTCCTGTAATGCTATGTAGCAATTTATTCCCTGGATCAAATCCCCAGCACCAGGATCTACTCTGCTGGTTTCTCTGCCGGATTGCCAGGATGTGTGACAAGTCCTTGGTGTCCCATGTGCCCTGGGCAGGACACAGATGACATATCCTGACCCTACGCACGTGGAGGGCCACAGCACTGCAGTCAGTGTGGATGCACATTCAAAGGAACACAACATTTAGCCTAGTGATTTTAGAAAATGCAAGGGCCAACCTTGTGAAAGAGGTGAAAACTAGTCTGCTTGTACCCCGAAACGCATTGCCCTTGGCCCAGGCAGCAGCTCTGGTGCGGGAAACTGAATGTCGCTTTTGGGAATGAACAGCAGCTCTTCCATTTACATATATTAATCCATAGAAGTACAGGAGGTATTATCATTTGCCAGACTTGTTTGCATAATGAGGAACTCTCAAGAGAAATTTCTTGGAGCAGTGTTGCCGTTAACATGTGGTGTTAGTGGGGCATTTCTATTCCATCCCCATCCCCTCCTTCCCCCACTTACACCCCCCACATTGGGAAGGTGAAGTTCCCACAAGAGCCCCTTGGAACAACCCTCTAGGAAGGAGCTCCTGTGGTGCATTCTTGGAGGGGTTTCAGACCCCTGATACCCGTCACATCCAGCCCTACTCACCCAGGCCAGGCGGGTCACGCCACGGCACTGAGTTACCTGCTCCCAAAGCACATACTGCAGGCTAATTCATGGACAGGGGAGAACTATCACTTTCTCCACCCTTTCTTGCGAGAAGGGTGCAGAAGGGGATTGGGCCACATGGGGGTGAGAAGGAGTTGGATTAAAGAAACAGATTAAGCATGACATGAAGGCCCTGGTTTTGTAAATCACAGAATCATAGAATGGTTTGGGTGGGAAGGGACCTTAAAGACCATCTAATTCCAACCCCACTGCCATGGACAGGGACACCTCCCACTAGACCAGGTTGCCCAAAGCCCCATCTAACCTGGCCTTGAACATTTCCAGGGATGGGGCATCCACAGCTTCTCCGGACAACCTGTTCCAGTGCCTCACCACCCTCACAGCAAAGAATTTCTTCCTAATATCTAATCTAAATCTACCCTCTTTTAGTTTAAAACCATTACCCCTTAAATGAAATGACTTGAACAGTCCTGCAGAAACATACTGATGGAAAGTGGCAGCAAGAAGACAGAGAGGAAGCAAAAAGGTTTCCAAAAATACTGTCAACATTGCAGAACCACTGCTGGCATCCCCTTGGACCTAACTGGTGGCAACAGGGGAAGCAGGAGAAGAGGAACTGTCGTGCTACTGGGAATTTCAAGTGGGGAGCTCCTGGCATTATGCTGACTGATGGGCCTCAGCTATCCCCTCTTACCGCAGGGATGCGGTGGCCCAGAGCCCTCTGAGACTCATCAGAGGGTGAAAGCCCATGTTCTGAGACAGCCTAAATAATGGCCCCTAATGGGTTCAGCAATGTCATAAGAGCTTGAAAAATGGTCCAAGAAGCTACCTCCTCCTCCTCACCACTGCCACACCTTCCACTGACTCAGATGTATTATTGGGGCTGGAGGTGCCAGAAAGCCTCTCCCTCGGGGGCTGACAGCACTGAGGAAGGGAACCTCCACGAGTGAGTCTCGCTGGCTTCTCCATTTGTTTTCATTTTGTCACCAGACATTTCTATTTAAGCTGCTTGGAAGGATATCTCAATAACAGTCCTACTTGGCTCAAGGAGACAGAGGCTGACAATGAACACACCTCCCTCCCCTCTCCTGAACATCACCTTTGTGTCAAAACATCCAGTCATGCCGCAGGGGAGACAAGGAGGGGCAGGCATGCCCAGGGGCTCTCTTCCCACCTTTCTCCACCTCTGTGCCACCTTAGCCAGTGATGGAAACAGAGCTGTTCATGAATCACAGTCCCTGCGAACTGGCTCAGGCAGTTCAGCAGCTGTGGTGCTAAACCAGCCTCAGCAACGCCTGAAGGGATGGCCTACTCCCCTCACACAGTTCAGACCGCAAAGAGGTTTACAGTAACACACAGGTTCCCAATGAAATACCTCCAAACTCATTGCTGCAGGTCCTTTGCATCCTGGTGGACAGCATGGTTTTAGCACAGGGTCCTTACCTCTGTACACTCAAGAGGAACCAAACTTTAGCATGAAAGCATGCACCCGTCCTCCAAAAAAGCAAATGCTAACAGGGCATAGGGCAGCTGAGGGTACCTCTACACCTGAAGTACCCGAACTGCCTGATCTGATTAACTTGGATGGCATCCCTGCATGATGCTGCATTGCACACAGGGTAGGCATATCTGAGCTGCTCTCACCAGAGAGTCTTCATCTGACCTTCAGATACCACAGCCAAAGGCCAGAGATGCAAATAAACATAGCCCTTCCTCACTGTCAAGGAAAAAAGTGCTGTCATTTCCACAAGGATGTAGTGTAATTACAGGTAGGAGTGGGAGGTTTTGCCTGTGAGCATCAGGAATAGGAACTCAGAATCCACACATCAAATCCAGATTTTAGTCCCAGCTCTGCTACCGATGACTGTGTGGATCTGAGCACTTCATCCATCCATACTTCAGTTTCCCTCGCATAAAACCGAGGACGATGATTGTTGTCGCAAACCATTCTGCTGTCCTTGAGCAGAACGCAACACACAACTGCTTGTTGTTGTCACTGGTGTCACACTGGCAGTCTGTGTGCAGTTTATACAGCTGAATACAATGAGGCTGTATGGGGTCCGTGGCCCCTGCATCAGTGTTGGTGTCAGGCTGTGCATGCTAGGCAATGCCTGCCTGTGCCTCCCCCTCCACCCAGTGCAGCTTGTGCACAGCTGTATGCAGCTGTCACATCATCTCTGGAGGAGCCTGCATCTTCTGTCACATTCCTCTGCATGCTCAGCAATACATATGCACACTCTTGGTGTGGATGACTAAGTGGGATGCCTATTTAGATCTGACTATCTCTGCGTGCATCTCTGCATGCACACATGAGATCTGGGTCAGAAGAATCTGTTCCCCCTTTCCTGTTACTCTACACAAAATCCCTATACCCAAAGTCACCTTTACAGGTTGTTTTGCAAGCCCCTGATTGAAACATCTGCTTTTCTCCCTGCTTTGCTGAGTGAGGAGAGCCTCCCCAGAAAGAAATGGAAGAAGCCATTAGCTTAGTCTCCGAGGGAGAACCCTTGAACAGCTCAGAAAAGCCTGTGCCAAGAGGAGGACACTGTAAAGTGAGACCAAGCCAAGGAAAGCGACAGATGGGGCCAGCTCCACTCCAGTTCTCAGCTGCCTTTGCTGCACTGTGCACTTAATATTCGTACAAGGTCTAATTTATAAACCCAGCTCGTGTTTATAAACACCGCTGTCCTAATGGAAATGAAAACATTAATACAACCCGAGGATTCTTCACTTTCCAGGTTTTAATTAAAATCATAGGCGTTAAGAAGCAAGAGTGTCTTTGTGGAATACAAGTCTAATGAAGTATTTCCTCACACAGCACAAATCTCTGTGTGCAGTCCCAGCTCGCTGGCACTGGGTGCCCGAAACACCGACCCCCCTGGAACCAGGAGTTCACGTCTTGAAAATTAGAAAAACAAATTATCCTGCAATTTGTTTCAAATAAATGTAGGTGCCAAGATGGAGCTGGAAAAATAATATTAAGTAGGGAAAAGAAACCCCAACAATCTAGCACAGCTATGAAACGTAATATCTTAATTGACTAACTAGAGGTAATAGTGACTAGGTAGCATGCCAGCTAGGGGGAACTGGACGGGTCCTCTGCAGAAGGAGAGGGCTCAGACTGGGGAGCAGTGTGTGATGGCACAGCAGAGGAGGGGAAATGGGGAGGAAGTAGCAAAGTGAAAAATGCAGTACAGGAGGTTGGAGCAAGGGGAATTAAGGACACTGGTGAGGCAGGTGAAAATGTAAACGCATGAAAATTGCAAGACCAGATCACATAGAACTCTTCTCTCTCTCTCTCAGGGGACCAAAGGAAATCAGGAAAACAACTAGTATGGAGTGACCTACATGTGTAGATGCAGATAAAGACTGATCTTTGGCAGATATAAAGCCAGGTGAAGGTCAAGACTGATGACAAAGTACAAAATGAAGCCCAGCAGAAAATGTGATCTCCCTCCACCATCATCCTCCAAGGAAAAAATTGTCTATGCTCACTCCAGGACTTCTTTCTACCCCACTGCATAATGGTGCCTGCCTTGTCATAAGGGGAACACACAAAGAAGAGAGGGAGGAAGCCCTGAAAGATGAAGCCAGCATGAAAGTAACATTAAGCAATGTAGATGCAAGGGCCCTAGATGGGGAGAGGGTGACTTTGCCTCCCCAGTCCCAGGTCCACCTCAAGGAAGTATGCTGGCATCCCTCAAGCTGCTTAGCAGCTTGACAAGAAACTTTTGTGGATTTGGTTTCATTTTAAACGCCTGTGTGTAAATGTAGGGGAGCTAGAGATTGCCTTTGGTCAGAGAAGCATGGGTGTGGCCCTGAGCTTCTTTCAGGACTCTGAAAGTTTCCACCAGCCAAACTTTGGTTTAATCTTATTTCTAAAAGGAACACATGTTGCATCGTATCACAATCAGTAGGTTGCTTGTCCCATATTCTTTTCATTTTAGGCCAAATCCACTGGCTTTACAGCTTCCCATGATGATCTTACATGCTTGGTTAATTCTGTATCATGGAGAGATTTAAAAAAAAAAAAGCAAAAGGCGTCTTTTTGCCTATTGTTCATTTTCTGTAGCACTTGTCACCTTGGGAGACAATGAAAATGCAGAAAGACATTGGCCAGAAAAATATGACTCACAGTCAAGGGAGCTGGAGCAATCGTGTCCTTGGCCTTACGTTCTGGGGTCACTGCGTGAAGCAGGAGCAATGGAAAGAGATGCACCATTTCCTCACCGAACATTGTTCAAGACCTGAATATGCTTCTTTCAATCCCTGATCTAGCCAATACAGCACAGCTAAATAACAAAGACATGTCTTGTTTCAGACTTTTGTGCTTCTAGAAACAGTGAGGTCTGTAACAGGAAACTCATAAGATGCTGCAGACAAGACTTGAAGAAAATGCAAAAACTCCTATCAGCCTTAGATGAAGTTCCAAGTAAGTGCCTCCTCTGTCAGGAGGGGAAGCAGATTGCACATTAAATCCACCAACTACATAATTCTAGGCTGGCATACATACTGTACATCTACCCATCAGCACCAATACTATGAGCTGCAATGCCTTCAGCTAAAAGAAAAAACCCTTGGCTCAGCTGAACCCGTTGAAGGTGCAAGAGGAGCCAGGGCTAAGGCACAAGGGAAAAGGGGGAAGCAAAGGAAGCAGCTATTTTTAAGAAGGAGGCATGCTTTCTGACCCTCGTAGGCTGCTCTACAGAGTGCTAATGAGGCCAAAAAGGGAACTGAAAGCGTCACTGAGCTTTGCAAATTGCTTCCTAGTTACTAGCCTGGTGCAGGCAACTTACTTTTATTGGGCTACTCCTTTGGTCAAGGTCTGCTCAGTTTGTATTATTTCTATCCTGGCAATAAAGGGGAGGCTTTAGCATCATTTAAAAATGCAACATTGCAGAATCAAATGGAGATGACCTTGCAAATCTTCGGGGTTATAAATCAGCCAATGGAAAGGAACACTGTGCAGCACTAAGAGAAACAGGACAAATATGTGCACTTACATATACTTGACTAATGATTTATATTTTATAACACCTTCCCTTAGAAGATCTCAGAGATTTACAGTAAATAGAACAATTAAAAAAAAAAAAAAACTCTGGATGCCTGGTCATGTGTTCACAAGCCTTGCTTCCAGCTGACTACACCAGTTGACACCATCTGGTAACCAGGACTGTCATTTACATGTGCCTAAAGAGGAGGTAAAACACAAAGACACATAAATTCTCTGTTCATGACATCACTCCCTTGAAGTGACACAAGGATCTTTAATGGCTTTGTACAGACCCAGATAACACCCTAGGAAAACAGTGGAGAAACAGTCTCCACCATCTCAGTACAGATCTCATGTCTTACTTCAGGGCTTTCTCTGGGATGGTGCCATTAACATCAGTATGATGAAGGACAGGCACTAAGGGAGATCTTCTGAATTTGCTCCATTCCCTTTGCAAACAAGTTCTTACTATAGATCTAGGTAGCAAATATTTTTTTCTGTCCCGGTCATTGCTGTAATACCTGAGCACCCATTGACACTGTCCTTACTCCCACAGGTTAGCGACTGACAAGCTGAAATATGGCAAGACCATGGTCACGTTTAGAGTTGCAACAGGTCACAGAAAATTCCCAGAGACCTATGCAGTTCTTGCAGACAGGCCTGACTGTATCAGAAAGTAAGAGATGCCAGCAAGTGACTCAGCCAAGATTGCAGCTACAAGTAAGTAGCAGTGCTGGGTAGTGCCCTTCATCCACTGGGAATTTAACACAGAGCAAAAATAAACTGCTAATACTGACACCATGATAGTTTATCTCAAGGCAGTGACTGACTGTAACACATTTTTAAACATTTATAGAGATCTCCCTCATCATCTGATAAATCTGAGTGGTACATATTTTTTTCAATAGCCTTGGACCTCCTCTTCTATATGTGCCTATGAAAAGGCCAACACGCACATCTTGTTTTTTCCTGTGGTAAGTTAGGAAAAAAAGAAAAGGAACAGAACAAAGACATTTGATTTTGACAGTATCTATCCTGGCATCTCATGCCAGTACTTGAGAGAGCTAATGGAGAGTGATCACAATGCCAAAGGAACACGAGCAGACAGAAAGAGCTGTTAAGGAATCAGAGTAAGTTGCAAATGTATCCAGACAAGCGATTAGGAACCTCACCTCCCACCTACCAGAAGTCAGTGGCTAGGTTCCTATTGCACTCAACCTGGGTCAGGACAGACCTTGCCTGTGTTTGAGATGCCCAAGCTCCCAGAGAAACCTGGGTGTTTATTTGCAAGCAAATCTGCATTTTGATTTTGCATGCACCAATTTTGACTTAGGGGGCCATTCTAGGATTCCCCCCATATCCTGATCAAACTGAAATGCCTGAAAAGACAAACTAAAACTTGGCTGTGGCATTTTCATGAGTAGCTGTTTGTGGGTGTGTACATTTAAAAGCGGTAGAAAGGACAGCCCCAAACGGGAAGGCTAGTCCTAACAGCTTCAGGAATACAGTTTCTTGATTTTTCTATTTCACAGTTGGCTGATTTCAAACATTCTAATGGCTGCTTCCTACCCCAGTGCCCATCTGTCTATTTTAATAAATGTTCTTGGTAGCACCTACCTGGCAAGTGTTCGAACACCCAGCAGCGCAACCAAATTTCACCCTAAATCAAGGGGCTGGAACAGCGAGCTCTATGGAAATGATGCAATCATCCTTCTCCCACAACACAGGCACTGGCAGCAGCAGATAGACAGATGGGTAAAGCAGGAAGACAAGAAAATGTGATGGGCCTGCCCCATCTCTCCCTCTCTCTTTTGTTCTTTCTGTTGAAGTCTGGGCGAGCAAAGGACAGGTTGCTGTAACACTTGAGTGTCCTGTGCAGCCACAGAGGTCTTCTGGGTGGCAGTTGGAAAGATGCAAAGGTTCATCAGCTACGTTGGAGATGCCATGAGATAATTGATGCACTGAAGACACCAGGTAACAATGATCTGCCTCTCGTTAGGACCCATTTATTATCTTTGATCTGTCTGTGTGTCTCTCCGGATCTAATCAGTGGTGATGGATGCTAACCCTTGCTCCATCCTTTGGACATCCAGCTGTGTTCCCTCTAATTTCTCACAGGGAACCCAACCACTCCTCAGCAAATCCTCCATTCTACGTGCAGGTGCTGGGACAGGGAGGGGATCAGGTTCCTGCAGATGAGCTTGTGCCATAGTTGAGTCAAGGAGGATAGGCATAAGAAGGACACGTCATCTCCTTATGCTAGGAAATATGGACACTGACCTGCTGTGTTCTTATGCCATCTCTTTGTCTGGTCACTCTAAACAGATCTGCTCTCTATAATAACCTTGCTGCTGTGAAACACAAGCTGAGTTGGGATGTGGGTTAAAAACACTGTGTTTCACTTAAACTCCAGCACAAGCAAGTGACCTTTGCTGCCTGCTACTGCTCCTTGCCCCATCTCATACAGGAGGACAGACCTGACCCAAGCCCTCTCAAGGTGGACTCAGTGGGGCTCATCTCTATTACAAAGCCATGGGAATTCTTCCCAGCACCTTTCATCTCTCCAGTGTCCCTTGCATCAAATGCATGTCAACACTGCAAGAAGCACTATTAACTTACATCAGAGATGAGCAAAGAGATCAGGCCCAAGTAGAGCAATGAAGCAGTCCATTTAGCAGGGGCTATAGCTTGTTCATGGGCAAGGAAAGGCTGCTTTTTAGTGTAAGCCTTTAAACTCCCTCCCTGCCACAATCAGGTGGTAGAAGAGTATGGAGAACAACTCAGGACACAGTCAAAATTCAACTTCAGGTAAGTATTTATCATCCTGGAAGGGCTGCCTTCATCCACATGTGCCTGCTTTCCTCCACATTTCCCTTTTCTCCCTTTACCTCAAGAGGTAGGATCCCCATGTGGTTGCTCTTAAAATGGTGGCAGAAGCAGCCCATGTGAACACTTCTCCTGTTACTGCCCCAAGGAGATGAGTGTTTGGTTAAGTCTTGGCATTTCACCCCTCATCAATACTAAAATTTAGCAAGAAATGTGTACAATGAAGGCTTATGTCTTAGGCCTTTTTCTTATTAATCCTATTACACTTGTCTTTATGAGCTCTCCAAGTTCCTTTTACTCCCTCCGGGGCTTGGCTGCAAATGAGATTTTGCATCTCAGTGTAAAATAACCCGAACATTTTTCTATAAAATTAAATAAAAATCCTCCATCCTGGCAGTACATGCCCAGAATCCAATTTCTGGAGTCTACATCTTTCCAAGTGCTGCACCGTCTTCTCAACTTCCCCTTAGCTTTGGGAACTTGTTTCTTTTCATTCATTCTGCCTTGATCAGTATCATGAAGTAAAGTAAGGAGCAAACTTTAAAGAGCACAGATGAACGAGAGACAGAAAATGTGAGACTAAACTGCAGAAGCCTATGACATTTGGCAAATCTCCTCTTATTATAGGTGTCTCAATTTTCCAATGTGTAAAGCTGTAATAGTGATAGTCCTACTCTGCAGTGCAGATGGGCTGACTCGGTTCATGTGTGTTCAAGAGTACTATGAGATTCTGTTACAACTAATAGTATCTACAATTTTATTATTGTGGTTAAATACCGTGTAGCTAAGTGTTTAGGCTTCATCTGGGCTTTACAGATTCTTCATAGCTTTGCAAAAACTGGACTGGGAATTTGTGTGGTTTCCAGAAAATAATACCATCTTTTTCCTGTAGGGCAAATAACNCTTTTTTTTTTTTTTTTTTTTTTTTTGACAAGAGGACCTCAAAAACTAAGTCCTGGTGCCAGATTTGTGCTTATGTTCAACAAGGAAGCTGTGCCTGCTCCCAGAAAGCTTACCATAATGACAAGAAAAAGCAAAATGAAAAGTGTGTTAGAATTCTTAATGCCATCTAGAGTTAGCAAGGAAGAGTTGAATGGCCAGAAATGAAAAATAATGGGTGAGGAAAGTTAATAGCACTACTCCCAGAGCTCTGGCTGGTTTGAATTTCATCTTTTGCAGAAAGGCAAGTATTGCGTGGAAAGTCATTCCTACCATATTAAGGAAGGAGGATTTTTACTGTACCATGTTTGAACTGGTTTGGTACTCTAACATTATCATTTACCTTTGATTTGTCAAATCTGAATATGCTAGCAATTCCCTGGTACTACTCATAATTTGAAGCCTTTAATACTTGATATGGCAGGATGGCTTGGGACGCAAGAAGAAAACAAAACCAAGCACAAATTGCAGGGCCTTAAAGGAACATTGACCTCACCCAGAGAAGCTCCTGTTCAACTCAGAGCCTCAGAACTTCCCCAGGAGTTTTCCACCTGCACAAGTGTACTCCTGTTCAGCCTCTGTCAGCGCACTGCTGTTTACCATAAAAGTTGACATTTAGACTTGAAAAATTCAGGAAGGAAAGGGGATGATTTAAAAATAAAATGTAATTTACACTAATTATGTTGTTACATAGGATGCTCTGCAAAAAACATTAGCAAGTGAGATCATGTCAGCAAAGCACAAGATGAACTGTATGGAAGACTTTCACGTTCCTAAGTCAGAAAGCTGTGGCTTCCTGCTGCTTCTCATTTCTTGGCCAATCAATGCTTCATAAAGACTTTTAGCATATAGCCGAAGTACCTCTGCAGTCCTAATGTCTGCAGTATCTAAATAGGAAATCAGTGGTAATATACTGATATGCTCAACATCCTGGTGCAGAAAAACATATCAGCACTCTTACAATACTACAGCACAAAGCGAGGGAGTCCTGAGTCACCTGTAGCAAAACAGTCAAACCAAAGACTTCCAAAGCCCAGCATCATGTCACAGTCACTGAACACCCTTCACTTCACCTCCAAACACAGAAATTGCTAAAAAGGAAATAACTACTAACTGACAGTGTAGCACATGCACTATTGTGCAGCCAGCCTCCTTGGTCAGGACCAAAGACTCTTCACCAGTCCTCTCTTTTTCCCAGTACGCACGCTGTACTTAACTGGGAAGTGTGCATGTCTGTCTTGCAGTTATCAAAGGCCACGATGAGCAATTGAAAAAGAGTGCAGCATATTCACAAATGTTTGGGCAGGTTCGGAAAAGCAGTTCTTCAAATAGCATCATAAGACTTGATAAGGTGTTAACACATCTCTCGGTGCCTTCAGCTCAGATCATCTCAATTTACATGTCAATACCTTTCAGTTTGCTCTCCTGTAGCTATGCTGTCTGCCTGGAGGGGAAAGGGGAGAACTTGCTTTTGTCACTATCCCTAGCTGATCCAGCTCAACTATTTCAGGGGGCTGTATACAGGCCACTTTACCATTTAAAACTTGCGTGTAATCCACACCAAACCTCCCACCTGCACACACATTCTTACTCCATAGCAGACTTCATCTTATGCAAAGTGGGCTAAGATTAAAGCAATCTTGAAGACAACCATTTCAGTAATCCTGTAGTGAATGTAGAGATACATAATTTAAGCCTGCATATTTTGGAGGCACACAAACTCTCTCAGGAATGTGGGATGCAGCAATAGCTCCTGCCATATATTTTCAACCAGTTTTTTTCCAACATCTGTGCTCAAATTCAGGGAGCAAGTTGTTGCCCTCAGAGTTTCTGCCATCCAAGAAATGATCAGCTAACAAACAGATCTGACACTTATATAATTTACATCTTGCAGTATACAAAATCTCAAAGAGGGGCCTTGGCTGTTCTCTTTGTGCTTTTTTCTTTCCTGTTTTGTTTTACAAAACTGTTCACCATCAATCTATCTAAACCACTTCACTGACCACAGGGGCCAGGCAGCTAAGGACTGTGATTATTTGTCAAAGCTTTTATTGTGAAAAAAGCTGACAAAAGTAATTCAACAAATTTTTTGACAAATACATTTGAAAATTGTTAGGCTACCTCAGTTAACCAGATGAATAATGCGAAATGATATGAGGTGAATAATTTATTACAAAATATGGGAAAAAAACACTATATAAATTATTGAATTAATATTATTTGACAAGTGCTTGCCCTTCCCTGAAGTGCAGCTTTCTCTGTGATGGAACATAGCAGCTGTTTAAAAGCAACAATAGTTTAAGGCAGCAAATGAAGAAGAATTGCAAGTGCTGAGCAAGTATGAGATTAGGCAGAATGTAATTATCCAGATTGGAATCTGGTTAAAATCAGGAAATAAGGCAAAGTTTCTCATATAAAATATATCATACAGTAACGACCACAAGTGGTACAGATATCTTCTCTTGTTTTTCATCCAAAATGTTTTTTATTACCTCCAAAATAATTCCTTTCTACCTTGCTGGTGGGGTTTCTCCCCTCCCTACTCCGGGAGGCTACTTTCTGCAAACCAGCACCCTGGCGAAAACCCAGAGGTGTATCACATATAATAACACATGGAATCTGAAACTAAAAAAAGTAGACAGACTGGGCAAAACACAAGGCTAACCAAATTCGCCCTTGTGCACAGTTTGAGTTCCAGCTTCATCTCCTGTTCACCAAGGTGCAGCCCTGCTCTGCAATACAAATCAGTGCGGAGAGACATCTAGTGGCTGGATTTTGAGTTGCAAATAGGTGGATCAGGAAATCATCCGCGGATTGAGAAAGGGTATCTTATCATGAACCAACAAAACAGAGCAGACCTCCCCCGAGGTACAAACTCCACCCATCTGCGAGCAGTTTGTAAGAACTGTTGAAAACTCAGAACATCAGTGTTTGCAGATCTAATGTCTTTTGAGGCAGCTCTTATTTTGGCTGGATGGAAGGAAGTGAAAAATGATGAATACTCACAACATGCAGAGCTCAGCTATACATGCATTAGCTCGTAGTTTCCATGTCAGCCCTGATGAGTTAGGAAGGACCAAGCACATGCTTTTCTTCAGCTCTATTTCCTTCATTAGTCTTATGGCCAGCAGAATGCCCTTACTCAATGCCATGGAAAAGCACCCTGCATGGCTATTAGTGTGCCTCCAGGAGCTGTTACTTTAAAGACACTAGCAGTTCCTTTCAGAAGGGCAAATCATAACTGTGACACCTTGGAAAGATTTGCTTCTAGTATCTAAAAGCAGGAGCTGAGCTCACCTAAGTTCGACAAGAATTATTCGGGAAATTTATGCTCTTGGGTCCTGGCTCTTGGTCACCAGCATGGAAATGCAGGACTGTGCAGAAAACAAAATTTACAAATCTCTGTCACCCTATGGGAGCATTGCGATACTCCCAATTTACACACACACTTTGGATGTGTAAATATTTCAGAGCTGCAGTTTAAGGGCACCAGTGATTTGCACAGCACTATATATCACCGCTTCCCAGAGAACAGAGAGCTACTGAAAAGTAGCACTCGAGTCAGAGGTGGATTTAACATTAGCATCTCAGCACTACACCAGAAGTTTGATTGTTTACGTACATCATGTCAACTGATTTAAAATCTATATTTACACACACTGAGATGGCCTCCACTCATTAATAAATTAAGACACTTGTAAACCACTGGATCTGCAAGTTGGCTTTCTAATTTAGTAGTGTCTGAGTATCAGGTTGCCCACCCTTCCTAGGCAAAAGCTGCTGGGAGGAACAAAGCTTAGCTAAATGCTCCACATGGCCCTGTAGATTGTCTGTATAACCCTTGCACTGACACTCCTCGTACTTCACCTGTCTGAAGGCTCTTCTGTCCCGAGGGTTATTAGCCTTGGATCTTTTGCCAATATTCCATTCAATCATTTAGATGAGTTTAATGATAAAGGTTAGTTTTTCCAAGAGGAAGCTAGAAACCTACAGCAGTATGGTCTTGGGGGCTAAGGACTACGCAGTGAGAGAGCTGCCATCGTGGCTGCTCACAAGGGCCCCTCCTGCCATCAGCTCTCCAAGCTCATAACTGCCTTCCTCCCCTGCGCACGAATGATGAAATATTAGAGGCTCTGATCTCTGCCTCATTAAATAGAGAATATTCTCACTCTATCCTGACCTGCGCTAGGGCCAGTTTAAGGAGCAATCCGTCACGAGATCATTAATACAAAGACTTGCTCAGAGGGCAAGGATGTTCATCCAAAATTAATTTCTTAACCTTTTTGGGAAGGACTTTGGAGAGGGTGTTTTACCTTTCCTGACTGGAGGGATCAGTTATATATTTCTGCACCGCAATGATGATGGAATCAGAGCCAAGAGGCCAGCACCATGCTGAGACTTTGCCTCCCCAGCTCCTTCCATGATGCCCAGCAGTGTGTGAGCGGGAGCCCCAGAGATCAGGAAGAAGAGCAACGGTCAGGGAGTAAATCAAAGGTCAGGAAAAGACTGAAATGAATGTAGTTCAAACAGACCAAAGATACAGGCCCCGTAACAGCAGCCTGGCAAGGGGTAATATGAGGACAGTGTAGAAAACCATGCCCAGAAGTAGACAGATACTGTGAAAACATTAATGGATCTTTGCAGTGCTTTCAGGACACGGATCCACATATCAGACACTGTAAACTCACAAGTTACATGAGCGAAAATTCAGGGGGACTCCGGTTTTGCTTGCAGTGTTGTTCATTACCATTCTGGGATAAAGCCTGTCCTTTAATATGTGGATTTACTGTGCTTGGTGTCTGAGTGGTTCCTTGGTCTTCCTCCTGTCCCTCTCTCCACTCTTCTCCCACAAAAAGTTTTAATGAGAAGAGATACCCACAGTCAGATGATGAGAGCAAGCTATAAGGATGGATGCAGCTGGAGAGAGGAAGGAAGCCTCCAAGACATATGTTTTCTCCAAATAGTATACAATCTACACAGACTGCTGCAGAAATGGGATGAATAATAGAATCACAGAATTTCCTCATCCCCTGTCGCTGTCAAATCCCATTAAACTCACTCCAGGTAAAAGGTGCATTATCGACAGCGCTAAAACTACAGTACACATCGGGGTTACCATAAACAAATGAAAGAAGATGGGTGTGAGAGAGGATAAAGACAAACCGCAAATCATCATCTTCCCAGGAAAGCATCAAGGATATATATTGAGGATGAGTTGCTATTCCTGAGGACATATAAAAGCTCTATCAGGTTAGGACTGGAGCACAATATTAACCCTCTCATTACTGTTTTTACCATGAGTGCTTGCTCTGCTGCTTCTTTTGAGGCTAATGTGCTTTTATACCAAAGAAGATATAGACAACTGGATTAGTATGGGATTTAGGGAGCAGGCTGTGTACCAGGTGATGTGACAGCGAAGAACTAAATTTAATATGGCAGCTTGATCCATTATGTATTTTATTCCAAGAAAAGTCCACATGGGCACATGAAACCTGGACTGGATCTTGCATCACAGTGGATGGGGCTCCAGAAGTGTCAGATCTGTGCCATAAGATGATGGCATTTTAACAACCATTTTTTCTGCCACTATGTACACTTTACATGGCTTAAGCTTATAAATGCATAGTGTCCTTATCAGAAATCATCCTGACCCTAAACTTTAAATAAAGATCCATAATATCTGGCACCTTTCTGGCATTTTTGCTTGTGAAGCTTTAAGATCTTTAATCGATTGGTATCATTACACTCATTTCCAGAGACACCAAGCAGGGAGTCTGATACTTGCAAGGTTGCCCAGTGAATTAAGAAAAGAGCTGGGGACTGCACCTAGAGCTCCCATCTTGTTTAAATGCTCCTGCAACCTCTGTTCAGCTCAGCACTAGAACAGAGACTTTATCCACTGTCACCATGTGGGCCTGACATTCCCACATATAACCAAAATCCTAGTTCTGACAGCCCTCTGTCTCAGAGCAGTTCAAACCAGTATGGGTCCCACCAAAGACAAAGTCTGTCCTCAAGAAATTGCTGGATGAAGTCAAAGACATGCACAGATAATCGTCTGCAAATACTCTGAAACACCGCTCTGCTCCCTCCTAGATCTTATCCAGGTTTAACTTCATACCTACACACACAGACTAATTAAGGCACCTTTTTATTGCTTTGAAAACATTGTATCTCTGACCTGCTGGTGATATGCTGAACTACATCAACAGTTCCCAACAGGACCTCCTCGCTCACACTGATCACTGCGTGCTATTGGCCAGCTCAGGACTCCCATACACATCTCAACCCAGTAACTTGGATGCTGCCTAAAAGCATTTTTGCTCTTTGCGCCATCCCTGATTTGAGTAAATTTTGGCTAAATGAAGACCCTGGCCATAGGTTTAGCTAGATGACAACAACACAGCTCATCAGCTGCCTACATGCCTAGGTCAGCTGTCTTCTCCCACAACACCACAATGTAAGGCCACAATAAAACATCCAGGAAGGCTGGCTTCATGCATTACTGACAGAGGCAGGGCCACCTGCGTGCATCACTGTCCAGGTAGCCGGAGCACATGCCATGCTAAATGTTTGTCAGCTGATATCCCCAATTACACCCAGGCCCACCCGCAGCTTGTGTTCATTAGCACCATAGGACAAACTTGCTCACTGGATATGAAGCAGCTTCTGCTGCCTCACCCTCTGAGTAACTGTAGATACTAAGAAAAGTAAAGCTTCTCTTATGCTTCATTAAAATTAAAAAAAAAAAAAAAAAGAAAGAAAAAAAGAAAGAAAAAGGATGAATACAGAGAGGGCATACTTAGTTTGGTACTAAGGTGTCCTTCGCATTTCACTGGCCTGATTCTACCATCTTCCTAAAGCTTTATCAGCTCTAAGAGGGACACAGCCCATAGCTGTTCCAAGAGCCAAGGAGCAGCCTTTACAGAAACAGGTTTTGTAATCATTCTCAATTCGTTCAGCATACGGAGCAACATTCTGGGTGTCATGTCTCCCAGCTGGTGGCCAGACACTACAGTGGATGCGACCAACTGGCCACAGTCCTTCAGCCTGGCAGACCAAGCTTCTGTGTGTGCATGGCCTGTGTGTTTCCATGGCTGAGGCTCAGGGCGCCATGTCCAAGTCCTGCAAGCAGACGCCAAGCCAGCTGAACCACAGAGGAAATTATCCCCTGGCCAAGCCAGGCAGGGGGATGCCAAAGTTTGGAAAAGAGCACCAACCAGCCAAGAGGATCTTACATTGATAATAGTCATCTTTCCCTAAAGATCTAATGTCTTAGTGAGACAGGAAGAAGAGCAGATGGCTTTTGTGTTCAAAGTCCAGGCCAAGGGTTCAAGGGATGTGCAATGCCTTTTCTGCAACCCCTCTAAACTCAGCACACCTACACGGAGCCAGTGTTGCACCAGAAGTCCTGAGCCTGGCTCCATGAAGGCTGGAGTCCCTGCTGTACAGGGAGCTATGAGCTCAACTCCCAAAGAAACATAGGCAGCTCGGTGCAGCACTGGGGAGAAGCTAACGTGCCCAGCTCCTGGTTGAAAAACAACCTTTGTTTAATGCTTGCTTGGTGATTTCTCCACTGCTTTGTCCAAATGCCTCTCAGTGCCACTTTTTCTTCTGTAACAGAAGGAAGGGTTGTGATCTGCTTTCAGACTTTGCCTTGAGATCCAGGAAAGAGCTATGTGGATATCACTGCCTAGGAAAAATTATTCGTAGATGCTGAGGAAGAGGACAGAGAGGTTGTTAACACATGTTTAGCCTGGAGAGCTCCACAGGTAGATGAGTCCCTACCAGTGATGAGCACTAAGGCCTCTGCAGCCTGGAGGGTGTGTTGCATTTAATTGCTTTGCCTATTTGCAATTGTATAGTTAATTTGTAGTTACTTTCTGCCCGGAGTACGACTGTGCTATCACTCCTATAGTATTATAGCTAAAGACACAATTGCATTTCCAGACAGGCTTGTCACTTCAAAAACACCAATGCCACACTTTTGCAAGGTGATTATTAAGGGGTACTCTGACTTTATAATACACCAAGTGCCTGCATGGCTACACACTGATAACATGGAGCCAGCAGCAGCATTGATTAAGTGCCGCTGGCAATCTCACTTCTGGAATAGCAACACTATAGGCCACCAGTGGCCATAATACCGGAATAATTAATAATGATGCTCTCTAACGAACCTGAAAAAACCTCTCTCACCCTTGCCCATCCTCCTCCTCTTCATGAATCCTCAGAGGAAGCAAACTCCCAGAGCCAGTGCCTTCAGGAGCACAAAGGCCAGTCTGCTTGCCCTGATCCCCACAGGGCGATATCACTGCAGGCTGCACGTTGGCCAGGCAGAGGCAAGGGGGCCACTTCAGACACGTGCCCTGAAAGCCTGTGAGGTGGACGTTGCACATTTCAGACCAAGGGGCTGAGCATGGAGGAGGAGAGGAATGGCTGTCCTGCAAAGCGCTGGTACTTGCACAGGTACAAACTGGAAATGTATCCAGCCAGCCTTCACAGACTGTGAGAAGCATGCTTGCCGTAAGACTTTAAGTGAAACGCAAATGATGTCTTATTTCTTTTGTATAAAACAGCTCTGAAATCAAGGCATCTTTGTTTCTAAATACTCTGTCTTTGCTTCCCTGTTCTGGCAGTTCAAGCAATCAGGAATCCTGAGTCTGGCCTCCCAAAACCCTGGAAATGAGCTTTCTAGATTTGTGTTTTTGAATCACCAGGTTACAATTAGGTTCAATTCAGGCTTTTCATTGCAACACGATAGTAGAAAACCTTCTTCAAGCCCCTCATCTCCCTCCCTACCTCACCCTATCCCTCCCCCAAAAAACAATAAAAGATGAAAATTCAGCTTCTTGCTCACATACCTACAGGCGCTGAGTTTGCAATTAAATATGGAATGACTAAGGACTTTGCTAAAATCATGAGAGTCAACAGTACAAAATTTCCCAAATCCCTGTCCGAACACTGAAGCTCTGGCAATTCTTTATTTGAAATGGATAATGCTTTATTGTGCTACACTTGAATTCTTTCATGCTGCTTTCCTCTCCTCATTAAAGACATTCACAGGGAAAACCTCTGGATGCTCTTTGTATATGAGGGAACAAAGTGTCCTCTCCCATGGAGGCAGAAGACAGTATTATTGAAGGTAAAAGGCCCAAAGTGCCACCTAATTCTAAAATAACAGGGAGTTTTACCCTGACTTATCTTTCATAATCCTGAGCTATTTGTCCTTAAGATGAAATGAAAGATATATCCCATCACCTCCACTGCATGCAAATATCATAGCTTGTAAAACTATATATTAACAACATGGGAGATTCCCTCTCAGAGGAGGGGATCGAGCCAGGTGTCAAAGTGACAAAGAATCCCCCCCAAATCCCCATATTATGCCTGAAATATATGATGTCCACTAATGGCATATGTAGCTGTGGGAGCCACAATAATTTCTGAGGCAAATAAATCTCATGCCTCAGCAAGTACAATGATGTCCATGGAGCTCAGGAAGGGAGCCCACCAGCTGCAGCATTACCCCGAGACATGCAGAGCCTTTGGCGCCCTGCAACCTTGCAGCAGCTCTTTCCACACCTCTTGCCTGTCAGACAGTTCAATCCAGAACACTTGGCAGGAGGCTGTGCCAATAAATATATTTGCTATTGGCAGGGTATTGCTCTCCTCTGAAATATCACATATTTGACCATTAGGGAAGGCAGAGTCTGATCTTGTATGTCAAATCCTATACTACTATGAAAAATGAAGGAGCCACTTTACTCAGCTCTTCTCTTTTCCCAGGTAGCCAGCCAATATGTCGTCACAAGTAAAATGCGGTGTGCAGGGCTTGCTTTGCCCTGGCAACAACTGCACCCTAACGTAACAGAGAGAAGTAGATTGGAGAACAGAAAGAGGGCAGGAGATGCATGTGCCTACTTGCCCACCGAAACAGCCGAGAACTTTAATTTTAGGCCTCTCATCAGCCCTGACACAAAAATTGCAGCATCAGTTAAATTATAATGAGTTAGCGGTGCATTTGATGTTTACAGACTGGAGACCAGGAGCAAAAGTGCAGGTCTTTGCAGTAGCCTCACTATGCATAGATGCAGGGTTTGGACCCAAGGTTTAAGTTCAAGAGTTTCAACAAGAAACTGAAATGCTCAGGGAATGCATAATAGGGTACAAAGCTTTTCTTCTGTAAAGTACACTAGCTTTTACAAAACCCTGCCAAAGGTGACTGAAAGCTCTTAGCATGCAAAGCCTTGTTTTGGGCAGGCATTAGGTGACCTCGTGGGTAGTCAGATTCATTACAGATACTGGTGGGAACATGCCCCAAAACCCTGCTATTATGATCATTAATCGACTTCCTCACTGTGAGGACAAATTTAAGACTTCTGCTGAAAGATAGGGAAAAGGCACAGGGGGTGTAAAAAAAAAAGGCGGAGGGTGNGCAAAAAATGGAAAGACTCATGGGGCAGGGTCAGCACACTTGATTCTGGATTTCAGCCACTGTATGGCCTGATTTTCCCTCAGGGTGAGTCAAATCCTAGCCAGCTACAACACATCAAGCAGAAGAGCCTGCAACCGTTTCAGAAGTGTACTTGATCTCCTGGATTACCCCAATACAAACACCACTCAACATTAGCCTTGGGATAGGTGCCAGGTGTCCAAGCCAGCCTTCCTGACCCTTCTTTTCCAAGCAAGCCCACAGTCTGCAGCATTTCTCCCCATGAAACAAAGCAGGGACACCTGGATCTCTTCTCTGGTGGGTCTGGCTGCTCAGGAAGCTGGGCTCCTGCTGCTGGGAGTACCACTGCCACCAGCAACAGCAATGCTAATGGCAAGCAGTAAGCCACAGGGAGCCCGTTTTCTGCAGCAAGGGGTGCTCACGAATCCACAGGCAGGGAGATGGGTGTACGGGGGAGAGGACTAGATTAGCTCACATTGATAAATGCTCTGTGTGCTCTGATACTCTAACAATCCTTTTTTTTTCCCTTCCCTCCTCCATCCCCCTCAAACCTCAGCCTCCTCCCTCGTGCCTGGTTTCATCACAACTCCAGATTGCTTGAACAAGCTGCCTGATAAGCCCACAGATGCCAACAGGAAGCAATGATGTTACAATAAGTGTCACAGGGAAAATGTCAACTGTATCATTATAATGAAGGTCATGTCTCCCTCACAGAGAGCTCAGGGCTCCGCACAATTCACATGTTGTTATTAGGTAGATGCTGACATGTGTAACTTCTACCTTACAAGAGTCACTGCACAGGGATACGTTGGCTCACAACTGCTCTGAGCTTCAGCCTCTGTAGTAGAAAGTGCAGAAGGAGACAATTAATAAGCATTACACGGGTGGGAATTCACAGATACTCCAGTTCCAGCTCCTCACCGCAGACAGGATGTATGTAGGATAACAGGGCAAATGCACTATGTGCAAGCAGTCTCAGCTGACACCAAAGCAAAGCACAAAGCTAAGAGTGAGCCAGATACAAAAGCAACCAGCCTCCATCCCAAAGTTGATGCTAGTAAATGGCACTTGGATACTCCATGTAAAACAGCTCACTGCCTCCCTAATGTAGGGAATCTCCTCCTTTTAAACCTAGCGATAAAAATGATAAAAAGCGGACTGTAAAAAATAAAAGCCTTGAATTAATACTCTAATGAAGTTTTATTATTTTTCTAAAAAAGATTTTGCTCCATGATGAGGAAATATATACTCTTCTTGGCTCTGGCTGTATGCAAGGAAGTGGTGGTAGAGGCAGTGGGGGGTGTTCATGCATGCATGCGTGCGTGCATGAGTTGAAGCCAGACACTGAATACAGAAGCCTTTTAATTCTCTAGAAAGACACAATGTTCTTTCCCACCTTCCCTCCTTCTCCAAACCTGTCAATATTTTGCTCAATAAGGGATGATAAGTTGGCAAGGATTTTTGCATGCACACACTTGCACGCGTGTACACATAGCCTGCTAGAGCCAGTGGGAGAATATTAAAATCTGAGATATCTGATTAATGCATTGCATGACAAAGTACTGTCAGTGATCCACAAGACTGTCCATCATTCATCCTCTGAGGGAGAACGTTAGGGAAGGGCATTGCTCACAGACCCCCCAGGACTTCGAAACAATATTCACGTAAAGGCAGAGAGAAGGGCAGGAGCATGGTGGAAGAGTGATCATCTGAAGAACTGGAGATGGAGGTGTACAGTTCTTCAGGGGAAAGAACTATGGTGGGGCTGGCGTATCAGCACATTTATGGGTGACTGAATACCATTTTACTCTTCCTCCAGTCCAAAAAGCCGAGGGAGAGGTAAAGCAGTAGGATCAGCAGGTTGCAGTTCAAGGATAATTGAACTTCCCTGTGATGCTGGGTTGCAATTTATCTGCTCCCTCCCATTCCCGCAGTGCCATGGTATATCCCCTCCCATCAATTTGTTCCCATATGCGCTCCTGTGAGGCAAATCTGTAGGCTGGGCTCAACCTGGTACTTCTCATTGCAGACCGAGTCCACTCTGTTGCTTTGGGAAAGGCTATCTCGGGACTGAAGCTATAGGGGAACACACACCTCCTTGGAGCATCTGTTTGTATTTTATTTTAATATGAGCAGGAGAGCCCTATTTTTGTCTTCCATCCATAGGGACATATTCTTATACCTCTAGAATTAAAAACATCAACATGAGCATTTAACGAGCAATAGCCAAGCACGGTGGAGATGCTCTGAGAAGAAAGTAGGATGATTTGGCTTTAATTCTCCACTCCCTGGCAAGTAAAGTGCAGGAAGATGGGGCAGGGGGGTGGGGGAAGGCTTTTTACCCTTGTTTCTACATTTCCATCCTAGGATGATCCACCTTCCCCGTCATTGCTGAGCGCTTTGGAAAAAGCATCTGAAACTCAGAGACAACCTTTGAAAAATCCCCCCCCATCTGAAACCCAGCACAAGGCCATGCATTACAAGTTCTCTGTAGAGAAGGCTGACAAACAGCTGTCACATTGTACCACAGAAGGGACAGTATTTCAGAGAGAGGCATTCAGAGCGATGCTTGCTGGTTGCAGCAAGTGTTGGTGCTGCTGGAGGAATCTCCAGAAATGGGAAGTTTGCTTTGAAAGATCAAGTGGTCTCCATCTTCCCCACCACTGCACCATCTTGCTACCTCCGCACGGTCTAAATACAAAACAAAAAAATGATTACCTGGCTTGAGATGGCTCAGGTTCAGAGAAGCCAGTGAAGCATGCTCAAGAGAGAAAGGAAGAGCTGAAGCTTTACCTCAGAATGGGGAGGAAGGTGAGAAAGAGGAAGGAGTGGTTTGGGGGTTTGCCAGCAGCCACATTCAGCATAATGGATTTCTGAGGACTGGTCTAAGTCAAAAAAGTGATTCCATGGGTAAGCGTAGCAAGCCTTTCCCCTCATAGGAAGTCACCAGGGGGCTGGGTCTGCTATCATCTGAAACAACTTCTTTAGGTCCTGCTGACATAAGTAGGTTACTCTTGGTGGCTTGCAGGTTTCTTACTTGCTCCTGATCTGCAAAATAATGAAATTGACTGCTTCCTGCATTTCCGCCTCTGCTTATTTATTCACTTATTTTAATTTGAAAGAGGATTTAGCGATTCGTGGAAGTCAGGGATCAATATCGGTATCACGAGCCAAGAACAGCTCGGAGCAATATTCGTCGCATGGTTTGATGATCGACAGCGTACCTCAGTCCTGACCTCAGCACACCCACCGCCAGAGACTTGCTTCCCTGTGGCAAGCCAGGCAGTGCCCTGCTCTGCCGCAGCCCCTCCAGCTCTCCCAGCACCTTGCTCTGCCCGTTCCCCTCTCTCCTGCCTTCAATCTTCCGTGCGTTAAGACTATAAAATACAAGCCAGAAGGTGAAACTATGGCTTTGAGATGATAAAATTAAGATGAGATCCACCAAATTCATTTTTACTTGCAATCATAAACCAAGCTTCACTTTACAAGACAGAGAAATTAAAAAGGAAAATGAGAAAGAGTTCAAGTGCATCAGTTACAGGTTGTTAATAGAACCAAAGTATTTTGTACTATTTATATTTTATGAAGCTCTATTTCTGTGCTTTGTACAATAGAGCATCACAATAAATGATTTACCAACTCAGTAAAGGATTCAGCAAACTGATCTCAGCTCATCCTTCAGAAGGCCAAAGATCCTGGTCTGTGTGTGTTTACCATCCCCCAAATACTCCCGTGCATTTTAAAACTCTAAAAAAAAGAAAAAGATCAGTCCTGAATTTTTTTTTCCTGAAACCTTTGTACTGCATTTTTTTCAAATCTTATAGGATAGCGTCCTGCCAGAAATGAAGCAATTCCTGCCAAAAATGACAGAGAACATTTGAAAATAAATACAGATTACAACTTTATAGTGAAAAATAATTTCTGAACAGTAGACTTTTTGATTTTCATATTTCTGACAGAAAAAGTAATTACTAAAAAGAAAATAGAATCACTGCTACTTTTCCTAGAGTTGCTTTGGAGCTTAGAGTTTTCCTGTGGAAGTCCTCAGCTAATTCTACTCCTTCAAAACATGCCTTTTTTGCAGGACTGCTGATAGGGGGCACGCTAACCTGGTCAAACATATCATAAATAGATGGCACAGAGAGAGCACAATTTTCTAAACATGCAAAGCTGGCTCCGCTAACCTCCTCATTGTTTTGGTTTGTGTATTATATTAGGCAAGCAAAAAGCTTCAGATCTATTGGCATACCTGCATTGGACTATGGCAGTCTTCCAGGTGGCACGTGACCGAAGGTATGGACCAACATCACACTTAAGATAAGGCAAAAGCAAAAAGCGAGGCAAGACGCATGGGGTGTCTCTGCAGGGGCCCAGGCAGATGAGGACAGTTAGCACCAGAAGGCGCAACTTCTCTTCCTGACCAGCAGAAGCAGGGATGGGGACAAGGTATGGGTGAAGCTGAACATGTCTCTGGCAAAGCAAGGGGCTGTGTAGGAGGCTGACGTGTCATTCTTGTGGACATGTTGGAAAGTTTGACACCTGCCCCTATGCTCTGCTACACCAATTCTCTGCTCTGACCAAACTTTGCCTGGAACAGAAGAGCAGCCACAGAAATGGCCAGCAATGTTTTTATGGTAGCTTGTCTTCTCACCATTGGGAGATGCAGTTGAAATAAGAATAGCTACACAGCCCTATTCACCACTTTAGTAAAGCAGTGCAGTCAAGGCCAAAGGATCTTAAAATCCCGGGGACCAAATGCCTCCTGTCAGGAGGCCTGGAGGCGACTGTCACTTTAGGCAGGGTCATCAGAAAAGCACTGCGTCTTGAGGTCTGAAGGAAGGAGCATTAGTCCAAGACAGATATCAAAAGGGAAGCCGAAGAGGCAGCAAGCAAAGGACAAGGGCTGGGATTTGAAGAGAGTGCGTTTACTACTGGCCAAGCTTGTTACTGTTTTGGTGCAGTTAGCTCCTGTCTGTCACTCTCAATAAAACTGTTATTGATTAGCATGTGACTTTATTGTAGAGAGCTGGCTAGAAGCCAAGGTGGAAGGACTCCAGAGGGAAAAGAGGACGACTCGGCTGGCAGGGAGGGGAGTGGGGGTGGAGGAGGAGGAAAAGGGAAGCTTGGAAACATAAAATCTTGAAAAGAGTAATTAATTCTGATCGTTACAGCAATCTATTCAGATTTTCAAGAATATTATAAATCAGTTGCCTGTACCCTTCCTATTAGCATTCGTGCTGGGATCCTGGTGGGAATTGATCAGCTGAGAGAGCCAGTGCCCTGGGGAAGGACTCAGGCTAAGGGAAAGGAGGATTGGTTTGGCTGTTCATTTCAGACCACTCCTGTGCCCAGGCCCATGAAAAAACAAGGAGGATGAAGTCACGGCCATCAGGAGATGTGTGGTCCCTCAACCCACCTTCATTGCTGTCCCCTTTAGGCTGTGCCAAAGGAAAGGGCAGATGGCCTGCAAATCTTTCTGAAAGTGAGAAAGTGTTACTATCTCTTGCAGCTTAACTGGAGGGTGGAGTGGGGTGTGGGGAAGCGGGAAGAAGAAGAAAAAGAAAGAAAATCCCTACAGAAGAATAGAGAGCAGAAGTGGAAGGGCAGAAAATGTATACTTTCTATGTTAATTTGGAAAAAGCTTTATTTTAAAAATCAACATTTTTTTTTTCTGAAACGTTTCATTCTAAGTGCTTTCTTATGGAAAAAAAAATCTTTAAAAATTGCCTCATTAACCACAGAATACCATTTTTCATGAACAAATTTAGCTTTTTTTTTTTTCTCTCTCCTTTAAACTACTTCCTCACTCACGAAAGGTCTGAAAGGTCATCTGGAGCCATTAGGAAGAACATAAATAGGGAATGGGAAGAGCAGTGAAAAATCACTCATTGAAATATATGGCAAAAGGAAGTCCAACACCGCCAAATAACTCTTGCTCTGCCACTGAGAAGGAGGAAAAAAAATCTTCACTGGATAGATTTTTGATGGATTTGCTACTTATGCATCTGGAATATACGCTCCCAGTTGGGAATGCTTCCCATTGCTACCTTTAAACCGGCCCAGAGTTCAGCAAGCTGGGCACTGCCTCCTTGGAAGCTCATGGGATAGAGAGACTGCGGATTTATGACAAGAAGCTCAGAAGCCCTATGCAGGGTAAAGAGTGTTGAAGGCTGGAGGCGAGGGGCACTGACTGTGCTGCATGACCAGACCTGTCCACCATATACTCAAAGTTTAGAAGCACGCACTGTTCATCTACTTTCAGAAACAACAACAAAAACCCTCCTGATATTTATGAGACTTGTTTTGACAGTACAAATCCAGATACTAACAAAGACCTAAAAGGACACAACAGTTTCAAAAAACAACCACCAGCAAAGACCAGCTCTCCACTTCCCCCTTTTCAACACTCAACACTTGGATTTAAAGGTCTCTTTTGTTGCCACACACTAGTTTCATGACTATGAATGTCCTGACCTGTTTCTCTTAACTTCCCCACCTCTTTAATGGTAAACTCTTCTGACACCCCTCTTCCCTGATGCACACACACTTCTATATGCTAGCTGTCCAGCCACTGCTGCAGAATGTCAATACAACAGCAGGCTGGTTCAGTAATCACCAGTTTGTGCTGCCAGTTGTTCCAAAGTGCTATATGGCAATGACACCATTAGCTGAGCTCCACTCCAGCGCTATGAAGATGCAGCCGGGCAGCTTGCACCCTTGGCTGTGTTACACAACAGTGCATGGGAGCTTTCTGGCAGAGTAAGAGCATCAACTCTGCCATGGCATCAACACTGCACAGCACAGTCTGGATCTTATCTGGATCCTCAAGCAACACAATCACCATGTGGAGCCCATCTGCCATATCTGTCCCTTCCCTCTGCCCCAAAAAACCCTCTGCCCCAAACACCATCTCATCTCCCTCTGCCCCAAAACACCATCTCATCAGACCTTTGCCACCTTCCTTCCTCTACACTGGCAGAAATATTCTGGAAGGTAATAAAAAGGAGCCCCACTAAACCACCAGCCCAGATGGCTTTACTCCTTTCTCTAAGTGCATCTGATGCCACATTCTGCCCAGGAGGACATCTCCCGGCGGCTGTCTTCACTTGCCTAAACATAGGTGTCCAGTGCCATTTGGGATGCCCTGGGGTGCCCAAGGCATCTGCATAGCAATGGCAGATACGACATGGGACTACAGGAAACCTGTCCCCATCTGCACCAGTGGCAAGAAGCCAGAGAGGGCACCAGAAAGCTAGTACAGCAATTGACTCAAGTACCTAACATCGTTTCCAACCAGAAAACTAGGGGAGCAGTACAGAATTGTTCCAAGAAGACATTGTTGGAAGGAAGGACAAAGGAGCCCTTTCTTCTTTCTGCTGACACCTGCCAAGGCCTTCCCAGCACCAGGTTCAGGAGACAGTTTCTGCAATGTTTTTCCATTAAAGGACAGGTGAAAAACTAGCACTATGCTCTGATAATTGAAGACAAAACATGGTTGTTAGTTAAGTAAGGAAATAAGTCTGCAGATTTCCCCAGTGCTCTCTGCTTCCTTCTCTCTGCACCACCCAAGTGTGATTACTGGAAAAGGGCATTGGATGGAAAGGAAGAATTTTTGCAGTAAGTCTCAAACGATAATATGAATAACTCGCTTGAATGCCTTTTTCTGCTTCTCATTTCTTCCATGCTGCTTCTCTCTCCAATGCCTGCTTTTTAGATTCATCTTTTATTTTCTGCTCCCTGTCTCCCCCACTACTGCCAGCTCTTAGCTTCATTTACTAGTTTTGATTGCATGTTATTTACTTAGCACCCGTTGATTTGTCCCCTCAGGACTTCTCCATTTTAAGCAAAGAGAACGTGTATGATTTTAAGTGGACATAATCTTATAGAAGGAAGGAAACAATCACTGTAGTTTCCTTCTCACTAGAAAAAACAAAAGCAACGCCATCTGAGAGAAGTTTCAGGAGTTGGCCACAGCAGAGCTGATCACAAAATGGTGACCACAGAAATGGTCAGGGTAGGAGTGACAAGAAGCCACAATGTACTCAAAGCAGCATCTTAACTGTTTTAGAGCTACTCAAATCACATTATCTTTTAAAATGTATACTATTTGACAAACAAAACCCAGCTTTGACATGCAATATCCTTCTGGTCCTTCTCTCAACAGAGCCATAAAGCATACTGAGATGTACTGAATCTGGGGACTAAACACAGACTTAAGAAAATAGAAGTCCAATAAACTCAACACAGGGTATGCCCATCCTGAGAGGTCCTAACATGTTCCCAGCGAAACTCAAGACAGAAAGCACTAAGTTTCAAGAAGATAGGGGCTACAACACATGAAAAGGGTGCTCCCATCTTATTCCCCTTCAATATTGCTCTGACTGGCTGCTCTAAAGCATGCCTCCTCCATCAGCACAGTGACTTCCCAGTCACTCCACCTGCAGCTGGCACTGGCTTTACTCTGCTGCCTTCTTTGGGAAAGCATCCTACAGCCAGCTAAAAAAACTGCAAGATAGTCTAATTTCTTCAGTGCCCCAGTGCAGCAAAATCATCATCAGAAAAAGTGAACAGGACCCTAGCCATTTCTTTGTTTTTATGCTACTTACAGCTAATAACATATTTCTCAAAGAATCACACAATCCTACTGTGTGATTTTACCAAGTTCACCAAGTAACCTACTGTGAACACATTTCAGCCTATGGCATGCATAAAGACAGCTTGATTCTATTATGGTTATGATTATATATAAATATATATATATATATACACACACATACATACACACACAAAAGAATACATCACAGAATCATTTAGGTTGGAAAAGACCTCCAAGATCACCCAGTCCAACCTATAACCTAACACTACCAAGTCCACCATTAAACCATACCACTAAGATACATGTCAAGCTTTGGGACCTTTTTTTTTTTTCTTTTAATCTATGGGGGCAAAACATCACAATACATATAAGCCCCACAAACACATCAGACTTTCTCTGTCCCTCTCTCTCACTTGCTCACTTTCTCTGCAAGGGGTTGAGCAGTTCACAAAATGGAAGGTTGACTGAGCACTGTGGCTGGACTGGTCTAAATCTTGACATCCCTTCAAGCCTCTCATTTTTATGGTGACATCTTATGTAGCATGTCATTAGTCACTTAAGTCACATAGCATTTGCAGTGCCCCCAGATTGGATGACTGATACTTTAAACAGCAAACATCTTGTCATTTTGTTATATCATTGCCTTTATTATTATTTTTTAAATGAGCAAGCAATTTGACCATAGACAGTCAATGACCTTTCCATACTTATCAACAGCAAATAAAGGGGTATTTCCCACATGTATAGCAAAATGAAATGTATGGACATAACTGTGTACCACTGCATATACTTCTTTTGGACAAGCTTCTCCACTTGTCCAGAAAAATGCAGAGGCACTAAAAATGGAATCAAGTTTGAAGAACAAGATGTATGTCCTTCTGACAGAATACATTAATTCTCAGCTCTGGGTCATCATATCAGCTCCTTGGCGCCCACTTGAAATCCTCTCTGTTTAATCTCTGCTCTTTCCTCTCCTGAGATGCAGAGTTTTACAGGTAGGATTTTCAAGAGCACACAGCACTGGCTTATCTTTGACTTCAGTGTGAGGACACATAGGCCACTTTCAAATGTTTTTAAAACCTTTCCCGGCATTCATCATCACCATATATCCTCTCTTGCTCCTTGAGTTTTTCACCACTTGAAGTCCTTCCCTCCTGCTTCACAGGTTAGTTTTCTTCAGAGGTGTTTTTACTCAAACTTGGCTATAATTTAATTCACACCAAAGGAACAGGTGCAAAAAACAAAGACATGAAGCATCTATGTAGGGTACAAGGAAGTACTTATGTTTTGAAAGTCAGTGAAAAATATTTCGTAGTTCTCAGCTGACAAGAACAGCTTGAAATACCAATATGTGCTCCATTCACCACTGGAGCAGAAGCTGCTCCACAGAGGAACGGTTCACTGACAACAGGAATAGGACAAGAAAAATTACCCTGCTTTGAGAGGAGAGAAAGGAAGAGCCACATGGAATAAAGTGTCCTTTGCCACCTCACAGATGAAGTGTTCAGAGCAGAACTAAAGAAAAAGCCTGCAGTGAGCAGACAGCGGTGCACGCGCTGGCTGGTTGGCTGTCTAGCAAGGTGAAGTGATATTGAAGAGGTATTTCCATTGTGAAGATTTTCTAAAAGGTCTACTGTAGCTGATGGGAAGAACATTTTTCAAAGATCCAGACAACAAACTGCACTTTCCACAATAAAAACACCCATTAAGCTCCATTACGGTTATTTTTATTGAAGCTAGTCTAGACATTCAAGTACTGTTTTTATTCATCTCCAGATAAATAGAGATCCAGATAAAGAGGGAACCACCACTGCCATATGGGGTCAGACCATGTAATGGCCCAGTCATTATCCTGTGTTTGACGCTGCCCAGAATAGAACAAGCATCTAGCTTCCCCTACTCCTAAATACCCTCTTAGCTTACAAGTTTACCTCTGACTCATACTCTGCATTACTATGTTAAATAGTCCTTCACATTTTTTTTTCCTCATGAATGCATTTAATATTTGGATTGGAAACAACCAAAAGAAAAAAAAAAACAAAAACAAAAAAAGGAAATTTGCTTATTCTTCTCTTGATGAAATGAACACCACTTGAAAGCTTGTGCTAGTCTAAATTCAGATCTGCCTGAGATCTTTCAAGTCTACATAATCCTGAAATACCAAACACTTTAAAAATCCTTTTTTAAATGGTTTTCAGAAATTGGGAACATTCAGCAAGACTAATATGAGCTTGAAGATGTCCTGGGCTTTAAACAAACACAGTTTGTGGGTTTTAGTCTTCAAGTAAATACTGCCAGCTAACTTTGAACCATTTCAGGTTTGGAAATCATAGTCTCTAGCTGTTTTTTGGCAGAAAAATAACCCGAAACCATAATCCTGGCCTGGACTGCAGGTATCTCATCTTACGCTCTCAGTGGTCTGATACAGTGCAAAGGTTATCGCTGAACCTGACTGATCTGTGTGATAGAAGCTTCTTACTCTAGAAACAGCTAGAAACTTTTGAGGCTACCTCAGCCTGGATGTTTCAGGAAGAACTGGATAAGCTTATCTAGGATGGATGCTGAGGTTAAGAGATCTATCATGTTTTATTGTTCCTGTTGATGTATGACACGCCATCTTTCATCTCTTTGTAATGCAGAGTGCCTGCATGTTGGCTCACGTTATAATGTCAGCTCCACTTTTACTCCCTCCTCCCCCACCTCCATTTGGCCTGTTCATACTAAAAATAACATCAAGATTCATGTGTATGGAAAGAGATGGGCGCCAGAGAGAGGAAAACTTGCTGACTAAAAGACTTGTGACCATAGTTATCACCTTCTACTGCAAGCCTGGAGCATCTCTATTCAAGGAACTTCATTTCTGATTCTGGAAAGTAGGAAAAAAAGTTCCAAACTTGAGGAAATTGTCCAATATCAAAGTCTTTTCGGCAGTGCAGATTGACACAGACGGGAGGCTTTCATGCATTCCAGGCTCCTGTCTTCACTGTGACAAGAGCACTGTGGCATAAGCAAAGGCAGATGAGAGGGTGTAATGGGTGGCTTATTCAGAAAGGACACAGAAACCTAAAGAAAGTTTCTGCATCTATGTTTTTAGGATGCCTGAGATTTGCACCAAGTCTCAGACATCCCTGAGGTCCATGGTCAACGTCTGTTTGAAAGGCTAACTGGTAACTTGTCCTTTCCAGATAGCAAGCACGTGCTTGTAGGAAAAAAAGAAAAAAAAAAGAGCTTTAGCAAAAAGTATGCACAAGGAATCTGTTCTGCTGAATCAAACAGCAGATATCTGTTCTCTGAGCCTATAACAAAGCTTGCCCCTTAGTAGTACTGAAGGGCTCCAGGCCACTGGAGATGTGCCTTTCCAGTGGGATTTCTCGTGCTGCTCATCTTTAGTCACTCAAGAGCCTGGGGTTTTTCTTTTTGGTTATTGTTCTTTTCTAAAATCAGAGGTCTGTCTTTCTTAGAATGAAGCTACAGTGTTACAACATCCTAATTTGTATAATTGCTGTATATCCTAAAGTTTCCCCTGCAGTTTCAATTACACATCTTGCTTCAATTAAAGTCCTTAATTCTTGTCCCAGGCTAGCATGCAGCACAGCTAACGGTTACGGTTATCCTGCTTTATCCCAAAGCTAGCTGTACTGTCCTAGTGGGATGGCTGAATAGAAAGCAGTTTGAAGCCATCTGGGATAAAGTGCATCTGTAGAAATGTCAACCATCGATCATGAGCTACTCTCACCTTCCTTTTGCATCTAGAGGGACATGGTTTGAACCAGGGAAACTGACAGAGAGTGAGGGGTGCAGAGCAGAAATGAGAACCCCCCTGCCTGGCTTCCTGGGTGAAGGAATGAGAGGTGAAGAGCCAGGCTGAAGGCCAGCAGGTCTCCAGGGGAATAGACCGTGCACTTCAGGGGCTAGAGGAGGGAGAGCGAGGTGAGGCATGGCGTGGGGTATGCCATGCTGGCAGTAGGGCTGCTTCCATAAAGCAGCCTGTCGTGTAAACAAGATGTACCTTTGACATGATCCCCTTCGGGGCACCAAGGCATGAAGCAGGCAATGTATTTCAAGCCAAACAGGTGATTTGTAGGTGCTAAGTGTTCATAAAGACAAGATTAAAGAGCTCTCTGATAGCAGGGCAGTAAATCATTCCCCACCTGCAGAGTCGAGTGCCGGGCACGGATGCTCCTCCGACCCTGATTAAATAAAGGATGGCTCAGCAAGACGGGGGCTAAAGTTAGCTGACAGCTCTTGAGTGAACTGGTGTCTTGCCTGCTGCCGTTGCAGCTGATGGCTAATTTTCTCCCAGAGGAACCTTTGCAAAGGCTTGTAATTAAAACCGGTGGAAGGCAATCAAGCTCATGGGAAGGCAAGCCCGTCTGTCCACTTTCCCCCAGCCATGAGCCTCTTCTGATTGAAAGCCTGCATGGGTCAAAGCTGCTCCTGTTCAGGATGCTTTAAGGACTGTAGCATGGCTGGGTGAACAAAATCGCACAGCCTGGTTCTTTCACTTGCTCCAGTGAGAGAAAGCTAAAAATAAACGTCAAATAACTTTACAAAGTTTGTTCTTTACAAAGAACAAACCCTGACAAGTTCTGAGTGCCATCTGTACGGTTCTGAGGGTCAAATACACACACACACACACACACACACACACGCGCGCGCGCGCATGTATACATCTTAATGTATGTATGCATGTTTTTATAGCATCCCAAGCTCTCCCCTGGGAATCATGCTTTCCACTACCCAGTTAGATGTATAAGAATAATCATCCAAGTGTTTCAGCCTGGGAAGTGATGGCCCAGAGGAGGGAGGTTTTGCAGCCCAAGGCTCAGAGCTCAATGGCAGAGCAGGTAACAGAACCCAGGCTGCATCAACTCCCATGTCTCCTTCCTAACCAAGTGCATGTTTAGACTAAAGAAGAAGGTTTTGTTTTAAATTATCTACTCTACTAGCCTAGATAGGACCCAAAAGAACTCAATGGAAGGGAAACTTAATGGGACCTCATTAGATTGTTATAACATTTTTTTCTGCATTGTGCTATTAGCTCTTTAAAATAGATTATTGGATAGAACACACTTTGCAGATTTAAATTACTTGTGGCTCTTGTCTTACCTGAGTTATTTCTTTTACCTTTTACTCATCTGGGGTTTTCACACTAGATTAGTCAGATCTTTTTTTTTTTTCCACTTCCAGATTCACAGATAATTGTAAAACAAACAGCATTATTGGGTTGCTAGATCCCTAGTGACACTGTTCAATCCTAAACAGAAAAATTTCTTAATTGATGGATCCTAATTTTGGAATATTCCACTGTAAATTTAACCAATGGAAGTCCTTTTTTAAATAGGTTTTACAGGGGCAACATAGCAACAAGATTGGTACTCTTGTTTTGTTTTTGGTTTTCCTCCTCCCTTTGCCACTGTATTAAAGTTAGAAATACTCAAAGATCATCCAAGTCCCGGAGATGGATTTACAATGGGAGCATTCCCTTACTTTGGGTGTGCTCAGATTTGTGCTACTATAAGGAAGGAACGGCAGAGTGGGGCATTGGCTAGTTCTGATCAGGTACTTCATTTCCAAACAAGCTCTGAAATTCACCCTGTAGCTCTGTTACAAAAGTTTTGGCACTAAGCTTGGGGCCAAGAATGGAGTTGGTTTCTCTTTCACTTGAAAAGCCAGTTTCTCTTTCACATGTTCCAGGGATAGCTCAAAGATACAATCAATGAAAATGTGAAGAAAGGTAGAATAAGGAAATATGGGACCTAAAGACTGAGAAGTCCCATGCGGTTGCTTTTCCTGAAAGCTGTCTGCTTGTTTTGATGCTCTTCCAACTACTTAATTATCTGCACTGGAAAAAAAAAAAAAAAGAAACCAACAATAAAGGTAGCTGCTGCTTCACAGCTTACGATGTCTTATGTTTAGCATCCCGTGTCCACACTTTCCTGAAGCAGATCAAGAGCGCATGGGGAAGAACTAGGAGTATTTTCCTCCCACCACTATCTCCTGCTTTTCACAGTACCATGCAAGTGAATTTTCCTTGACAGGAACAATAATTTCATGTTTTATAACTTTCTCAAGGCAGCTTAATTCTACACTGTTCATTCAGTTCAAAACACTGCCTAACTTCCTGCTGAGGGCACGAAGTTCAGTCACTGCATGTCCCATTACTTCTGCCTCATTGTTGGTCCAAACACATTGAGAATCTGACATTACACTGTGGTGTTCTCTGGTGTGCTCCACATTTCACTAACCCTGGGATTTGACTACTTGTCATTTACACATACAGGCACAAAGGTACACATATATGCAGAACTCAGGCAAACAGACCTTGGTTGTGAAAGGAGGTGTTCTGCAGAAGAGAACTGCAGGACTCTTTCCATGCCTACCCGTCCAAGCCACTTCATCCCCACAGCCGTCTTTCCATGCTCATCCCCTGCTTAAAACTGAAGACTTGCATTATGTTATGGACCTTCACTTTAGCATTAGGACATCAGCTGACTGCTGCCTTGCACCTCAGTTGTAAACACTGGTAGACGTTACACATTTTGATATCAAGTCAATATTTGCCACTTTCTAGTCCTATTTGAAGAGGATTTCTCCTTGCTCAGGGGTCAGGATGAGTCAAGGCTGCACCTGGGCTAGATTCCTGTGCCCTGCTCTAATCTCTAAGTATTTGTTTCATTTTACCCAAACACATAAAAACATTGGCGCATAGACACTATTGAAATGTTTACTCCCCAGCACAAGTCTTGGTGGTTTACCACATCCTGATCTTTAGGCCTGAATCCTGAAACAGTTCTTGGTACGTTTGACCTAATTCATTCGTTTGACCGGATTCATTCGCTGACTCAGAGCCAACTAGTAGTTGTTCACATTCCTTCTCCTGTTTTCAAGCATTAATTTACACGTACCTACAAAGGACAATAGAAAGCAGGGATAAAGCCAGGCAGCAGCAAAGATACAGAGTGACAAACTTAAGGATGAGATGGCCAGACACAGGCAGCCATCTCTCAGGACAAACTTCTCCCCAAGGTATGCAAGAGGCATCAGGCACATCCTGCTGGGCACCCACCCTGCACCTATTGCAGCCAAAGGGAACAATCCTGTACTCAGTGGCGGAAGAGAGTACCCCACGGGAGCTACACATATATCTTCCAAAAAAATGGATTACCTCCCAGTCTGGAGGAAAGAGAAAGTGTCTTTTCCTTCCAAATCCTTGGCCTCCCCACGAAGGAGAGCACTCACCCTTCTCTATGGGGACAGTGCGGATGAATGCCTCAGAGACTACACAAAGGGGATTTCGCTTGCCGCGTTAGCCGGGACCACCTACGTATCTTGGACGGTTCCCTAGAAAGCCGTGACGAGGGCCCGAGCAGCAGCCTGCCCCTCTGTTCCTGTGCCTCTTGCTGCCACCCCCCGCGCCTGCCACCCTTGCCAGCTGCCACCGCTGAACGTGGCACTGCCGCTGCCAAGGACGAGGGGCCTCCGAGCCGAGCTGCCCCAGCAGTGCCAGTCCCTCCGTCCCTGCATCCTTCCCGTTGATTTACGCACCTCCGCAATGTTATTTATCAACCGCTCCATAATTAATCAGACGCAGAGCTTGGCAGCGCTAAATGAGCAGCCTGTCTCCAGCACTCCCACTGCCACCAGCCCCCTCCCCTCCCAGCTACCATGCTTTATCACACACCACAACACTGGAGCCTGCATTCAGTTGCTCCTCATAATAGCAGCCAGGGGGGCTTTTCAAATGATCTCATCTCACCAGGAGAGCAGGCACTCATCCTGCCAGACTGGCAGGAAGAGAGGAATTAGCATCCAGGTAAATGCCAGCTTCCTGCCAGTTATCCCACCAGCCACCTGGCTAAAGAGCTGCAGCCGCTCCAAGATTAAATATCTCACTGTTCTTTGCTTCCCAAACTCTTCCTGCCCCTGCCACCCCAGCCTATAACCTCTCTCCCTTCCGTCAGCTTGCTTTCTCTTATTTTCTCCCCATGCCTCTCGCCCCAGCATCCTCCCTTCCAGACTCTTCTCCACTTTCCAGCGACTCTTTTGCACGTTGCCTTCTTTCATTCATTTACTTTTGCTGTTGCTCTCCTTCTCTCCCGCTCCCTCCTCACACACAAGCCTCAGATCAAGGACATTGTATGCAAATAAAATTGTGTTGTTTTCTAGAGGAAAGCCATAAGAGGAACCTGAACTCCACAGTCCTTCAGCTCAAATCTATCAGATATAAGACCACAGATCCTAATCCGCTAATAAAGTTTTGGCTCAGAGTCAGATTAAAAAGCAAGGCTCAGGAGACATGGGTTGTATTCCTGGATAGGGCATGCAAGGACTGAGATGCTATTAGCAAGACATGCTGCACCTCAATTTACCTGTCATTAAAATATAGAGAACAGAGATGCCCGCTGACCCAAACTGATACAGTGCTCATGTTTGTAAAAGCACTCACACGCTTGAGGTTAAAGTGGAAGACTTTAGAGAATGGCTATAAATTTAAAATCTCTCACCCTCTTTCCCAGTATTCAGGCTGGTATTGAAAACCCACTTTTCTGCATCAACCTGTGGGAAACAAGGCGGGGACTGCAACATCAGGAAACCCTGACTTCATCACCTTAGCTTTATTCCTGCTCTTTTCATGCTAAAGGTCCCCCCTGGGTGAACCATGCCTTAAAAAGGCTTTTACAAGAGCCAGCTGAAGCCAGCTGTGGTGCAGTGCAGACACATCACAGCCTTCACAGAGAACCTGGGCACTAAGCAGGACCCTTCCCCCTGACAGAGGCATCACCTCTTAGTGACAACTGAGCATCACATCTCAGCTTGCCTTGTCCTCTCACCCTATACCATACCCATGGCACCTTCTGCTAGCTGCATGGCTAGCATATACCGAACACTAAATCCTTCTGACATAAAGAACCTTCTGTGATCAAACTGATGGAAGGTCTTCTGATAAGCATCCATGTTTAGACAGGACAACAGAATAGAAGCATAAACTTTGTCACAGTGCAAAATAATAACACAAAACTCCCAGCCTCTGCCCGATGACTTTCTTGGAAGAAAGCTGGAGAGGAAGAGACCAGTGCAAGGCATCCTAACACAGCATCACTGATTAATACCAGCCCCCTCTGTTGGCCACTTGCACGTAGGTAAAACCAAGCCCATGCTAGTGAGGTTTACCCAGACATTGAGCACAACGGTAATGAGAGGAACCAGAATGGTGGTAAGAATTAGGTTGCATTCACTTATCGATATTTTTCATTCTCGAAAACATTGCTTTTATCCTGCCCGAAGAGTGGAGGTGGGAAGCAAGAAATAGGAGAAAACAATTTAGAAAAATATAGTTATATATATATAAATATATATATATAAAGGCATACAGTGGGCGTGTGGGGAAATGGCTATAGTGGGGAAAATGAGGAGAGAGGCTAGGAGGAGAAAGTAGTAGGGAAGGCAAGCTGTCGAAAGTTGAGGTAGTAGGAAATGACACAGAAAGACATAGAAAGCTCTGTTCAAAAAGTTTTTATTTTAGCCCTAATATGTGGATGCTCAGCAGAATTTTTGCTGCCAACGATGGGATGTTTTTGTTTCTCATGGATTTCTTGCTAACTCTCCTGTGCTTTCCCCTTGGCTAAGTGCATGGAGCACATATAAAATGATAGCATTGCACCTCCTTAGAACCTTCTCTCTCTTTCTCTGTAGGACTTCCGCTCTCTTAGGGGACTCTTGGAAAGGGTGCAAACAGCAGTTCAAAAAGCATTTGAGAAATATAGTTGGGCCTAAAAGTCTCAGGTGGAAGGAACATTTTCCAAAACTGGAACTAATTATTTGGTGGATTAAGGCCACTGGCTGGGTCTGCAGAATTAGCAGATGGACAAGAATGCGGTGGAGTCCTTTTTCAGGATGGATAACATGGTGTGAACATCTGTCTGCTGCAAACAGGAATATGTTCCAGGTCCACATGGTCTCAAAAGCCAGAGTGCAACCTCCTACTTAGATACAGCTCACAGAAACCAAAATTGCAAAGGGAGGGGAGGGCAGGGGGGGTATTCATGTGGTGAGATCAAAGGGATGGGATTTGGCTTTGCGTACAGGGTTTGGATGAGCCTTGCAGCATTAAAAAAGGAGGACAGCTCAGATAGAGCTATAAAAGTCATCACTATAAAGACATTACTTCACAAAACCTTTTGCCACTAGGTTATGAGTTTGAATCCTGTGCATTCTGCCGGCACAATAAAATCATTACCGTTGCCATCCGACTGCTCTGTGGTGGTCTCTGTGTGAAGTAAGTTTTGTGGCCTTTAGCCAATTCCCAGCGAGCCCATTTAAATCACTACTAGCACCGCGCGTATGGATACACTGATCCAGGACTACCAGACTAGAGTAAAGTCAAAGCACATTGACACAAATAGGAGATCACCCCTACAGAGATTTGCAGGAGCTGGGGTAGGTCCATTCATGGAAAAATTGAAGTCCTTAGAGGGAAAATGTTTCAACCTATGCAATGATTAGGACTAAATTAAACAGCCCTAGACACACACACTCCCCAGATGAAGTCTGCAGTGTCAACTAGAAAAAACACATTCTTTCCCACCATAGCTCAGCAACTGGAGCTTCAAGTATTCCCAGACGGGCCATCCCACAGCTGGCACATGACAGATACATGGCAGTTCGTGAAGACGTGCAACAGATTATCAGTAAAAGAATCACACATTTTTTCAGCAGCAAACGTGCAGGCTAGAGGAGTTGCTCCTTCTGTGTGATTGCTGGGATCAGCTACTACAGGAAGATAGAATCACTGATGCATTCCTCAGAGCAGAGAGCGCCCAGGTCCCTGGAAAGTCCTATACAAGAACTGCAGGGCTTGGCCAAAAAGGCAGGAGGAAATTAGTGGAAATCTGACCCCTCTCCCTCCCCTCCCACAAAAACACACATTTCTGGTAGCAGCCAATGCAGGCTACCACCAGCTCTGCCCCGATGCTACACGAAAATCACCGCTGCACTGAGTAGAGGTGCATGCACATCAGCCATAAGGGAGCTAGCTCAAATACTGGAAGCAGCCTAACCCCAGTAGCAAGGAGCTTAGCTTGGTCCAGTTTACCCTGCTGAAATACAGCACTAGAAAACCGAGATATGCCCACAAGGTTTTGACTTCCATTTATCTCCCAAGTAACAAATGAGGAGTATCCATTTTGCAGAGGAAGAGGGCAGGGAGAGCTCTGCCCAGGCGCAGCACTGAGAGCTGTGGCAGATGTCCCCAGGCAGCTGCCCACGTCCTGTTTCCAGCGCTCACAGCTCATCTCCTTCCCTGCCACAGCCGTTTCCCCAGTGGGCCCCAACACATCACAACTTCTTAGCGGCCCGAACGACATGGCAGAGGAGGACTGCCTGAGAATGACAAACGGGATTAGCCTGCTGTTATGCAGGGCGGCAGCCGGAGCCAGCGCTGCTATTTACAAGGGATGCGGCTTGCAAAAAGCAAACATCTCCCCATTGCCCATGGGGGCTCTGCTCTAACTAACCTGTCGTGTGACACTGAAGGCAGATAATTAATCTTCCATCACACCACCTGTCTGCACCACCATTTTCCCTTATCAACCATCTTCCCTCCAGCCCCTCACCGACAGCATTTACAGAAAGGGGGAGTGATGTTTAGCACTGCCACCTATTGGCACTCACCCTGCTGGAAGGAGTTGAGGATGTGGCAATGTAACACCCCAAACCATCAACACGTCTCCATGCAGTGGCTCCATGTAAAACTATAGATCCTTTGATGCTCAGTGCACAAATGCACAGCTCACGATCCTGGACTGATCTGCAAACTAATTAGGGGCCAAGCTGCATGGGCAATGGTGCTGTACTCAGTCAGTCCCCTTGCTAACACGTTGTTGTTTTTTTCCCCACTTGTAGGACCCAAGACCAACACTGCATTCTGCCAGGTGGATATACCAACTCACTTGGAGCCATCTCGGGAATCCTTGATACCATATGGCATCATGCATTTTGAACATACCCTGCAGGTCCTCAAGATCAGTGCAGAGCTCTCCACCTAAGGACTAAAAGACAGTCTTATCGGGCACTCAGGGGACATCTGCAGTGAACTAAATTTGGGATATCTGGCACAATTCCGTATTAAGGTCAGCTTTACTTAGCTCTAGCCATTCGGGCAAAAGGTCGGTTGTCCTGCTGTGTTCTGTAACACACACACAAACACAATGTAGAAAACATTTTTGAGTTTTTAGGTAAATCTACCCCCTGCTTCAAAGCTCAAAAGGTCAGGATTGAGGTGGGGTTTGAAAGCAGTGCAGGAATAAAGAGGAGGTAGGAGAGTTGCTGGTCCAAAGCTGGGGGCACTGACAGAGCTTTGTCAGGGGTGCTCTGAACTGAAAAACCGTGAGGGCTGCAGGGCAGGCTGGGGGGGGGACACTGGCAGAATTCTTCAGACAGGCAAAGCTGTTTGCACGTCCTCTACACAGAACAAGCTGGGCTGCAGTCACTGATGCAAGTCTCTGCTTTAACAAAAATCAAAACTCTGCCCTAATAAAACAGCTGAAAAGAAAGCCATCCCTTGTTCTTTAAAGCTGACCTTTCCCTTTCCCCAGCATAGTTAGATCCCTTACAAGATTTGGTATGTTCAAGAAAAAATTTTTTAAAACATTTTCACAAACACGTTCTGCATGACCGCTTCCACTAATCGTGCCGACAGTGGCGATCAATGCCTTTAAAGGAGATTTGTAGAAACCACAAAGAGTCAAATGCTGCCACTATGGAGATAAATGCCCCTTCAGTTCCTCAGCTGCCGCTCACCACAACACACCTCCTCAGGGGAAGGTTTTACTCTAGACCCAGCCTATTATTCTCCTGGGGCAGAAGTTCAGGACTGACTGTCAGGGAACCACTTCCCACCTCGCTTTATGGCTCAACAGAAAGCACTGCGCTTAAAGCACTGCAACACCCTCTAACACCACACTGGATTATTCATTCACCATCGATCCAGAGGAAGCATGCACACCACTTCCTACAGCACCCTGCTTTTGAAGGTCTCCCATTCTCTATATCGACCAGGCTGAAGGTTGCTCAAGTTAGCAAGAAGAAACAGAATCTCAACTCCACTGAATGGCTAAGGAATCTGAAAAAAAGTGTTCAATTTATTGTTTTTACCGGGGATACAGATTCTGGTATATTCTACCTGACTAGCACTTTACATTTGAAACATTTTCACCCATCTCTTTTTGTGAGCCAATCCAGGCAGCGAGTAATCTGGACAGAGGCTTCTGAGCTCAAACCAGATAACAAATTAAGCTATTCAAGATTAAATGCATTACTCTGCCTGCTTCCCACTATTTTAAAGGCCAGAGTTCTATAAACTGCTACCAGATGTTTTAATTAGCAAAACGCAACAGCATATTCCTGCACAGCGTGTTCCAGAAGGGATACTGAAGCGACAAAGTAAAAAACAAAACAAAACACAGAACAAATGCATGTTTCATTATACATCTTTTACTGCTTCCCCTGCACTTTGCCCACAAGCCTGTCTTTCATAGGACTTGTTCCAAAATATTACTTACTTCAAGTAGATTTTGTTTTGTTCTTTACTTTTCCCTGAAAACCTTTTTAAATATATTCCACTGGTGTTTCTCAACTTCCCCTACTCAATCAATCTTTGCCCCAACCCAAATCTATTTCACTTCACTTGAAGAAATGAACTCTACCTTCTGATCTAACAGACACTCTTAGAGATAAAACAACTACATATTTTGCAGTCTGTTTGAACCCATGGACACAGCAAGGAAAAAAAATTAATAGTTCCCCTAAAACAACCCTAAGACAGGGTTTCTTATATGGGCCACAGAGAACCCACAGAGGGATGATGCAATATGATATAGCGGCAGCTCTCTTGCTTCTTAGCTAGTGAAGATATCAATATAAGATTTTGTATAAGTACTGTGTGCGTATGCAAGTGTGTAACAAAAGGGATTTCAGGGAATGACATCAAACAAAACAAAAACTCTCTCTCTATATATATATACACACACACACACGCGCACACATGAAATCAAGATAATATTGCTAAGCAGAAAGTGCTTAGGTATTATATGCTGGAAAACAACAACAACAACAAAACTGACATCATAAAGGACTTTGTACTTTTCTCCTATGTGCCCTGTTTTGCCCTCAGCATGAGTTGTCACCTACCTGTCTCTGCAGGATTGGCGATAGCTACTGAAATCCCCCCCGATGGCTACCGGACAGGTGCTGTGTGTTTTCTGCTCTGGCATCTTGTGGTGCCATGCTTGGTGATAGCATTTGCACTGTCCACACTTAGCACAAGAGGGAAATATGTCTGAAGATTTTACTGAAGGTTATAAAGTTCTGTGGAGGATGGCTATCCCCAAGGCAGAAGCTGTCCCCAATAACAAGATTATATTGTTTTTTCCAGCATCTACAGACTTCTGACCAAGTTGTTCTCTTCCTTATAAAACTTTCATAGTTGAGCAGGCAGTTTTGAAAGGGAAAAGAGAAAGATACAGCAAAATAATACCACTAAGAGTGCACCTGTACTGGAAGAAATACACATCCAAGAATTCATTCTCTTCTCTACAGTGATAAGAGCGGTAAGGAAATTTGAAACAAAAGCCAACTAAACGTTTACCACTTAAAATCTTTCAGTAAAAAGTGGAAGATTAAGACAGACAAAGAAAGCACATTAAAGTGCTAGTTAATAAAACCCATTTGCTTTCCGAAAAAAAGTTTCAAATATAATCTAATGGTCAATTTGCACATTATGTTCTTGGAAATCTAGTAGTTGTGCACTTCTGCATCTTTCCAGGAATGGAGCAAAAGGGGCAATCTGCATGCTTGCTCCTCTCCTTCACCTCCTACTCTTGCCCTTTGTTTATCCTTCCCTCTATCTGCTTCAGTGGCTTATTTCTGATTTCTCCTGTCCTTTGGAGTTATCAGAAGTAAGACACAAGATTGATTCTTCAGGTCAAACTGTTCCTCATCAATTATAGTAAACAAACCAGGAACGTGTTTTCAAGTCAGTCAGCCTCCTTTCCCTCTCTTACACACACACACACACACACACACACACACGGATGTCCTTCTACTTCCAAGGAAAACAGAAGCTAAACCAGGTCATTTGTTATTTTCTCTTTAAAGACAACCATGGTCACATTTCTCTGGTTTAGTAACCCCTAGGGAAGACAGCCTCTCTTGACATGAAACAGTACCAGGTGCTGATACAGATAGACAGGATTACAGATACAACACTTAAATGTACCTGTTTCTGGAAACTCAAATTTATTAAGTTCAGAAGCTTTTGTTCATTTCAAAAGAAACAATTAGAAAAAAAAATGTAGTGAATTGAGACAATTAGAACTTTTAAATCAGAAAGCCAATGGCACAGAGGTTGGCTTCCAAAAGGGCTATGACGAAACAGCAGAAAGAAGCCAGGTGCAGAATGAGGGAGAGAACAAGAAAAAAAAAAAAAAAAAAAAAGCTAATAATCCCTAACCTTCATTTTGTTACTTCCCTTGGCTGCTTGCAGCAGAGCCTTTTCCCTCAGCAGCTCCTGGTAGCTCCAACCACCTCTGGTGAAAGTTTTCCACCAGTAGTCCTCATCCCATTCAGCAGAGGGACATAGTACTACTCTCCCCTTCAGTCAGAGCTGCACCAGTGCCTGAACCACTGCAGACAGGTGGTGCAAAGCACCCAGTGCTGCGATCACGCTGCCAGCAGCACTGATGGCTAACTTTTGCCCAGGGCTAACAGTGCTGGTGCATGGTGCTCCCCACTCGGAAGCCCTTGGTTGATTATGGCCCTGGGGGAGCCAAAAGCAGGCCTATCCCTTCCCTGACTCCTGCCAGCAGACACATCCACCTTTAGGGGAGGCTTCTGTCCTCACCTTTTCAAAGGGTCACAACTTCCAATCATGTTGAGCTGTTGAATCTCTGACACTTTCTCTGATCCAGCGCAGTAACATTATATTCTATTTCTGTGCTACAAGCTTCTAGAGGAAACATGATTGCAAGAGCTTTTTCTGGGTCAAGCCAGCTTCTACTTTCTCTCTGACCACAAAGCAAAGCCACTAAACATTTGCATTTAGGACAAGACCCTCTGCGCAGCCCTGGGAATACCGTTGCCATCACACATGTAGCTTTATGACCTCCCAACACAGTTGCTGTGGAGCTAAAACCTTAGATATTCATCCCTAAGAAGGGTGTTGAAGGTGATGACAAATGCTTGTTTTAAAACTCGCATGTGAAATCTAGACTCCTTTCTGTCAAGGCAGTAAAAGTCTCCTAAGGCAAGACTGCTCTACAGCCCAATTCCCTTCAGGAATAATGAAGGCCAGAGGGGAGCCAAGATCAAAACCAGACTGAGTTGCATTGAGCTACAACAACACTTTGGAAGGTGCATCTCCTTTGACCATCCAGAGCAGTAGGAGAGAAAGGGACAACCCAAGAAACCACCAAATCCTGCCTTTCTTCACCACTACCCAGGTACTGGTGATTGACATGGGGCTTCCTGTAGCAGACAGTGGCTGGCTGTCATCATCATCACTACCAAAAAGCCCTTCCCCAACATTTTCACTCTACCCATTTAGTCCTTCTCAGGAATTGTATATTTTGACATGTAGGACTTAAGACTGGACTTTTGCTATGGGCTGCCTCATCTCATAGTTTCTCTGAGCTCTGTGACAATACAAATACCTGTTCAATTTGCATATGTAGTTTCCATGGCAGTCAGGGATGTGAATTTGAGGGATCCTTAACAGACAATAGTGATGCTCAAATAAACTTCGGCTGTTCTTAAAAGTGCTAAACTAGTGTGCCAAAAGTGGAGGAGATCCATGAGGCTCCACAAGCTCTATAAATGGAGAAACTTGTTATAAAACTGCAGGAAAGTATGTGAGAGCAAAACCCTAAAACCTAAACAAGTCCTGACTCCAGACTTTTCACGACTTATGCCTTTTTTCCCCTTTCTTCCTTTCATTTAATAATATAAAAAAAATTAATAAGTGGAATGTTCTGTAGTAACTTTGAAAGAAGTAATTTAATAAAAAAATTCAGAGTGCCTCAAGTTAATTTAATTCAATCTGAGGCTCGTGCTGCTGCCAAATTGCACATTTCAAAACTGCATAGCCAAAGAACTTTAGGTGCCCTCTGAGAATGCCTGAAGTGAAAGAAAAAGCAGGGAAAAAAAAGACCTATGAAAGCAAATGAAGGCAAAAAAATCTTGTCAGGGGTTGGAGGGAAAAGAGAAGGAACAGAAAGTTTCAATTAATGCTTGAGTGATTTAATGTTTAAGAACAATAGTTAGGTAAAAGCGTCACTGGCATTTATTTAATTATTTAGTACCTTTTGACGGCTACTAAAGGAAGGGGTATTGAAGAGAAGGGAGAGTAGATCAGGTCGACCAAGATGAGGAAAGCTACATGCTCATCAGTAAAGAATAACTAGCTTGGAAAATGACAGTACAGCATAGCGATAGAGTCCTGAGGGTCAGAGCTTGAAGCGAGAGAAATCAAGGCACTCTGGACTAAATTCTGCCCTAAGATGCATTCAGCAAGGGTTTGTGGACTTTAGCGCAAGCCCTGTGGACATGCATCCCAGGACACAATACAGTCTGGAAAGGAGAACACACTTTAAGGGTTTGACCCACTCCTACTGAAGCAAAACTACTGTGGAAGCAGGACTGATTACAGTATGTTGATAACTAGCATCTAAGAAAGCTAAGAGGCCATTGCAGACAGAGAATATGCAAGAAAATGTCATAGAAACGTTCAGCTATAATTCAATGCTATAATATCCTATGTCTGACACCAAAAAGAATCTGGGAATGAAGCAATAGTAAGTAATTTTGGTCTCAAAGGTTTATTCTAGAAAAACAACATAAGATGCATTACCAAACCAAGATATTTTTCACCAGTCTCTGTCTATCCACATAAGCCCATGGTTCACTTTGCCACCATATTGTCCTCCTAGTTCATCTGCTAAAACCTGTACTCAGAAGCTTGTCACATGAGACACTATATGTAGGTTAGGAATAATGTTGCTAGCAAGCAACTTCCTCCATCTCACAATTACTGGCACAGCTAGCAGACCTACCTATCATCACCTCTGTCCTCTCTAGCCCCTGGGCCCCTCTTGGTGTCATCCATCTGTTTACAACAGAGGGGTTTAGGTGTTAAGCCCTTCAGAGCAGGGAGTGCTGATTATTATAAATCTGCGCCAACATTCCTCCATGGACTCAAAACTTATGAAAAGGATTATGACCTGACTGCCAGTAATAACCAGAGGACTGGATTCGATGACCCAAAGAGGTCCTTTTGAGTCCTGTACTCCTAACTGCTAGTGCACTTCTTTTACTAGTGGTCCTAATCTTACTGTTTACTTCTTTGAGCAAGTGAAGGTAAATTCTACTAGCTTGCTCAAAGTTCAAGGTTACAGCAGATTTGACTGCAGAAGTATTACATCCTAAATAAGCAATACAACTTATGACCAAAGGCCTTAGACTGTCTACTACAAATTCCTCTTAAGAGGGATATAGGTTAAGCTGGATGTCATTGGAAAGTCAGTACTTTCAAACAAGATTTTTGATAAGGCCTTATAATTAACCAATGACCTTGATGTTATCATACTAACTGGGCACATTTTCCATTGTAGCAAATACTTAAGTTAGTATCAGAAGATTAGCCTGTATTATTTCTATATGTAAAAAAAAAAAAAAAATACGAACAAAGAGAAATATAGCATTTGTTTTATATATACACACACATACATACTTAAAATAAATAAAAATCTGTGTTATATCTATGTATACAAAGAGCAGTGCTTCCCAGCTTATGGTATTTCTCTTATTTTCACTTTTTTCCCCACATACCCTGTGTTTGGGGTCTTTCAGAGTCTACTTCACCCATATCTTATCTGCTTCATTAGAAAAACCAACTATAACAGCTGATGACCCAAGATCTTAAAATACATAGGCCTAGCTAGGAAACCTAAAGTTGCCAGCTACAAGGAAAAAAGGGTGCAGTCTTGGTCCCAGCCTCACCCCATTTTATACAGTCTTTGCTCTGCATCCCTCATGCTCAACGAGCTGATCACCTTATTGTGACTTAGAACCGGCTCTTTCTGAACTATAAAGAGCTTAACAATTTCCATGGACAATCAATAGTATGGCAACAGATCCAGTTCCAGTAAAATAGATTTATAATATACACACTACTATTTACTGGCTTTTCTAATATTTACCATGGTATCCAAAAGGGCTTTACATGCATCTCTGAAGTTATCCCCCCATTTAGCATCTAGGGAACAGAAGTCCATATCCTCAAAGATAATTAGATACTTAATGATCTACGTGTCTATTTACTTTTTGAGGATCTTGGCTGCAGAGAATATTAAGCGACTTACTCAAATGTCATACAAAAAGGTTGCAGTAGTGCCTTAAAAAAAAAAAAAGACAACAACAACAACAACAACAACAACAACAAAAAAAAACATAGAACCAGAAACCAATCTCCTAAATCCATATACTTTGTCTTAACTACTATCCTTGTGAATTACACTGTTATATAATGTAATTAGGAGAAAATAGCAAGTTCTATTCTAGGAACTTCTAATCAGCAACGAGCACCACACTCCTAACGATCTCATTAGAAAAGAAATGCATAATTGCACGGTAGCACCATCTAGCAAACTACACCTCCAGCCACAGGGGCAGCCCTTCCTCAGGTAGGCAGCATGACTTCGAGCACAACCACTTCTGCTGCAGGTAACTCCAGGAACAATCACAGCAACTAAGAAGTGATAAGGATCTTGTTTATTCTAAAAATGAGGTAAAGGCTCTGAAAAAAGTGAAGGTAGGAGAAGAAAACTTTCTTACATGGTGTTTTGTTGGAAGTATAAATACTAAGCTGGTGTTTTGCTGTTATCCTTGACTATAGCAGTTTTATAAGCAAAGCCTACTGGCTGTAGGAATAGACCTAGAGACCACAGACTTATGGGCGACTTGGATTTCAATCTAATCTTAGCAAATACACCCATGTGTAGTCACCACTACATAAATTTTACTTATACCTGCCTATTTGTGACTCATACATTTCAAAGCAAGCACCTCACTGCAACACTGTAAATGAAATAGCCCAGCCTGTCTGCCCTCTCTTTCCGAGTTCAGCGCATCCCCCACATGGTGCTTGATGCTATAGGAAACACTATGACCCAACCCTGTCTCAGGACAAAAGAACAAGCAGCTGGCCCAAACTCCCAGTCAGAGCAGACATTTAGAATTATCAACAGCAGCCATTACAGACCAGGGCTGAGCTGTAAAACCCGACTTAAGTTTGTAGTCCCCCATAATGTGGTGTGATCTGGGTTTTGTGTTTGAAGTCATCTCTGGATGTCACATGGTACTTTCCTTGGAAGCTCCTACTGGAGCAGGAAAGACTGAGCTCCAGTGGCAGAGATCACAGCAACAGCTGTGGGGGAAGGTACCACGCGATCTCTGCAGAATGTTTAGCAGCTCATGGCATGTGGGGAGACAATTTAAGGTTCTCAAAACAGACATAGCCCCTGAGTGGTATTTGCAGCTTTTTCACAACTTCCTCTACTAGTACCAGCAAACTCCTACTCGAGTGTGCCGCTCTGTAAAATGGAAATTTTACAGCTCCACAGGGAAGATCTGAAAGAGTAAAACACCAAAGCAGTACAAGGAGTTAGGCATCTAAAACCTTTATTGATCCAGGTCTAAGTATACTGTATTATTGGGCTCCATGTTAGGTCATATCTGGGAGCCTAAGAAAAGCAGCAGTAAGAGGCAGCAACAGGATTGAACTCTGAAGTAAGGAAAGAATGTAAGAAAAATCATGAACCGAAACGTTTTAACCTACGAAGGCAAGGACAAGAAGCAGTTAAGAGGGGATTTTGCTTAAGCACAGAGAAGAAAATCTTCAGAGATACAAATCACGACTGCTGATGATTCTGTTTTCCTCCTGACACAGATAATGGGATAAGTGGGCATGCATGGAAATCACAGAAAGGAGAATTTCTGAGGAGATGAAAGCCCTTCACAAAGCTAGCTCCATTATACTATTTTTCCCTGTGCCTCCTGCTGGGAAAGGCTGGGAGTACAGCTACCCTTAGATCCTCCAAAGCCTGCAGGAGCAGCTGGGAGCTCTCTTATGCCCAGGAACATGCCCTAAGCACTGATCCGACTGACTGTGCAAGCTACTGGGCCTGAAGTAGCTCTGAGATGTCCCATCGCTGCCTCTCCCATTACGTTTCCTAATGCACTCTTCACAGGGAGCAGCAGTGACTGGAATAACTGGGAGGTCTCACCCTGCTTCCTCCTGTACCCCTGGCTGGGATGTTTGGGCCCTGAGGTAGGAGTGCACTGGATGGACACCAGCACCCCGCTCTGTCTCTGCCACCGAGTGGGAGCTGCTGGGGCTGGAACAGGCTGTGAGTGAGCCTCCTGCTCACTACTACTCATGCAGGAGAAAGCACAGAGTGAATAAAGCATCCTCGGGCACTGGGAAAGCCAGCATCAAAGCTCATTCACTGATGTGCAAAACCTAAACCNTCACCCTCCCTCTTTTTTGGATGTTGCCATGGAAACTGCATCTGGTCTCCATTCTCTCCGTTTCTGTGATGTCCCTGCTCAGAGGCAGCGGCAGAGAGACATTGATCAGTGATGCAATGAGCCAGCCCCTCAAGAGGCAGGCAGGCCTGCAGCACAGCCTACGTAATCCTGGGGCTCCCCATCACAAGACACCTTCCTTGCAGAGAAGGGCCAATGTTGCTATTCTTTGGGCAAGTTTAATTAAATATCAGGTGGGACCAGGTCCTTTAAGTCACTGTGCTTCAGAGGGTCAGCTGAAATGCGTCCGTACACAAGCTCTTTTGTAGGTCTGCCAGGAGATGCTGGGGTTATTCCATGTCCCTGTACACTTTGAAGCCTACAACCAGCTGGCTACAGAGAGCCCTAGCAGTCTCTGATGCACTATTTCTCTTCGAAAGGTAAGCTGTACCCCACCACCCACCCTGTCTCCTGCTGAGACTCCTAGAGCAGTGGTGCTCTAGAGGGACAGGAAGAACCTGTTTTGGGAGGCCTTGTTAGACCACATACACTGGCAGGCCTAGGGTTGCAGGGCACACAAGATAGCCAATACACCTGCACCCTTCTCTTTCAGGCATTACTGCTGCGGTCCCATTTCTCATCACCTATCCTACTGGAAGAGAGTGTAAGTAGAGTAGGCAAAACCAGAAACAGCTGTGCCAACACATGAAATCAGTAGAACATTTCCATTACAAGGGGCAGGAAAGATTTCAGATGGCAAGCAACAATGACAACAAAAAGCCAAAAAAAGGGACGGCACATCAGTAGAGACAAAGCAATCTCTAAGGAATGAAGGATGAAAAAAATGTTGAAACAGGGCCAAGAGAAAGACTGGCCTGCTTTTTTAATTTCAGCTTGCTGCTAGCTGAATCCCTTTTCCTGCAGCCTCCTCCCACCACCTCCCCGAAGGGTACTGTTGCCTCCTAACACAATGATGTGCCAAGGAGCCCTCTGACAGCTCTCTATTAATTAACTTCATGCCGATACAAATTTTATTTAAAGTTAAAAAAATCCAATTCACATTGATCCACCTTCATTGCTCCATCTGGCTGCCAATCAATGGCTGCTCGGCTTTACCTGATGGGGGAATAGATCTCACAGCTCCACGCAGAAGGGAGCACTTTGCAAGTGGGAAATGGAGATGCTGTCTTTGGGCCTCTCCCCATTCTACACCCATTCTGGAGGGAGCTATATCTGTGCCCCTTCTTTGAATTTTCTGGATCCTCCAATTTTTTTTCAGACCTTCCACTCCTAGCAGTACTCTCTGTACCAATTACTCAGGGTCCAATTGTCCCAGCGCAGGAAGGAATCTCTCTCATACAACAGACCAGGTTAAATGCTCATACAAAGCACAGGGCTCAGTGGAGATAAACCAGGGATGAATTGTCCCCCCACGTTCAGATTTCCAATGAGATTTGCTGGATTTCTCATTGGCAATTGTCATTTCACTCTCAGAGGGAAAAGCTTTGTCTCTTCTCCTTCCCTCTACTCCAAGAATCGATACAGCTTCTACAGAGAACAGCCTTTCTCAAACAATGCTTGGTCCCTTAGGCCTTGTCTACACTAAGAAAATTGGTAAGCACTTTTTTTTTTCCCTGCTCTGCAAGTAGCAAAATAAGATGCTGGAGAGGTGACATAACACACACATCATTACCTAGGGATCAGAGATGGGCTACTGGTCCCATGTTGTCTACACTGTAACTTTTACTTTCAACATTACTGACTGTTGGCAGTCAGGGTAAATGGTCTAGCTCTGGTTGGGTTTGGCTAACATACGCTAATGCAGACCTCAAGCTGGCCTTTCTCGTAATGCTTAAAGTCAGTTGATTCACCGGTGGTCCAGTAAGAAGCTAAAGACATATTACCTTGTATCTTTACACTATGAGAAAGATAATTTTACAACCAGTTTTAGTTAGTGCACTTTTCTAAACCCCTCCTACCAAATAATCATATTCCTCTACTATAGATAAAGCCTTCAGCTTGCTAGTATGGCACTGAAGGGGCTCAACAAGAGTGTTATTTTGTTACCGAGGAGCTAAAACATCATGGCTCAGGAGCTCCAGAGTTAGCAAACAAGGGAAGTTCTGAAACAGAGACTATTTTAGCAAGTATATCCAGCTCTAGCCATCATGGAAAAAGACATAGAGGGCGGAAGGTACTGTTTGCCATTGAGTAGCCATCTTGAAGCCATCATTAAAGTTCCACCATTGATCTATATGGTGACATGCCAGCCTCTGATAGAGTCGTGCCCTTTCTACCAAACAATAAATCCTCCTGGCCTGAGAGGTCACGTACACAGCGTTCCTTTCGAGGAATACATTCATCCCTTTTGGCATCAATAAGGGTTAGGGCAGTAAACTCCTTCTATTCTCTACAGTGTATGTTTTTCTCACTTATTGGGCCAAGGCAATTGCACATCTGCTCATGCTAGTAGGGCATCCAATCTCCAGGCTTAATGTCTTATCATGCACAAATCTTTGCATGCACCCACACATGTATTTCAGTGCTTTTAAAGACAATAACATACTGGCTTACGTACAACAGCTTCTAATTGTGGGTGAGCAGCAAAAGGAAGGATAAATCCTCCACACTTACAGAAGCAAAGCTATATGACCCAGTCAAGTATGTCAGACTCCTCCTTTAGTTTGGGTGGCATTTATATGCTGGGTGCACACTGGTGGGTATGCTTATAAACCTAACAGAAGCTGGGACAGAGGAGGCTGGATACCTCTGAAATGGCACTCTAAGTGCTTGCTAGATACTGTAACAGCATACTCAGCTTGTGTGGCTTCACCCCAAAACTTGCAGTCTTGTAAGCATGAGTAAATGCAATGCTGGCTTGTACCACAGAGAGATCAAATGAGCAGGCAGAAGAAAGGGAGAACTGAAAAATAGTTAGGCTTGTTACATCTCTGGTTCATG
>VXAA01001723.1:237651-254811 GCA_013399115.1 Anseranas semipalmata | reverse complement strand
GGGAAGGTTGCCAACTTGATTTTCTTGCCTGCTCACAAATGTTTTGGATTAATTATAGTAACACAGAATCCTCCCATTGCAAATAAAGTTGTTCAGATGCTTGTGGCCTATTTCCTGATGGCAGATACAAGAATCCTCATTGGCTAGTCTGTTTTGACACATGCTTTTCTACTTCTAGAAGAGGAAGCCACAAGATAAGGTGAATCCCAGTTTACTTCAGAAGTGGGCTCTGACTTCAGGACAGGCCTAGTAGGAAACCTTGTGTTTGATTACTCTGCAGCAGGCTGGAGTTTGGAGCAGGGAAGGATTTGGAAGCAGCTCCAAAAAAGACTTCGGAGGAAGAAGAAAGAGCTTTACAACAGGGGGTGCTGGAAAACTCTAGTGGGTTCTCAGGTAAATAGATGGGCCCACACTCAGCCCATGAAGTCATCCATCTGTCTTTTTCTTTGCTTGGTAGTGCAAGCAATAAGTTTGTTTTGAGGCCCTAACCCAGTCATAGCTAGCCACTGGGTCACAGACTTCCCCTGCTTGGTGAAGATATCTTTAATATCTGAAGTCAGCAGGATCTCAAGTTCCATCTGGTGTCCATCTCATTTCAAAGGCACCAGTGTTGAAAACTGAATATAAAATGACCCACATAACTGAGCCGTACAGCAACACTGCAGCACCTGCAGGCTAGCTGTGGCTCTAACTACCACCAGCACATTACCCACAACCCTTCTCATGCTCATCCTCCAGGTCTTTCTGGTGACCTCTCTTCCCTTTGCTTTTCTGCTCCCTGTCCACTTCCTCAGGGTCTATTTTAGCTCTATCTCATCCTACAAGGGCAGAGATCCACACCATCTATGCAGAACTAGAAAAGAAACATCCACAGGCTGCTGGACTTGCTCATTGGAAGCAAACAGCCACAGCAAAGCAAACAACCCTAGCCCTCACAAACCTGGCTTCAGACAATGCATCAAAAGCACTTAAGCTGGCATTAAACCACCTTTTGAAGCATGCTGGTAGAAAAAGAAAAATTGAAAGAAAAGAAAAAAAAAAAAAGGAATGAGGTAAGAAAGAAAAAAATCCCAGACCCCACAAGTAAGCTAAAGAAATAATGGTCAGATGGGCAACTCAGTTATGCCTTTGGTATTTGCCTTGGTTATCATCACTCCCCACACGGCAGCTGAAGGCCCTCTACTCCTCCCCACCCTGCTTTGGCCCCATCTTGTCTCCTTCCCCCATTTCCTCAGATGCATGCAGCACCATGTCTCCCTGCCTTTAGCGCGACCTTTCAAACACACTCTTTCCACCCTTTCCTCCTCTTTTTTTCTCTTTTTCTCCAGCAGCTCTTACCCCCTTAACTCCATCCCTGTCTTAGGCTAGATAGAAAGAAGCAGGTCTGAAATTAGCTCTTATTCGATCCCGAATTGCTGACCCTTGGGGGCAAGGACTGCTGTATGCACTTATAGTGTCCTGATCACCACTTAAGGCCTTTTGATATTGCTACAGGAACCACATCTGAAGTCAGAAGGGGTCATGTGTGCTAATATAACCTTCAGGATAACATGGGCTGGAAAGCAACTCAGCAATTTCAGCACTTAGTACAGAAAGTTGTTTGTATTGCATCACCTCTTAGAAAGGTACCCAGTTTTAACTAAAAGACTTCAGCTGAAGGACTGTCTACCATAAACCTAGCCAGACCAGCTGGTATAATCCTTTTTAATTTCTGCCTCATTTCTAGCACAAATTTTCCCACCTTCAGCTTCTGATTGGTATGTACCACTATGCTTATGCCTAAAATCATCATATTGTCAGAGCTTGTCAAAACCTTTCTTTCTCTTCAGGAAAAAATTCACAAGTTCACAGTTCTTGCCAGGGAAGAAACATGCCCAGATGAGAGGCTTTCCTGTGAAATAAAATACTGGGGAAAACATTTTGTTTGGGAGGTGAGAAAATTTTTTGTTTCAATAAGGCTGAAGTGCCTTGCTTTGATGAGGACAAAGAGCTTCTGCTGTTACCACTCGGACTTTGTTTGAAATGTAAAGGTTCAGACTGGACATGTGGGAAAATGTCTTTACTGGGGGTGGTGGTGCAGCACTGCAGCAGGTACCCAAGGAGACTGTAGCACCTGCAACCTTGTCAAGACTCAGCTAGGTAGAGCCACGGTGACCCAATCTGGTATTGGTGGCAGCCATATTTGAAGAGAAGGCCACACTTCATGACCTCCAGTGGTCGCTTCCAACCAGCATGTCTACAGTTCCATGAAACGCAAGTCAAAACAAAAGACTCCAGCCTACCCTGAAGCTAACCAATGCACCAAGTCTTCTTAACAAACTTATCTTATCAAGGAGCTGGTGCTTTTTGAGGGAAACCTCGGACAATGTTTCAGCAAAAGTTATTAATCTGCTCCTGATTTCAGCCCTAGAGCTGTCCTTAGTACAGGAAAAGCATAGTTAAGCTCTCTTAGTATTTTGCCTCCTCACCCTTCTCTGCCAGGGATGGGTGGATAGGCAGCAGCCTCCCCCTTACCTATGTGGGGATGTAGAGAACTTTAGTAGGAGAAGAATATGATGGCACACACCACCTTTTTCCTTGTGAGAGAGTGGTAGAAAAATTCATCTTCAGAAGAATATAATGTTAAAGTACTTCAGAGCAGAGCGGTCTCTATACCACAACCAATTCCCAAGCTGCAGTGCCTCTTTCTCCAGGAACTGTTTGGGAAATCAACATTTTCTTTCACAAAATTTCAGCTGAAAAAATCTTTCAACATCATCTTTTCTGTCAAAAAGCTGTCAGTTTTCCCACTAAAGTTTGGAGCAGGTTCAAAGTGACATTTTTTTCTTCTATTTTGCTTTAAAATGTCATATTCCTACTTTTTTTTTTTTTTGGAATGGAATAAAAGCATACGTGACAGAGTGACATTTCCACTTGAGCTATCATTTTGTTTCTCCTTTTTTTTTTAAGCTGAGAAACAGAAATGGAATATTTTCAGTCAAAACGTTGATTTTTGAACTAAAATGTTTGTTTCAAATTTCCCCTTGGAAACCTCCCGCACCCCCCCCCCAGGTTTTTCCCCTGCAGAACTGACATTATTCTGTCTCCCAGAAAAGTTCATTTTCAAGACACCTGCATTTCTTTTCCCTTATAAGAATACTTTCTACACATGAAAGCTTCAATGTATACAAATTCATTTCTCTGCCTTGGCAGTTAGCTAGGCAAACATAGGCTGTAGGGAGATGAAGGGAACTGGGAAAACCTTGTGTTAAGACTTTGAATTAAGGGGGTCTGCAGTCTCTCCCCAGCTGACAATGATGGGACCCACTGCCTCCGAGCACACTTTACTTCTGCCACGGTGTATATCAAGGTGAGAGGGAGGATGCAGAATGTATTGGGATTGTCACTAACTGCATACAAGTTGGGTCCCACCAAGGCCAAGAACAAGAATTCTTCTCCCATATGAAGAGTTCTTATTTAAACACACAAGACTTGACAGTCCTAACCACTGTCTAGGAAACCACACTTTCATAAATAAATGAAATAGGGCACAGTGAGAGACCCTGCTGACTGAATGCACCTTTCTCTTCCTTGCCTTAGAGCAGCTGGCTATCAAAGTCTGCAAGTCCCCTAATCCATTTTTGATAATGAGAGGCAAAAGACCTACCTGGTCAAGAGCTAAGATCCATACCCCAACTTAATATGTTTCACTTCAGTGCCTTGCCTACACCAACATTAGTGTCTCTGCCCAGGTTTTCTGTTTCAGGACTTCAGGAAATACCTAGCTTCCAAACTTCTTAGGAAAGTTTACTTTGCTGCACAGTCCGTTTTTATATTAAATACAGTGATGATAATGTGGCTATAAATATTTGCCAGTAAGGGATTGAGTGGGTGGAAAACAGGCTTTTACCGAGTTATTGCTAAACTATTTAATTTTGACTCCAGATACATACACTTTCCCCTGCCTCTACATGCTACTTTGTCACTCCAGGCTTCACACCTTACCTAGAACTGTCCTTGTCAAGCATGGCTTTCTCCTGGTCATTTCTCCTGTTCAGTGTACCTCACTGTTTGGGTTCATAAGGTGCTGTCTCTTGAAGGGCAGTTCCAAAACCCCTGGCTGTCACATTCACTCCCCCAACAGCCCTCCGTCCATCTCCACTGAGGAAAACTGATCAGTCCTTAGCTCCCTTTCCTCGGAAGGTATATGGAAACAGTGTGTAGTAAATCAAGCACTAATACTTCTGTTAAGAGAACTTTACCGGAGGTATACCTTGTGCAACAACTTCGCTAAACACTTAAAGCATTAGCAAGTGCCCACTGGAGTGTTCCCGGGAACTTCAGGTTGCCCAATGGTCCAAGCAAACTGAAAGCTTTGCCATGACTATTTGCATCACACTTTCATTTTTGCGTTTTTAAACAAACAGAGCTTCCTACATTCAAAGTAGTACCTGCAATGCTAAACAGAAATATACAGTAGGGAGAAGCCAGTAAATGTTGCTGTGGGAATGCTGCTGCTACTGGTTCCATTGCAGATCCACATATGCAGAAGTGTTTGCTCCTTTAACCTTGTGCTTGTTCATCTAGATAGCCAGTTTAGCAAAAGAACAGGTTAGAGCTACTGGCCACTTGGTTGCAGTGCCTAACCCTTTCTCTCTGGTTTAACGTGAACTTCTTTCTAAATCTCATTTCCTTCCCATCAGTCAGCATGATCCTCAAGCCCGTAACACAGAACCTGGCTGAAAGGAGAGACAGCTTCATTAAGTGTTAGAGACAGTTATGCATGAAATCTAAATTTGGAGTCTAGGCCCTCATGCCTGAAGGATGTGTAGCACTATGCTCAGGGGGAAAATGAAACAGAAGTCAGAGGATGCCAGGTACAGGATTAGCACTCTCTGTACTTGTGCATTCTTCAAAGCAAGAGAGGAGAATACCTGCTGATGTCAATGTGAAATATTTTGTACCCTGTGGAAGGTGAGGAAGAGTGAAGTCACTTCTAGCACCTTCTTCATGAACTGAGGAGTTTGTGTTTGGAATCTACCTCAGGTGTCAAAAACAAACAAACAAACAAACCAACCAAAACCAANAAAAAAAAAAAAAAGCTCCACAACAACCAACTCTAAATGCACACAGCTCAACTGCTCAGCTGAAACAGGAAGATGGTCTAAAGGATCTTGAACAGTGGTGGGCTAGACAATGAGTTGCAGTGATATCCAGGGATGAACAACTGCCCCCAACAAGCACTGCATGTGCTTTTAAATATGGAAGTGCTACCAGGCACAGCTGCAGCATCTTTACACAAATTTTCAACTCAGGCTGTGACCACTTCTTAGTGCACCAGGGATAGAACAAGCAGCATACAGGACCCATCTCAGGAAGTCCTCCCTTGTGTTTCAGAGCCATCTCCCAAAGCTCGTGCCAGGTAAGCAAGCCTCTGCTTCAACAGGAGTCAAGAAACATAGCATTTCAAGAAGTGACAGCTCTGAAGTTTTCAGGGCTAGATGTGAATAGAAACTATACCAGATCCCCAATGGAAAATGCTCCCCAGTTATGGCTTACATGCTGCCCTCCCACAGAATTTAAGTTCTCTAGGACATAGGGTATGTGACTAATGATCTACCACTCTTCACAGTTATCTCACATGCCTATGCACACACAAGCACCCTGCTGTGAATGAATATATAGATAGAATATATAAATGAATATATAGATAATACCTGCATAGTGTTTACACAACACTGATAGACTACGGCCCCACATGGAAACCAGGCAAACTGTCCTTACTCATTTATTTTCAACAGCTCCCCCTGACAATGGGGACTCTGAGCTACTTGGGCCCACGGTGAGTGTGTAGTATTCAGGCTAAGTGGAGGCACCAGTCTGATATACAACACAGGTCATGCTGAGCTCAGTGGGCATTTGTAGTTCTATCTAGCTGCATTATAGTCTTAGAAAGCAAAAAACAATGCCAAAAAAAAAAAAAAACCCACAACACAGGTGGGACAAAAGTCCACAATGCAAGCATAAAAATGTGGCCTGACTGACCTTGCCACCTCCAATGGGGGTGAAAAGCTGCCTAAGCAGGGTGACATTCACACACTTCCCTATGGTGGACTGCAATTTTTCTCTTCTGTCACTGACACAATAAAGAAATACATGGTAAGGTAATCCTTTGGAAGGGACCTACATTTAAGAAGTTAGGCTGAACCAAACTGAACTGGTTTAGCAGTGTACATCCTTCAAGGTAACCCCATGCAGTGGTTGCACAAGATACATTAGCGATATAGGCATGCTGTGGGTGATGTTGTATTTTTATGTCAGCAGAGCCCATTAGGACACTGCTATGCTAACAGTACACTAGCACATATTAGTACAAAAGGGACTCTGGGTGGTGTTCACAAGCCAGATGGATGGAGATCATCACAGTGCCAAGTCATGGCAGAAGAGAGCAGAGTAAGCAAATGCCATTAAGACCTCCCAAGCCAAAGGGCACCCACAAGAGGAAAGGGATGCAGATCACAAAATGGTGGAGAGCTGTATTTTGCAAATCTAGGGAAGGACACACCATAGCAAGTAATTTTGCTACATATCTATTGAACCCAGATCAGCTACTACTAGAATCAAGACTAGCAGAGGGAGAGAAGGAGGGCAGGAGCCCCAGCACATTAACCTGGAAGCCAGTAGAAGCATGGGAACATTACATGGGACCCACTGTAATACCTTTCCATCACAGTATGAGATTCATAGAAAAGTTATTACACATAGCTACAATAGTTTGTGATGGATTCTCCAGACCAAAAATGCAAGTCTGAGACAACTGGATACCCATTTTTTTCAGACCATAGACATAGCCATGAGTGGAAGTCCAGGTTCATACATACTAAGTATATTACTCAATACAATAGAAGCATGGTTTACAGTCAGTATCTTAGCTCTACCCTGTCCTGCTTTCCTTATCTGCTTTGAGTAGCCATTTCTGCATAGCTTTACTACATAGAACAAGATTATTTAGTTCAAAGAAAAAAGAAAATGCATATTTACAATTTGTTCTGCATGTGTAGGTAGGGTCTACACTGGTATTCCACCCCCTCAACTCTGGCAGACATAGTAATTCATCAGCTCATGCATGCCCAATGTACAATTTTTGTACTTGTCCCTTTCTCTTTGCTCTTGTGTCGCTAGCCTTGGGCCTCCATCTTTGCAGTGAATTATCCCAGCTTCACTCCTTTTCAGTAACCACCCTCCCAAACACAGTTGGCTGAGGAGGTCTGTGGACCGGTGCAAAGGATTACAGGACAAGAGAAGCTATGATGCTGTGCTACATTCAGGATTGTGCTTCTGGGGGGGTGCCTGCTACACCACAAAAACACCACCTACACCGTCACTCCTTTTCATGAGATCCTCATCCCCCTCTGTCACATTTCTTGATTGGTACCAAACTCTGGTGTTCGGAAAGATCTGTATGTGTAATTTTGCTGTCTGCAAGACAGTCAAGTTGAGAAGGCGTGCAAGGTCATATTTCTGGTGCAGAGCCAGCTCTAGGGCTTATGCAGATCTGCTCCTCACTCTAGGCAAGGCAGAAGTCTCACATATAACAAGCACAAGGCAGATAGGAAGCTGTTGGGCACGGGGAAGAAAACAGAGAAGTGAAGGACTGCAGACTGTGGTAGCAGTTCAGTGATAATTGACCAGGTCTTTATGTCTAGCCTGGATTCAAGAGACACAGAAAGGATGGCTCAGCACATGAACGGCCTCTATCCTCATTCCTTCCTTTTCTCTAGGTGCACAATTGGAGGAGCAGAATAGGAAGTTGGGCTGATCATTAGAAAGCACTTTTAATCAGACCTTCATGAAGATCACAAAGTCATCAGCTCACAGTGACGGATTGCCAGGGACTCTATGATGAATGCATTTGCAAATATTGCTGCAGAATAATTTCCTTCCGTCGCCAGAGCACTCCAAACAAATTAGATTCCCTCTAATCACATCTCCTGTCTGTGGATGAGGAAAGATGGGCCCGTCAGCACAAACGCATTTAGGGGGCGGGCGGTGGAGGAGAGAGAGCAGGAGGTAAGGGGTTAGATGCAGTAGGCGGGCAGATGAGGCACTGGAAAGTTGCCCAGCTTTGAGGACAGTCTGAGCAGTGGTGTGGATACATGGTAATCCCAAATATGTTAAACAGCTCTCCCCCTGCCTGCACACACAACATGAATGCTACAGGATGGAGAGCTGGCAATTCACCTGGAATTTTTTTAATGGTGCAGAACAAGGGGAAGGAGAATAATGCTGACATCATTTATCCCAGAGGGTGTACCACCACTCCTTGCTAAGGTTATACTCAAGAGCTGAAAGCAGCTTCTGTGATGAGGCAAAGACTGTTCTGCTTTCCGCACTGTCTTCCCCATGCCCTACCCCTCACTGGGATACTTGAATTAGTGAAGCAGAAGGAACAGCTTCCCAGATAATCCAGTGCAGGTGACTCACAAGATGCAGTACTGAAATGGAGAAACAGTTGGGAATTGTTAATTAGTACCAGGTGGCCATTATGCCATGCTGGAGGCATTCAACAAAGCTGGTAGCTCTTCTAATTCATACTTAGACTAAGCATATTAGTTTAAGGCTCTTTGAAATCAGAGACACAACAGGCCTTAAATTTAAAGACAAACCAAGGGTGAACAGCACTTTGCATTTTTAAAAATGGAAAATACTATCCCAAAAAGGATGCTCTGAATAAGACATCTGAAGGCTACTACTCTTCTCTACATGACGTCTAGAACAAGTGCTGGAAGCTGGCCAGGAAGATTATTGCAAAGTAGCATGTTCATACCAATGTCATGTCCATCACCTGCAATTTTCCTGAATGCATTAATTAATCCAACAATAGCTTACTTTTCCCTTGCCTAAAAAATAATAAAAAAAATCAAGCATCATTGCTTAGTGACTCATTGCTAGTGGCTGACCTGGCAAGTCACAGGGTATAGTTTCTGCTTACACAACTGGACAAATGCAATCCATGGAATTAGGTTTGCGATGCAGCAAGCCCAACATTTACTTTATCCAGCTATGCCCCAGCATTGGCTTGAAATCCGCTGTACCCATTTTTGTTAGGAAAGTGGGGGAGCTTAATATTCTCAGAAAGCAGACCTTGCCACATTTCCACGCTTGGGTATAAGAGAGCGCAACAGGTAAGCAGTGTGCTACATGGTGGAGATGACAAGGATCAAGGGCATATTCTGTGATATAAAGAGCGCGAACAGGGATGGAAGGCACGAAGAGTTAAGTGTGATACAAAGTTTGAGCAAAGTATTTAAGAAAGGACAGGGAGACACTGCGTTTGCATGCCTGTCCGTTATCTGTTGAAGGACTGGCAGTTGTGCTTTATTCATTTCCCTGCTCAGAGGAGCTAGGGTAGTTTTTGGCTTCCCACTCCCTAGCTGGTACCAACTTGCTTTTCAGAGTCCCCATTCCTAGCAGCTCAGAAACTCTGCCAAGAGCTCACTACTGAAGGAAAAATGTAAGCCCAGTCCATGCCCCTTTTAATTAGCTTTGAGATCTGGCACCGAGCAAGCTGACACAGAAGAGACAAAGTAAAGAAAAAGTCTTGTTTAAAATACGGTGCTGAGCTAGCTGAGGAATTGCGAGCAGAGAAAGAGCGGGGGGAGTGGAGGAAGGAGAAGGGAGCTGCTGCGAGAGCAATTGGCCTTGTTTGCTCTCCTGGAAGCCTCTGTGTGCTTTTCCTCCAACGTGCGCTGGATTTATATAGGGGGCAAACCCTTATGGGCCAGTGGGCTCGGAGCGAGGCTTGGGCCAAGAAGCAGGAGGTCTGCTGCCAGGTTCCCCTCCTCCCCTTGCCGGCTTGCGCTCTCTTTCACACTCTCTCACAGCAGGACCTTCTTATCAGGTATGATAAGCAGCACTCCTGAGCAAGGCTGGCAGGCTTCCAGCTCACGTTCCAGGAGCGCGGCCGGGCGCTGCCGCTGTGTGAGCACACTTTAATAAAACTCTGATTTTTATCTGAACATTTTATTAATCCAGGCTCAGCCATTTGCCAAAAAAGCCAATGCATTGAATATGCCAACGTGTGTTCTCTCCAGCTTCTAATACCGATGTACCTCTGCCCACAGAGTCTTCTCTGCTTCACAGTGGGTTGCATTTTCTATGCAGAGTTTCACCTAGCTTATTGTTTGCCCCTCTGCCACACTGGTGAGAGAGCAGGGGCTCTCTGCATACAGGCTTGCCCTCCCTTCTCTTGCACAGTGATTTTGAACAGGAAGGGGAAAATTGACTCTTTCCCTTAAAATGTTCTTTCTGCCAAAGTCACTATTTTCTCCATACAGAGAGCATGTGGAGAGACACTGGATAGCTGCAAGCTCTTCCTAACATCATCTTTCCTTTCTTATCCTTCCACTTCTGCCCTGCTCTCATTTAGCACCTGTTGTGATACATCCATCTCAATTCTCTCATAGGGTGGGCTAAATGTAAACACTGCTTGGTGCTAGAAGTTAGCCTGCTGCAACATGGCCAGAGGAAAGGGACAGGAAAGATGAGGAGAGGTTTGTGTGGGACCAGGCTTAAAATATCTTTTAAGACATGTTCTAAGAGCATCCACAGTCAGTACAGGTTTCCATGAACTGGCTGTTGGATTGACGTGATTTCCTGATGTAAAACAGCTTACTCTGCTGTTCTTCCTACTCTTATTGTAACAGTTCAAGAATGGGACCCAATGACTTTCAGCCCAAGAAAGAACTACGCTGCTGGGCCATGATCTCACCTAATGGCGATCACCCCTGCTATCCACAGGACTGATGACACGCAGCACAAAAGCCTTTTTGTGAGCTGTATTAAAGCACTAAGCACATTGTAGGACTATGATAATGATCCAGTCTTTACCATTTCCAAACTGAGAACTATATTCTGGCCCTTCATCCCTGGAGGAAGTCATATTTTCTTATTCCATCTCTCTATGGTCCTTCCACAGAGACTGTCCTTATTTGTCCACTGCTCTTTTACATGCTTAATACATTTCCCCCACAAGCTTCGGATCAAACTCCACCTGCCTGTATTCCAAACCCTGCTCATCTCCTGCTCCAAGCAGTTTGTCTCCCATCTCACCTAAGCCTAACCTACTCCTGTACAAGCTAAGAATTTCCTTTCATTCCTTTGAGAAAAGTACCGCCTTCCCTCTCCCCCCTTTCTTAAGCTTTGGGATTCTCCTTCAATCCAGTTAATGGCCCCCTTTTCAGCTGTCTGATCTGCCATAACAAATGCTCAGGCAAAACCATAAGACAGACCAGGCACTGACCAACTGGGACTGCATCTTACTAGGCAAGATGACATGAAAACTCAAGACAGCTGGATGTTACTTCTCAAGCCATACAGCCAGAAGATTTGACTTTGAATGCAAGGGCTAGGATGTACATAGAGTTCTTTCTTCTGACTTTTCATTGGGCACTCAAGTTTCGAAGGGAGGCATAGTTTTAATAGATTGACAACATTAAAACTGGAATGAAAGCGCAAGGGAAGATGGAGTTCTGCCTGGCAACTCGAGAGACACTTATGAGACCAAGGTTCAGCTATTAGCTCTGCTGGAGACAAGACATGTGATATTGGCCAAATCACTATGCCTTAGCTCTTTCTTTGTATAGTAAGGATGCCTAAAATAATCCAGCCCTGACTGGAAGGGATCATGAAATGATGTATAGCGAATAATGACTGGAAATTAGAGCTGGTGTTCATCTAAAGGCTACGAACAACAAGTAGGTAGGAAAAACTGCTGTGGGGATAGCAGATAGAGGTGAAATAATGAGCTTAACAGTGCCATGGGAATAAGATGTCCCTAAGTCCTATTCCTATTAAGGTTTTACATAAAGTCTGTATGCTCCCTGTCTCACTCCGTTTCCTCAGGCAAAAAGACAGGCTGGCTGCTTATGCTAGCCAAATGTTACAGTCAATTTTTTCAGCCCAAATCTTTGGGTCTGGCTTACTTTGCATGAGTCAAGAANCACGACGACTCCCCCCAGACAATCACACTGCATCCTACACAGGATCATTGAAAGATTCAGCGTATACTGCAGTTTGTCTGCTATAGGCTTTGAGAACAGAATGTAAATAGTATTATTGTATAAGGGCTGGATCTTGGACCAGGTTCATTAGGGTTTGTAGTCTGCATTGTCCAAAGGCAAGAGCTGCTTGGCCCTAGGCTCTGGACAGCAAAGAAGATGTCTGTGTCACAGAGAATAATTTAGCTTAGGCCCTAGAATAAGTATGGACACATTAGAACAGCACGTTGACCATGCTACTGTGCTCTGCTTCTCCAGACAGCTAAGCAACCTGACAAGGGGTCTTTCCACACACAGTTATCCTGGTCCCAAAATAACTGAGGTGAACTTGTACAACACTGTAATGCACATGCAAAGAGAGCCAACCATGCCCGTCCTGTGCTTGCAGCCTTACTGTCATTCAGTCTTTCCACAGTAGAGATTGTTTAGATCTAGCCAAACATAGCCTATTAATTTAAAACTGACAAATAAAGAAAACCCATCATAGTTGTAATAATCAATTAACAGCTCCCCAAAAATTCATTTACTTCCTAGCTTGATCTGTGTTAAGGATTAGGTAATCTCTTCAACTTAGGGGTATGATCTCAAAGTGGAGGAGTGAGCATCTTTCACACAACTAAAGTCTTTCACAGTGTCACACACAGACGGTTGGACTAGATAAAATCTGGGCTCAAATATTTCTGCACTTCTGACTTTAAAGACTCAGTGCTACAGGATAGCAAAGAAGCCAGGAAAGTCCTCTCCAGTGAAAGTTTAGCATTAAGAAGGTCAAAGCCTTAATGAATACAGTGTAGGGAATAAAACTGCTAATTTTGCCTCATGAGCACAATTTTTAAAAGGACCAGGAAAAGAACAAAGCAACCTACAACCCTTTCTTTCTTTTATAGCTATGATTCCAAGTATAGTGATCAGAGACAGAAACCTCTGACCTGAGACAAGGTTAGGGAAAGGGTGAGGAATGACTGACCAGGTTTATGTTTTATGATCTTAAAACATTAATACAAATAGAAGCTTGTTATCATTTCTGAAGACACAGTAATTGATCACCTGCTCACCAAATTATTCCCTGGCAAAGATTATTACATTGTGGAGCATGGGGCAGAATTTAACATTGACTGGTAGATTTGCCAGCATGGGTTGAGGGCAATTGCAAAAGCACCCTGTCTCTGCCACCCTGCTAAGCTGAGTATAGATGAGGAGCAATCCCAGCAAGATGGGAGACCATCTTGGTTCAGAAGAGAATGACAAAATGCTGCAGTCCAGGGATCTCTTTGCAAGGACAGCGCTTGCCCCTTCAAATGGAGGAGGCAGTACAGTGCACAAAAGGCACCCAAGGAGCTTGCCAACCGCTGCGTGACATGGTGAGGGGTGCTCGCATGTGCCCCAGCTATGCAGATGACAGCTGCTGTTCAAAACATCTCTCTTCACAGGCTCATACAATATTTGTACAGAGCAATATTACCCTAAATGTCTTCTAATTATTCCTCTGGATTAATGAAAACATGTTATATTATTGACGGGCCTTTTGCAATATTTATAAAACACGGATTGGATTAAGGAGGAATAAATAAATATGTAGAGGATGCCTAAGATGTAAATAATAAATATTCAGTCATCTATTTTTTCACAAGATGGTTTAAATATACTGCGTTTTCAATAAATCTTTAATAACTCTGCAAATATTTATTTATTTGCTTTGAAGCATAAGGGAATTGTAAGAAAGCTCCATAGACTCCAGAAAGGGCAGGCAGATGGAGTGCATGCCCTACCGTGGAGCTTTCAACCATCTTCTGGCAAGCAATGAAAATATATCCTGAACTGCATTTCGCCTGGGAGCGAAGAAAGGGGAGGGGCTGGACTTTTGGGAATTGAGTGGAGACACATCCCACTTGCTTCACAACCAGCCATGCACACCAACTGTCACTGCTGCACAACACAACAGCTATGCCCAGCCAACCACCACCATGTATCACAAAACTCATAATGACATTACGGAGAAGTACCCAGACTCCACAGGATTCTGGGAGCCCCCGTTACCCAAACAATAAGGGTACTACTGAGAGCATATTTGCTGGAACTCCTGAGTCTCCACTGAGAAATGAAGTCAAGCAGCAGCAGTTTGTGACCTACTCCCAGTTTTCACAGCAGTCTAGGTTCTTCCACAAGCTAATGCAACGTTAATAGAATTGTCCTTCTAAAGACTAACTACTGCATTAAATATCCTGGAAGCTGTGGTAAGGAGCAGCTCTGCTTTCTCCAAATAGGAAAGCTGGACTCTGCTCTGAAAAGGTACCTTCTTTGACTTTGGATATTTAATATCCTATGTTCCAGGGAAATTGGGCATAAATCAGGGTGTTCAACCTCACAGAGGATGCAAGATCATATAGGGATTTTAAAATTCGAGACACCACTACATTATCAAAAAGTTCTACTTTACTAGAGGCACCATAATGGTTCATCTGTCATGACCCAGAGTAACATCATGGCAGGTTATCAAAATGTGACTCTTCTGAAATATGTTTGCATGGCACCAAATGCCTGCTAAGACAATGGCTTTTTGTAATCACTTGATATTATGGTAGGAAAAGCTTTAAAATTAAATGCCCAAAACACAGTTAACACATTTAGTTTTAATAGGTTAGGATGGTCATTGCATGTTAAATAAATACTGATTGTAAAAAGCAAGTTGAGTTGCTGAGTTTTAATAGCTGTGCAGTAAATAACTGTTTATGCGTCATTACGTGGATTTGGAAGCATCAGCAAATATGCTTTTAATAATCAATTGATACTTAACATATAATATCTGTCTGATTAAATCAAAGGAGATGGATGCAGCCACAGTAATTACTGCATATTGTTATAATGCCATTGGATTGGGGAAACATTTATTGAGGTGGAAAAAAAGTCAGATAGATACATATCTCCTTGCCTGTCTTCTCACTGCAGTACCTTGGGCTGTCATCCTATTGATTTCCCAAGATAAGCAATGTTCACCCTAGTCAATACCTGGATGGGATACCACCATGGGAAACCTAGAGTGCTGAGGGAAGCAGTGCTAGTAGCACAACTGAGATTGCTCTTTCATTTTCCAGAAGGAAAGCATGACTCTGCCAGTACTCTGAAGTGCAGCACCCCAGAGAGGATATTGCAGTTATCTCCACTGCCAGCAGCAATCCACAGCTCACACCAGCCACTGGTGGAGCCACACGTCACCCTGTCCAGGCAGACTTCACAGCAGGTAACCACATCCAGACTGTCCCAGCTACTAAGGTTTCTAGATGCAGCATTGCTCTCCATTTCACATCAGAAAGAAACGTCTCCCTGCGACAAGCTGAAGCAACCAAGACCATGAAAGTCTTCTTTCTATCTGCTCAGTATCTTTTTCCCACTTCAAAGATACCCAGAGCAAATCCTCTGCTGGCCTACTCCCTTATTCCTTTAGCAGGACAGGACCAGTGGCCAGAATGATGGCAATCTGTTTTATTGACGCTGCAATTACTTTAGTCACAGTCCAGCTCTTGAAATGGCAAAAGGCAAGGTGGCTTAAAGCACGTGGGTTTCTCCACCTCTGGCTGTTCCCAATGCAACACAGCAAGAGTTGAAGATTCAGCTCGGATCTAGTTCACAGCTTTGGTCACTGGCAACACAGACATGCTCCTGTTCACTGACAGCTGGAATAAAACTACCCTTAGGCCACACATTTAAAGCCAAAATTCTGGCATAGGCTCAAGGTTCTTAAACAAACAACACAAGCTTATTACAAGTGCACAATGTATGGAAATGTAGCCCGTACTAAAGAAAGACGGGAAAATCCTCAATTGTCTACATTGCTGTAGGCTGCCCAAAAGCAAATGGGACCATGGCACTTTAGCAAACATGGGGGGCTGGCTCCTTTACTCATATATGTAAAAGCAGAGAGAACCAACAGTTCCATTCAACTCAAGTCCCAGCTTTACCACATGTATTTATCATCCCTTAGAGCAAACCCTCTGCAAGGCAGGAAAGCATCTACAACCAAAGACAGAAGTGTTACCATGCGCATAACTCTAATGAAACCACTGACAGTCTGGAGGCCTGGATAAGAGTCACATAAATCTCTCTCTGAATTTGGCCCTTAGTAATTACACTTGAAAGTACTACACTAAAATAGCTGAACCTCAAAAGGTTCAAGAAAACATCTTAAAATTTTCAGAAAGTCACAAAATTACATCTTTAATTCTATACACATTAGTGAGCCTGCAAGATGGGGAGTTTCTCAGAGATTTGCCCAAATCATTGCTTCTGGTCATACAAGAAAACACCACTGAGAAAAACAAAAACAAAACAAACAAACTACCATTCTCAACCTCTCTCTCCAACCACATACCTGCACTGAAAATAAGAAGAATGGATGGTGAATTTGAACTAAAGAAGAGCACACCAGCCCACCTGTTAAGTTGACTCTGCCACACAAAGAGCATCTTGACTGATGTCTTTAAAAAGGAACAGAAAGCACTATGCCTGCTAATGTTATTAATAGAGCAGTAGCAACAACAATGCTACTTTGGATTCCTAGAGCACCTTTTATCCTGGGGTCTCTAAGCACTTTATAAAAGCTGACTAAGCATCATCTGGCCCCATTTACTATTGGAAAAAAAAAAAAATGCAGCACAAACAGTTTCAGAGTCACCGGCCGCCGGCAGTACTTGAGAGCCCTGTCTCCCTTGCCTTAACAAGACCTTGCTTGCTTGTCTATTGATTGGCAGAGTGAGATAATAGTAACCACCAAATCCTAAGGTTTCAGGAACCTAAGTGGATTTTCAAAGGATTGTTCCCCATTCCCCTGCTCCCAGCCTTCCCACCCCAATAAACAGCAGTGCACCTTTGGACAGAAGCATTGTGGGATTTTCTTCCCTGTCCTCTAAAGCACAAGGTCAAAGATGCAAACAACGCAGACCCTGGTTGATCAGTGGTCCAACACAGTACACGACACCTTGGCAAGAAGTGAAGTGCAACCTAATAGTGCTAGCAAGTTGTTCTGTAAGCACTGGAACTGGTGACATCTGCTTTTTGAGAAGGTGTTTTTTTGTTATTATCGTTGTTGTTGTTCTCCTGTCCTGCCTTTAAAAAAAAAAAAGGGGGG
>VXAA01001723.1:212266-237611 GCA_013399115.1 Anseranas semipalmata | reverse complement strand
GGGGGCTTGGGGTGTGGAAAGCCTCCGAGTGAGTCTTTTTCCACTACCTGGGTATTGCTAACTTTTCTTCTGGATGGAGTCTTTTTTGTTCAAACCTATAGCTGAGTTCATGCAACTATAGAAATAACAAGGCCACTTTTCTCCTATTTTCATGAAAATTATGACAGAATTTCTTTGAGATTTCAATTTAGCTGAAATCAGTCAAGGTGTTTGTGAATTACAGGAGACTGGCAGACAGAAAGTGCTCATGTAAGATATATTTCTGCATTAAACCAGGCTAAAAATCAGGGAAGAAGGAAAACTGAAGCCACATTAGCTGAAAGGCCTACTTGAAAATAAAGCAATATAACAGAGCATTTCTTTATCTGAATAGCCTTGTGTAGATCAACGGAGCTACTCAGCAAACCACAACTGCAGAATCAGGCCTGGAAAAGGGCTTTCTCTGCTCAAGTTCTGTCGAGATGCAAAACCAACTCTGTATCGACTCCTCTGAGGCCATCACCAGTAATAAGATCAAGCCGGTACAAAGGGGGCGTTGAAAAAACGGCCTGCCAGAGCCGCAGCATTAGGGAATAATCCAGCTGCAGGCCCTGTCACACACAATCCATCTCCAGTTGGAGGAGGAAGGGGAGGAGGCAAACCTCCTCCTCCTCCTGCCAGGAAAGCCAGCCACCCAGCTGTGCTCAGCTATCCCATAATCAGCGCCTCGTCCCTAGCCCCAGCCAGGCCAGCTGTATAGCCCTGCAACCACAAATAAGAGCTCACAGCCGAGTGGCTGGGAACTGGACCAGTTTATTTTATTGTTTCGTAACTTCTTATTTATGAAAATGCTCTGAGAGCCTGGATACGGATCAAGTTTCGCTGCTCAATATTTATTAGAGCCTCACCTGCCTCACCGGAATGGGAGCTGCAGGCACTTTGATTAATGGATTGAGAGAAGAAATGTATAGTTTCCCTGTCGCCTCAGTAAGCGCCTCCCTGTATCTTGTGCCGAGAGCCTATTTTACAGCATCGCGGCCCTCGGTGAATCTCTGCCGATTGCTTGCTGCCTCCCCACAGCAGCTCTCTGCTGGGAGGTGCAGGGTGGCACTGTGTTTCATCCTGTGGCTGGAGGTGGAAGAACACTGTGGTGCTATGTCAGATAGAAATAGCCCCTCTCTGTACAGCAATAAAAGCACCAACTTAAAAATATCACCCCAACAGCAGCTGCAGGTCAGGGAATAAACTAAGTTCTCCTGTGTGCTCAGAGAGCACCCACAAGCACTAAAGAGGGATTTCTGGCCATGGCCTGACTACTCTCCCAACGCGACAGTTGTATCGCCTTTGGTTTTAGCAGAAGTCTGCAGATCCAAGTGGCTCCAGCAGACATGCCATGTAAAGCCCAAGTGTTTGCCAGGCTCTATCCCTCTGCCTTTCTTCATCAGACATCTCTGGCTGTGAAATCAGCACTAGGCTCAACTTTATGCAAGCCTGCTGCTTTCAAAATTAAGCAGAGCTTGCACTTCACTCCAGTGCAGGACTCCAGCATCTTGCCGCTGGCTAGCCAACTGGGGCTGCCGAAGCTCAGACCCATGCCTTACCCAGAAGCAGACCCTTCACAGTCAGTTTTGCATAGGGAATCTCTCCTATCCCAGCAGTGACCTGTTCCCAGAGCTCAGCTTCCCTTCAGTGCTTTGAGGTGCAGCTCAAATACTGCAAACTGAAGCAGCTATCCCACAGCTCCCCCAAAACAAAGATTTTGGCATATGATGCATCGGGTCAACATTGCTACTGCCGTGATGTACAGAGCCCACCGGTTCAACCTATAGGCCCCTTTAAGACAACACAAGGCTGTTTATCAACGGTGAAAGCAGAGGGATGAGGGGGTCCCAAGAGGTTTTCATAAGCCTCCTGCAGACTCTCCCGGTGTCAGGCACCTGGGTACATGCTGCATTGAACTGCACAGCACACTTACCAGCAGAGCAAGCAGCACAGGGCTGCGGAAGCCAAAAGGGGAGGAAGAGGAGAGCGGAGCATATTTCCTCCAGGAGAGGGCAGTCCCATACATATGCATACTGGTAACTTATGCCACATGCTGGAAGCGAATCACAGCTGTTAATAATAAAAATGCCCCATTACCCCTACATCTTCCACTGGTCCATCTTTCCTTGACTGGTACAGGACTATTCCCTGCAGATGCCTGGAGACCATGCAGTTATTTAATCCTGCAGATTGTAGTATTTTACCTTTACATTTTGAGTAATAACTTTCTGCTCCAGTGCAAGTGAGTGACTACCAGCCTGCACTACCACCAGGCACAGAGGGGGACGATGGTGCATGGTCTTGCATGCACACTGCAGCACCCCTCAAGCTTCGCCCTCAGATACCCATCTCACTTCTACCTGAAAAAGCCTAATCCTTCACTCCTGACACATAAACCAGGTCTGTGCTCCCACACAGACTACTCCGACTGCAGGCTGCCCATGGCAGCCCTGCCGCTGCTGTCCCCTCCTGTCCTGCAGCCCCCCAGCAAGGGGTCACCACACCAGCTCTGCTGAACTCCTTTAGCCTCCTCTTGCTGTCATTTCCATGTTTGTCATGACACCTCAGACCCATCCGTCAGCCTGTCTCCTTCTCCTAGGTTTTCCCATTTTGTCAAGTGAAGTGAGGTACTTGACACAAGACCCCTCCTTGGGACTGAAGGAGCATCAGTACTGATCAGGTACAATCCCAATGGACTTCAGGAGGATCCAGCTGGACTTCTGTTAATTGCTACTGCAAATGAGGTCTCAGCCCATTTGTCCCAACCATGTGATGGATAAGGCTGTACATTACGGCTGCTTCTAAAGTCTACATTTTTATCAAAAGATTGGCAGTCCCCGCAGGCCCTGGCAAGATGAAAAGGGCCTTCTGCTTTCCGGGCCTCTTCTCCCCACTCGTGTCTTCTCCCTGATTTTTGTATTCAGCTTAGGGCCCTCACGAGCGTCTGAAGGAATTCATTTCCTTTACAGCCCACCCCTCCTTCTCCCAAACGAAAACTAGATCTGGTTTTTCCAAGTTGGATTCACAGGAGAAATATGAAAGCTAAAGGCACATGGTATAAATAAACATGCAATGGGAACACAAGAGGCAAAACACAGAGGCCCGACGCAGACTAGAGAGACAATACAGCATAACAAATAGTAAGCTGTGCATTGCCTGTGGCATTTTCCAGCTACATCAATAATTATATAATACAACCGTTGCTGATTTCTGAGGCACAGATCGATACCAACTGTGGTGCCACCCTGCTCCACAGCGGGTTGTGGGCTGAGGTGCTCTTCGTAGGCCCCTGCGCTGCCCAAGCCAGGGATCAATGACTGCGTTTTGCAGGCAGGCTGAGGGCTAGGAAAATGGCAAGCATGTTTTCTGGGGTCTGGGTCTGCCCATCGCTCACAGTACTGCCGGCAACACTGGGAAAGGGCTTTTCTCAACCACACGCAGAAGATGTGACCAAGGCAATGCTTTGCATGGGTACTGTGGGTTGGCAAGAGGATTCATCCCACAAGCATCTCATGCTGCAAACTTACTCAGCAGTACGCAATTCAGCTGTCAAGTGTAAGGGTATGAATGCACCCACTTGTCAGGCCTTCCAGCGCAGCAATTATGGAGCACAGTACCATTAGAAACAACTGTATTCTTTGTAACAAAACATAATTCATTAAACACTGCAGCAGGGATGCTAAAAATAAAATAAATAAAACAGAACAATTTTGTGGACAGAGTATAATGAGCATCACTGCTCCAAAGAGCGGGGAGTTCTGCAATCCCTCCCCCAAATTCCCATTTTAAGTGTACAATCACTAAACACTGTGCTGGAGGGGGAAGAAAAATGGGAAATCAAATGAAGAAAACGTTGAGAAAAACAACAACCACCACCGCCACCCTCTTTTCTGTTTTTAGCTGGCTTGGGATTCCTATGAAGAGGAAACCTGAAATATAGATTTCAAACCATTAATACTATTATTTAAATGCAAGCCTGAGAAAAGTAGCAGAAGACATGTCTGACCCATGCAACTTCCCACAAATGGCAATTACCTCTAAAAGCTTTCCATGCCAAATCTAATTAAATTGAAAGAGACATTTGGAAACAAGAACGGATGGATTTTCTTCAGGAAAATGGACCTTTTGGGCTAGAACTGACCAGTGGAAAAAAACAAAACCAACAGCTGAAGATATGGATGATGCATTCTTGCTCTATGCAATTTAACAACAAAGTAATTGGCTTTCAGTCCTTTTTATTATTTTATCAGGTTGCAAGCTGTCTCTGGTCAGGCTTTGTCTTGTATTTGTTAGACAAGTATTCTGCTACCACTATGTAAAATGTCAAGTAATATAATTGGGCCCCAGTCCTACAAGGCCTTCCTTCGACAGAACTCACACATGTCAATGGAAATTTCTACTGATTTCCCTGCTGGAAGGCTGGATTAAAGGTCTTCCTACTGCAAAAATTGAAAAACTTATAACACTGACACGCTCATCTTGCCAATCAAAGAGTAATAAAAGTAGAAGTGACCCTGAAAGACAGCAACCTAACCACAAGAAATCCCCAAATTAATAAAAATAACACTCACATCCATTGGCCTACGAAAGCTTGTGGTACATTTCGCTACCACTGCAATCATACAGATAAGTCCTTGAGTACCACCATGGATAGGCCATAGCATAAAACAACCAAGGTAGAGCAGGATATTATCCACAGGACCCCAGTTACAGCCAAAAGCAGGGTCTTGCTCATCCCTCCCATCCCTCTCTGGGGGTATGAACAAACATTAGATACTTCAGCTGAACTGTTATACATATACCCTTTAAGAATCCAGATGTTATGGATATAAAGAAAAAAAAATTCTCCGACATCTAATGCATTGTCTTTGCTGCAATTGGTGCTCCCAAAATGGGTTTTGATCATGTGAATGGATCAGAGAAAGCATGTTTCCAGTTTGTGTAAGGGTTAGTAAAGACATGAAGGACTGCTGATCTTATAATTGGTCTTCCCTTTATTAACACTTGTTAATAGGCATAATGCCTATACAGAGAATGCACAACAATATTATAAAGAATCTTGTGTTTGTGAAACAAAGGCTTGGGTATTATCTCCCCATCAGTGATGAAAGATGAAGGCCAAGAAAAAGCAAGCAACTTGCCCAAGGTTGCAAGAAATCCTGTGGTAGAGTAAGCAAATGGAACCGAACCTTTTGACTCCTGGCCAAATATCCCTCCTCTCTTACAGATGTATCAGGGAAGTGATGGAATGGGTTAAAAGTGGGGAGCTACTGCAGACCCGCTGATCAGCAACAGCATGTTAAGCCACAGCAATCTGACTTTCAAATCTGTGTCTGTACACTGGAGTGGCTGCTTTTTTCATTTTCAACCACTATCAATTCAATGCAGTTCAGAGCTGCTCGATTCAAACCAAACCAAAATAACCCTCTCAGGCCCAGGGCATACATATGAATATTTACAGAAGTTCTACCAGTGAAAACGTGTGGGTAGACAGAACCCAAATATTTGCTGGATAGGGAAACAAGCAGATTAACACAACCCGTACTGGCATGATGTTCTGAGTTTGCTGTTTGCCTCTCCCTGCCATCTAATCAAGTCCCTTTGGAAGACTTTCCTGCAAGGGCTCTCTCTCCATTGCATGCTGATGACTGATAATGCAGTCAGCATATTGTAAATGGGAGCTGCTTTCCACTGTGAAGGGACAAACCCTAATTTGCCATAGCCCTGGGTCAGATGCAAGTTAAATGAGCTGGAGCGGGACACAGCCACACCCTCCATCGCTAGGCTATGCAAGCTGCACGCGTACACACAAAATCAATTACTTGGGGCTCTTCTGAATGCGACAGGAGAAAATTACATCTGAGCTCTGGCCTCAGCCAATCAATCCTACAGTAGCCTGATTTTTCTAGGAATGATGCTGCAGGCAAGGCTTGTGTGACCTACAAAGGGAAAGGTCTCAATTCAGCGAGCTCTATAAACTCTGCTCATCTCAGTGTTGCTAATGCCCCTATCCATGGGGTTTTTTCGTCACCATCACCACAAGAGCTACTTCTTGTCCAGGCAGAACATCAAATAGGGTGTGACTCATGCCACCAATTGCAAGAAGTCAAAGCTCAAAAAACAAATACCAACTTTATTTGCAACAAATAAAGTGTTCAAGGACAGGTTGGATGGGACTTTGAGCTACCTGGTCTAGTGGGAGGTGTCCCTGCCCACGGCAGGGGCATTGGAATTCGAATGGGTTGGAAGGGACCTTAAAGATCATCTATGACTCTATGAAATGTTCTGTGGGATTGGCCTACAGAACAACACTCACCTCACTAATTCATGTAGTAGCCACTTCCTAGGACTTACCTGCTTCCAGACATTACAGACTGGCAGGCAAAATGAGCTGCACTATTCAAAGCAGCTTCATGTGCAAGAGAAACCAAGGTTTAAAATAACCAGGACCACACTTGTCCTCTTTCAGAGCTTTTCAGTCTAGCAAACTCGCAACTCTCCTGAGCATCCTCAGGAAATACAGGATGAGGTGTGAAAGAAAAGGGAAATTGCCTTAGGAATAAATAAATAAATAAATCAGATCCTTGTGGAAGAAAAGACCTGGTAGAAATATAAATAATTATTACCTCCATTTATGCCTTTAACAAGTGCCAAAGGGCCAGTATGTGACGTTTTCCTTTCCACTAATGGAAGGAGACATATCTAGCCTTTCAAATTTTGATTTCTGTTGGTTTACTTGAATGGTAATTATGGGCTTATCAACACAAAACAAGGATTACCAAGAAGCAATCAGTATTACTAACCATAACCATGCTAAGTCTGCCAGTACAGCTTCATCACTGTATCCATCTGCACTCATCACATGGATACTGCATGCAAGCAAGGCTACCAGCCATGAGTTCCCCTGAAGTTATGATACTGTAAGCAAAAACTCTTTTTTCTAGATTTTTTTCTAGAAAGCTCAAGTCCAGGACTCAGTCCTGGGAGCCAAAAGTCAGTGGCTCCACCACCTTGTCATCTCAGTCTCTCCTTTGCCTTGGGTTCCTCTCAGCTCAAAGGGTTCTGCAGGTAATTCTCACAACATGTAAAAGGACCCATTCATTTCACAGACTGATGACTCGCTTTCAGATATGACTTAAATGCATCAGAGCTCAACTCTCATTTACAGCTAATGGGCTCTGCCTCCCCAGGTGACCAAAGCCCAGATTTCTAAAGGCTATTTAAATGCTTTAACAGTAGCTTACAAACCTAGTGTACAAAAAAAAAGCCAGGTTTAAAGCAATATAAATAAATATCCACAAGTGTAGCTAAGTGGATACAGAAAAATTGAATCTCTTGTTATATTTGTAGCTATGTACACTTAAATCACTTTGGAAGATGAAGTCTTCAGTCCTTCACTCACTGGAATGCCTTCTGTCCCGCCCAAATGGAGCGTCTATTCTAAAGACAATCTCATTATTAATCAATATGATTCAATTTGCATAATAAGATCTCCACTGTAGAATTACTGAGGGTTTAGAAGGCTGGGACTGTGGAACAGGAAAGAAAAGATGACATGCTTGGTGATTTCCACGGTATGTCAGTCTGCAGCAAATTATATCCCATAAGCTCTGTGCAACCATAGACATAGCGTTTGTATTAGCACGTCCTCCTCCTCTTCATGAGTCAGGGTTCCAGTACTTCAGATGTCTACCTAAAACAATTCAGAACTTGCTAAGTTTCTCAGACTTGGGTAGAGATTAACCTGTATAGGATCACAGTGGTTATTTCCAGGACTTTTATAGCTGGAGAACAAATAGCAAAATTTGGCCTCAGGTTTATCAGGATATAAAAGGGTTCTCATTAAAAAGTCAATGTTTATCACAGCACCTCACAATAAAATCCAATTTAAAACAAGCTGATCACCTTCTCTGTAGTACATGGGGGTATGCAGGAGAACGTCACTTGTGGCAAAGGGGTGTCTTTTTAATAATGACCTTCATTCTGACAAAAAGACAAAAACAACAACAACAAACAATGAAAAGCACACCAGTGGTTAGAGCAACAGAAAGCTAACCTCAGAACTTCAGAAGAACTTAAACTGTGCCTGGACATAGTAGAAAAACTGATATGACACCAGAGAACTTCGAGCCCGGTCTGCCACAGGCATTTGCTGAAGATATCTGAGCAAAAAAAGTGACATAGCAATATTGATGCATATGGCTGTCAGGCAGTCAATTACATTTTTCCTCCAAGCCAGGTTAAGCATCCAAGCCACATGACAAACTAAACACTGAGACTGTAAACAGAATGACTACTTGGAAGGTAGCAGATGCCAGAAATACAGACATGCTCAAAAGGGGTTGAACCAAAACCTCCTCACCTGTGAATTCTGGATAACAGTTCAAGTCCACGGATATGAAACCAACATGGTAGATGCTCTGCTGAGGCTGCAACAGTTTATCTGTACTTGCAATATGGTCTCTCTTGCATTATAGATGACATTCCTACAGCTGACAGTGGCATCCGAATGTCTGGACTAAGCTGAGGTTCTATTGTTAAGCACTGAAAATGCATCTATTAGTGTTCAAGAAAACATTGGCTTTCTCATGAAAGCCTAAACAAAAAAAAAAAAAAAAGAAAATACATGCTCTCATTAGCCTCTGACATACTGTTCACAATGCGTATAGAAATTGGATCTGCTATTTCTAATAAACAGAAGAGAACCCATGCAGATTTAAGTACTCAGACAAATGTACTGTGTTGCACTATGGAAAGGCAGAACTATGTTTCAAGAAACAAAAAGGGAATTCTTCACTGATTTTGCTGGGTATGCCTCTCCTCCATTAATGCAGCAGTTTTCCTAACTCCTGGCCCGGATTAACCAGTCACCAAATTGGGAGCTCACTGCAGCTCTATCTAGAAAGGTATAGTTGAAAGAAATGGGGGTCAATTCACAGAAAAGGTTCCTTTCTTCAACATGCAAGAGTGGGATGAATAAGAACAGAATCCATTTATCAACAGTACATTAAAACTCCAGGGCTCCAAAGGTTTATTTCATTTCAAATCAGCCTGCACTCTCATTTTAACGTGACTTCATGAAAAACTCTCTGCATTAAAAGATCTCAGGGCTTGGCCTTCCTCCTCCCCACCCTCCAACTGCTCTTCTCACTTTCTGTCAGTTCAGCTGCATTGCACAGCAATGACAGTCCCTGACTCACTTTCTATGGAAAAACTATGGAGAACATCCATTCTCCATAAGGATTCCAAGAAGATGTCTAACAACAGTTATATCAGATGGACATCCTATCCTATTTAATTATATTGGGAAGATCAAGGAGTTCACCTCTCAGAAATACAAGAGGATGAAAGAAAAAAAAATGAACATGGACACACGGACGCACAGATTCCCAACCTCATTCAGAGAGAATGTGCATCCTGACACACAGCAAGCAAGCATTTGTGCTTATTACAGCAAATCTCAGGTTGGATTCCACAGGCAGCTTGTGGTGGGTTTCTGTGGAGTACTTGCTTATCCTTTCTGTGCTTCCATCTCATTGTATGGAAGAGTTAAGTCTCCAAGATAAAAGAAAAAAAAATACAACCCTTGCCACATAATACTAATTAACTAAAAACACTTAAAAAAACACCTTTACTAGCCTGCTGCACTAGCTACACAGGGCAAGAAAAAAAATTAAAGGATAAAGCTCCCATTGAGTTTCAGAGTGTTAAAATGGATAGTTAAGGCAGCTTTCACATTTTCTCAGCACAACGTCCAGGAACAGGAAGAGAACTTTGCCCCTTTCTCAGGAAAATAACATACTGAATTTTTACTACAGATCACAGTAGAATTAACATTCACACTTCCAGCCAGAATTAAAGTGGCTTTAATTCGATTTAGTTTAATTCCCTTCAAAGGAAAATTAAACTAAAATCAAATGAATGCCATTTTAAATTCTGAATGAGTGTGTGCACACGCATCAGTTTAATACAGCTTACATAATCCACTTGAAACCCACCTTGTTACTTAATTCAGATCAACTTTGCCTTGTGCTCCTGCCGAGACAAACCCTTAGAGATAACATTATCTGTCCTCAAGGAGCAGCCGCATTTCATCATTGACACCTAACTCTAGAGAGAGCTACTATGAAAGGGACAATGTAGTTGCACACAATTTATATGTCTGTCACAGAGAGAACAATACTCTGTATACAGCTACAATAGCAATTAATATACTGGGGGTTGTTGTTCCATTAGTCACTAATTACACAGTAGACGGGTAATACAGAAGCCTTGTTCTTGGCAAAGAAACCATAGCTCCAAAACTACTGAACTGATAATTCAGAGCCTGTTTTTTTTTTTTCCTTTCTCTAGGGATACCCTGCACCTTTGCCATCAGTTAGCTGAAAACACTACAGATGATACAGATCCTGAGGTAACTGCTGTGTATTGCACACCCCTCTATAAGAACTTCTGAATTATGGCATTTGCATGAGACAAGTCAAGGTGAGTTCAGTGACTGAACAGAATTGCTTCCAGTCTTTGTCACAACATATAAGGAGAACAGTTTGTCACTGAAAATTTTTGCCTCCTCTTACAAAATACAGGAGTACTGTGGCAACCTCACTCCCATATTGTATCATCAGGCTATTGCAAACACAAGAAAATGCCAAATCTGGTTGAGGGTGGTTTTGAAGTACCCATGTTTTCTCCAAGACATCTTGCAAAAGCTTTTTTTTTTAGTAGATGGTAAATGAAGAGGGAATAGAAAATAATTTTTTTTTAAAATAAAAGCTTTTAAAAGGATGTTGCAAGAATCTCCAATGCATTTGGCAAAACAGATGTGGCTCTGGCCAATGTCCTCTGGTCAGAAAGAGTGGCACCAACAGACCCACTCCACAGCCTTCCTTATGATCTTCTCCCTACATCTTTTTTTCTCCGTTGCTCACTGCACAGTCTTACTCTAAGAATGCTTCCAGGTCTGCACTATCCTCTGACCCAACTGGTCCACAGCTCCAGCTCTGCTGAATGTTGCAACGGTTTGAGGAGAGCCACAGAGAAATAAGAACATGGTCCACCCATACTCTTTGATGAGAGAATAGCAGAACAAGAGAAGCTACCATCCTTCTTGCTACTCTACTGGTCCACAACAAGGTAGAACACAAGTATAATTGCCTCACCTTTTTTGTATCCTGAAGCAAGTACCCAAGGCTTGAGAAACTTTGAAAAAGGCCAATCTACAAAAGCAGCAAGTTCCAATCAACTTCTCTGATTAGCATTTAGTGGAAACTTTTTCCCTTTCACCAATGACAGTTCTCTCCAGGGATCTGCGATTAGAGCAAGCTCTCTCTTGATATGGGAAAAGAGATAGAGACAGTGTTACAGAGACAGAACTACATGTTTTTTAATGAAAACCTACACCTCCAGAAATTGCTCACTGGAACAAGTCAATGTACCATTTTGATCTCATTATTTAGAATCCTAACTTATAAAATTAAAGCTTAATCAACTCATCTTTCGTCCACCTCTGTTGATCTGAATCAACAACTGCAGGAAAACAAAATGCCTCTTGTTCCCTCCCCTTTTCATCATTGTTGCTACAAATGAGGGGTGGAGGGGGTGGGGGAGAAAGATTCTTTACGCTTTGATCAATACTGTTACAGTTAAAATTGCATACATCATATGTCTGGAAAGTCTTATACAGTTGGCTTCAAATTCAATACAAAAGCTCCAAGTGGTCCCCCAAACTGACCAGGTGTTTATTGCGTATGATGAGAACCAAGGAGGAAGAAAGAAAACAAAACAAAAAACAAACAAACAAAAAAACCACCAGCCTCATACTGGAAATTCCATCACATCCTTAACTATTCACAGACTATCACTCTGCTCCACAAGCTACAAGTGAAGAAAATTGACAAGATGGATTGAATGATCCAATAGGTTTAACTTCTGCAAGATTTTATGATAAAGGCTTTTTCTCAGCTTAAATCAATGTAGTGCCATACTTATCCATGGCACTAGAGAAATGATGAAAAAAAAGAAAGCATGCATCAGCTGAACTTCCCTTCTACAAAAGTAAGGCACCTTTATACCAAGAAATAATAAAAAGGCAGAGAAAAGATTGGGACCCATCACACAGAGAACATCTTTTATGTGTGGGGGAAGATGGGGCTGGAACTGCCTTTGTCTTCATTTTCATTGAACAGACAGGTAAAGCTAAGGCATAAACTGATTAATGGACTGACTTAAAGAAAGTCTGTGGCAAAGGCAGGAATTAAACTCAGCTCCCCCGAGGATCAGTCCAATATCTTAACAAAACCCATATCTTTCCGTTCTGAATTACTGTGGCTTTTCTTTGTAATTAAACAGCATGGATTTGAGGGGGCTGATATTAACTGTCATTGTGCTGAAAGAGCTTGCACTGGTCAAGTGGGGAGGAACTGCCTCACCAGCCTAAGAAGGCTTTTCCTTCACTTAATTCCAGGCTACTAAGTTTTCAGAAATAGAAAATATTGCATAAGCAACAGCACTGAACAATTCTGAAGGCATACTGAAAGGCCTTTTTATACTCTCCCATTTTAATAGCTGGTGCTTTTATTGCAGGCAGTATATGGTTACAGAATAATGTGTATGGGTTTAACGTCTGGTATGATAATATCCAGGGTGAAGATATTGAAAATTCAATTAAAATATAGTTTAGGATATTGGCTTATTTTAATTTCCAGCCCCTTTTGCCCCCATCCACCTCCTTGGCATCCAGGAGCTTTTCGTGATACCTGAAGCTAGAAGGTACACACTAAATCTTTTCTCTGGTACTGCAATATGAAGTTCTTTGTACTTCTCTAGCATCTTCCACCTGACTATCTGAAACCTTCTTAAGCATCTCTGACAATCCCTGTGCTCCTTTAACAGAAGAAGACACCGAAGAAGTTCCTATCAAGGACAAAACTAGATGGGGACCCCAAAGTCTCGTCTCTTAGCACTAATCCTGGTTTACTCACACTTACTAGAGCTTTTTTAAAAAACATGGTTGCCTTTTTGAGCAGGTTCGGAGATGGAACACAAAGTATTTCACCACAGCAAAGCAACTCCCTCCTCTGCAGTTCTCAGTTAACTTTAACAGACACAGCTTTTGCCATCCCTTATGTTCCTCTTACTCCTTTGATTAATGAAGTTTTCTCACCACCACTGCACTGCCTTACACGGTATGGAAAAGAAAATAGAAGTACTACTGAAACATAATCAAACAACAATCATTTTGAGAGGCAAGCAATGAACTAAAGGCTCTCAGAAGAGCTCCAACTGTTGTCCAGTTTCTCCTGATCCTTCATAAAGTATATGAGAGGGCACACTATGGGTTAGTCACTTTCATTGCCTGCTAAACTGAAGAGAAGGCGTTGAGCATCACTGCACATCACAAAACCTCCTCCAGACAAGCACTGCTGGGACAGAAGAGAGGTCCTTGTTCTATTTTCTCTGACAAAGCTCAGCAATGCTTGGTCCTGGAATTGAGTGAGCGTGAATTTGCTGATGTCAAATCTGAGAGAGAACATACCTGAAATGTTTATGTGGCCTGCCTAAATCTCACCCTGACCACAGAAACAGCAGCTGTTATCCTTGTCAAAACAAATAGTATCACTAATCTACTTGCTTCTGAAACTCCTCCAAATTTACAAGTTCTTTTATAATAAATTATATATGTAAAACATCATACACATGGTACCCCTTTCTTTCAATAGCACCTCACAGTTCTCATATTAAAAGGAAAAGTAGCACACCAGGTTCCAGAGTATTTCATAATCAAACCTACCCTCTATGTAGTTCACACAGACTTAAAGATTTAGGTTAAGCACCATGGTCACCAGTCCCAAGTAAACTGACAAGTAGGCTCTTTGAGGCACCTGAAGAGTCACTGCTATACTTATAACTTTCATTAGCCCCATACAATCACCCAAAAGTTGGTCTTATCCCTATTTTACAGGGAGGAAAAACAGAGTGAATCTCATAATTAAGCAATGAAAGGGATGAAACAAACAAAAAAATGCACCTGTCCTTGTCTCAATACATAGACCTGTCTCTCAGTATTACCTACAAAGAGACCATCTGTCACTGCACTTGGGTCCATATAACTTATAGTGTATTCATCTGAACTGTTTCTACCCTTGTGGTTTTCATAAGCCCCCCTGCACATCACTGCCAGCGTCTTTTTTTTTTTTTTTTGGTGACTGCCTTCATATTGTTTGCTGGTGAAGTACCAAGTGAGCATCTCCAAAAGCTGCTTCTTGCTAGTTCCATCAGTCACATATTTGGCAATCTCCAGGACTTGTGCCCGACTAGAATGGAAACCTTGGCCAAGGTGTAAATTTAGAGTCTGCAGGACCCTGAGGGAAAGGTATACACCACTATGGCAGGGATGTGAAGGAGAAGAATGGGAACCTCCTTCCCCAGTGATGCTGTCCTCCTGTGGCATACACTTTGAAGTCTGCCTGGCTGTAAATGCACTAGGAAGCCAGCAGGCAGCAAATGCAAAAAAGCCAGCATATTAATGCTGGATAATAATGGGAGAAACCACCCTATGTTGTTTCCCTTTAGGTCTTTTGAGGGTGTTGCATTGTTCACCAGCTCCTGAGACTTGCTCTCTCCAGAAGGGATAGCTGCACGTGCCCTGCTTCCCACACTTTGCTGCTGATTTGAATACACAGGCATTGCTGCTAGGTGAGTGCCATTTGAATTGACAAACTGGGATTTCTGCTGCGCGCTTCACACTTAACGCAGCCCTGCCTAGGCTTTGAAGGCAACGGCTTGTTGCCTTAGGGTCTGAAACTAACAAAGCCGAGCAGAACAAGCCCAGGGCTCCCGTCGGATTGCTCGATCAAAGACAATATTAAACAGCACTGTTTTCATAACTACTATTCTGGGGCACTTGGATAGCAAGACAAAGGAGATGAAGTTAATTTCTGTTATCATAGCCTGGTGCAGCTGCAAGGGCCCTGGGAGAAGCCATCTTCCCTTTATGGCTTATGCAGCCCATGCCTTTGCAGGAGCTCCCATTAAGCAAACAAGGCTTCAAAAGCTTGTCAAATGCATCCCTGTTCTTTCCCCTAGACATCTTCCACATGTCACATCACAGACACCAGTGAGCCTCCCTCTTCTCAACCATTTCTCTACCCCTCACAGCTCTCTGCCTCACCTTCTCTGTCAGTAGTGCTGCCCCTTTTCATGCCTAAGAAGATCTGAACTTGGGAAATCCTACCCTGGGTGTAGCAGCACTGTGCAAGGGAAGCCAAAAAGAGAAGGGGTGCTCCAGGTGCTGCTCTGCAACCAACCTAGCTCACCACAGTGGGCAAATATTTTAGCCTCTAGTTTGTACATAGCCAGCTGGGATTAACAAGACCCAGCCTATTTTGGTTGAGATGTTGGCAGACAAAGGGATAGTATGCACTACATACGTATGACTGGTGATGGAGGTCACTGAGCAGTACTGCAGAAGGAAGCAGAAGCTGTCTCCTGAGTAGAAGAGCTGCTTGGGATGTTTGAGGCTCTTTTAAGGTGATCATCTTATAAACACTGTGGTCATGGCCAGCAAATAGCCTTAAGAACCAATGTTTAGCTGCAGCACTGCTGTCCCAGGACTGCCAGAGGTACCTTGGGATCTGTTTTTATCTCCTTACTATTTATCCATAGTTGAGAATTGAGATCATTTTTGGAAAAGCAGGGATGTGGTAGAACATGCTTACACACTCAGCTTGACTGCAGTAAGGACAAGGAGGATGAGAAGACTGGATTACTAGGAAAAACCTTCAAATGAGATGACTAAGATGGAGGAAAGTTCCAAAGAGCTTTGTTTAAAGCCTCATTCTTCACACCTTGTGTTATTTCTCTGAAAGCAGTAAGATGAAAGGCAAAATAATGTGTTTTCCAAATTAGGGATAGGATGTGGAAATAGTGCTGTGCTTGACACAAGCAGGGTACTCCAGGAACTATCTTGTCTGCATCAATGGACAGAACATCTTGTTCAAACTGAGGCTTCCCCTTGGGTCTTTAACAACCAAGAAGATGTTCCCAGCAACGTGACTACTCCTGCAGGCTAAGTGCTTTATGTTAATAAATCTCATCCTGGATTTCACAAACTGGTTTTCTTTCAAGCTTGCTCTGCTCTCAAGTTCCTGATTGGCTGAGAAGGCACTAAAATACAGAAAAGAAGAGTTCTGCTGGAAGTTTTCTCACTATATTTAATGTTGATGCCCATGAAACAAAAATGCAACATCAAGCTTATAGAGGAGGGATATATCATGTCCAGCTATACACAAATATAGCAAGTATCTTCCTCGGGTCAGCGTTTTGCTACTGAAGGGTCAATACAGATCTCAAACAATTTGGGAAGAACAAGATTGTCCATTCAAATTAATGAAGGCATAAAAAGAGTGAGCTGTTCTCAATCCAGAAGAGAAGTAGCCAGTCTTTACAGTTTTAAAGCAAACCTTCTGGATGTAAATTGCTGCATTATTTAAGTTTATTGAACATCTAACACTAGGAAATGTGCAATTCATGAAAATTTCAGTGAAGATGTATGAATGAGACTTCCCGATACATTTTTAAAATGTGAAATTATCAAAGTTTTATGCAGTGTCGACTTTGGCCATATATGGTAGAGTTAATTGAAAGTGCAGTTCTAGCTTTTAAAAGGGTCTCTGTCAAAGTGGCAATGTATGTTTTATTGTCTCTTAGTCATTTGCAACTCAAAGGTGCTCAAGATTATACATGAAAAGGTGTTTCTTCTAACTGCCAGCTTGCACTGCAAGACTCTATTGGATCTGAGAATCCAAGCAGATGCTTTGCTTCTTGCACTTGTATCACCAGTTCTGAAGTTTCTGCAAGCTAAATAATGTGCCTAGCTACCACCTGATGCAACCCTTAGGCCCCATAACAGGCCCCATGAGGAATTTGCTCTCATCATAGGGAGGATGGAAATTTCTCCATCTGTAATACCCTAAACAAAATGAACAAACCAGACAGAAAAGAACTGAATTGCACAGTGCCAGCAGAAAGCAGAAGGGTAAAGGTATCCTCACTCAGGAGGGTAGAACTGTCTTTAATCAAAACATATATGCATTACAACTTACTCACCTTTTAATTCCCCCTCACAGAAATGCACCAGTTTAAAATTTTCTTGACCTCAAGTTGGAACAGAGGCTGGAGAGGACAATGAAGTCAAAGGACAGATCTTTAACCTCCTAGACAGAGATAGTGTAAATCCAGCCTGAAGCCTTTGCTCCCTGAAATTGGATTAAGGACTCTACACTGGGTCTACCTAAAGCAGACAAATATCCCTTAGAGCTATTTTTTGACTTTTGTTTTTAATGAAGGAAAAAAAAAAAACAAAAAGCATTCAAGGCCTGTTAGGCTACACACTACCCCACAACAGCAAATAAACCCACAGACCAAAACCTCAGCTTTGATGTGGAATTCATGACTTCCAACAAACATTAGGTCATACCCTCCAGGTATGACCCCAGTGCAGGAAGCAGACTTTATAGAAGCTGTTGGGCTACTCTGCTTTGCTATGAGGACATCTTCAGACCCTTGTTTTGGTCATAAAGCTACAGTAGCTGCAGGGAACATGAACTGGAATATTTAGTTGAGATTTAATGCAGGGATATGAAAGAAAAGACACAAGCCCATCCCTTGCTTGCAGCTCCAATAAGCCAACACCAGGAGCAAAAAGTGGAGGTTTTTCCTGCAGCCTGGCCTTCAGCATAGCAAGCCAGAGACATTGATTTCCCATGCCTTTGGCAATGTGAGCTCTTTTCTTGTGTCTGTGTGGCAGGTGAAGATCTTTTTGCTCACTTCCTATCTAGCAATTAATGCAAGCCCCTGACTGAATGCTGGAAGGTGCAGAGCTCAGCCTCCAACACGGTTGGTGACCAAAAATAGGACTTGGATAGAAAGGAGACCTCTCCAAAGCAGATCAGAGTCCAGGGATTGATGTGCTTTCTGAACTGTGGGATGATCAGATTCCAGATGCTATTCCATTTTGGAGCAGGAACATAGACCTGGATGTTTCATATTGCACTGGCTTGGATCTTGGATCAGTCTCCATTCCTTCCAGAAAGGCTGAGTCATGAGAAATCCTTTCTAGTGCCAGTTTTTATTAGACATCCCCCTTTCCCCAAGAAGTTTCTGTTTCAGTGTATTTGTGCAATGATTTTTACAGCACCAACTCTGACTAGTAACAAGAGTAGTTACTAAAATAGTGTCAATCCACTTTTTATTCACATGCCTGAATGAAGTGAAAAAGCAAGCCAATTACTTTTTCATTTCTTGTTTGGGAAGAGAGCCTCCCTTCCTGTAAGCATCGCTATTAAGCAGTGCTGTTGTTAGATATCGAGACCATGAATTTTAGAGCATGGATGCCTACGCTATTCTAGATTTTGGATCTGAAATTCTTAGACTCAGCACATAGCAATGCAAATGCAAGTTTGCCCTCTTCCCTTCAGCACCCTGGGTCTCTCTTTTCCTTTCAGAATTACAGTTTGTGCAACCCCACAGGTCTGTCCCATGCAACCTGCTGCAGGAATGTATTTCAAAGCCTCCTGTGGCTACGACATTGCACCGATATCTAAAGAAGGAGGCAGTGTCGTGCACTGATTCAACAACAGGGTATGAAGTGACAAACGCTCTTGCCAGGGTTAGAATGAGATTAGCAAAATCCCACGGAACAATGATTAAAAGGTGCTGTAACAAATCCATTTGCTGCATGCAACAAACACAATTACTAGATAAATTACCTCTCCCACCCCACTCCTCTCTCTGCAGCAAATGAGGGCTGGAGAACCTTCATCCTTCAGACTCCAAACCTAAGCTACCTTTTTAAGCAAAGAGATCGCCTTTGATTAATGGTAGCAGCAGTAGCTCACTTATCCCCCTCCATGAGTTATGCCACAAGAGGGCACACAGACTGCCTAAATAATACCTAGAAAAGTAGGTCCATTAGTCTTTGAGCCTGTATTTCAAGCTCTCCATCTTCATGAGCATACAACCTACCAACCAACAGCAACTTGTCTTTGCCAATACAGATTCTCACTTCTGGAGTCGCCAAACTTCTCCCTTTCCTCCTTTACTGAATTTCTCACACCTCCCAGTTTTCCCATTCTGGCACAAATGGGGCAAACTAACTCTACGTGAAGCAAAGGGGGAATTCTGTATTCTTTCCAGGACTTCCATATTTCATTAAAAAGGTGATTATGACAGGAAAATCAGAAATTTTAGCACAGACAGCTCAAGTCTAGAAGCATTCCTTGTCCTTGGTTCAGAGCCAGAGTCCAACTGCACTCCTGTTGTACTGAATCTGAGCTAACGAGCTCTCCCACTCTGCTCCATGCTAGGGAGCATGGACTAGAGATGTCATTACCAAGAACCACCTTGCACGTACTGAGGCTAATGCCAAGTCCAAGCTAAGAAACATCAATTTCCAGCTCATCTCAGCTGTCTCTACACATTTTTCCGGGGCACTGTTCGGATGTGTTGCCGAGCTCCTCGAGCTGGCCCTTCAGACTGGGAAAGATCCAGCAACACTTACTAGTCTGGACTGCATACAATGCAAAACAGTGCTCCTTGCTTTCCTGCCCAGGAAACAGATTGCAATTTGCATAGTCCTGTACCTGAGCTAATAAACTATGATGAACTCTCTCTGGGTCTGCATCCATGGAACAAGTAATCTTTAGTATGGATAATCCGTATTATGTATCCTGGCTGTTTCACTCATGCTACATTACCTTTTGCCTCTGGAAGCCCATGGTGCCAGCCAGCATAGTAACCACTACAAAACTCTCTATCAATTCAAGCTATTCTCTTTCCCCCAAAAAAGTGTTGAACTGGGTAGCCAACAACACCCATTTAACTTTCACTATTCAGTTCCTGTTATGAGCAATATAAGAGCAAACAAGCTGGCTGATTTTCCTTCCATCAATCAACTTATCTCCTCCTATCTTGTTCCCATCTCTGCCTCCCTCATGAGCCCACCTCCCTCCACCCCTGAGCACTGGGATGCCTCAGCTCCAGTGACATGCCAGGAAGGCCACAAGCTCAACCACAATCAACTTCTGAGCCTGGAAGGACTAGTCCACTCTTCAGTTGTCTTAAAAAGACATGAGAGAAAACCAGATAAAGATATGTATACATCATATGGTAGCAACAGGAAACCTGACAAAGTCTAGCACATCAGATAGGATAAAGTTATGGCCACAGATATTGGGATATCATCTTATCCAGCAGCCTGCCTTTGCCTACCTATCACAAAAAAAAAAGTTAAAAGAAAGGAGGAAAAAAAAAGTCTTGGGAGTTAAGCAGTTAATACCCAGGATTTTAGTTTTGTTAATATAGCAGAAGACTTCCTCATGAGTCTGTCTTGGTCCAGGAATTGTGCTGCAGCAGGAATAATACAAGGCAAGAAAGTAAAAATGCTTTAAAGAATATGGTTCTTTGTCAAACTGGAAGTATTAGCTGTGATTCAGAAATTAATGACGGCATAAAAATCTATTAAGGCATCTAGACTGTCTCTCAAGGGACCTTTTCATGCTTGCAGTGCATGGATTATTCTCCAGGGCTCTGCCCAGCCGAACTTCGGATATCCCAAATGACAGTAATTCCACCACATTTCTTAACAAAGCTATTTTGCCACCTAATTTTTTTTGTTCCCATTAAGTATTTTCCTCTCCTGCCATTTTTTTTTTCCTCTTCCCTCCACCAAATTTTCTACTATGAGACACTTCAAGCTCTCAGCCCTCACTAGACAATTCTTCACGCCTTCCCAGTATGCCTAGATCATTAGCATAGCTCCTCTTTAGTCATTTAGCCAAACAGCTATATATTTAGCTCTCACAAGCATTCCTCATAAGTCGGTCCCTCCAGCCCCTTAATCATTCTCGTTGCAATCCTCTGAATTCCCTCTAATTTTGTTTACATCTTTGTGGAATTGAAGTGCCCGGAACCAAGTGCTGTAAACAACAACAGCTTGTTATCTGGCTAGACTGTAATTCCAGCGATCATAGCACAGGCCCTACACATACTACGCACACGTAGACGCATGCACATGCTCTCTGCAGTTCAGGCACAGCATCACTACGGGACACAAATCCTACACCACAAACATTCCCTCCCCAGTGACATCAGCTGGGCCTCTTTCAGAGAAACCCAACTCCAAACAAAATTGAGGGAGATCATCTTCAGAGCTTTTAAAACTTGCTTGAAGGAGACTTCTTGTGAATTTGCTTCATTATTTTTTCCAGTTTTACAATTCCCAGTCTGTCCAGGAATGGTCACAAGCCAAACTGAACAAATGTACCCATTCTCCAACACAAGCTCAAGCCATGACATAAAATCCTTCCAAGATAACGCATGCTCTTCCAGTTCCAGCCCTATCAGGCAGTGTCCATCAAAAAAGTACTGCTCCTACTTCTGAGCCACTGAGGCAAGCATGTCAACAGTGGTTTCCCTGATCATTTTCCTCAGAAATTGCATCTAAACCTTGGTCAAGAAAGCCAGGACAACCACACTCTTTGCTGGCTGGATTGAAAACCCAAAGAGTTATTAACAGGAATTCAGACCTAGCATGCCAGAGGAATAAACTCGGTGATACATCCATGAGGATGCTCTTTTAACTGTCTGCAGGCTCAAGACAGACACCAGCTACTGACTGCACTCTGGTTATATTTTCAAGTTTTTCATCACACCTAAAGGCCACAATTTTCAGAACTTTTTTGTTTTAGATGATAGTTGAGACTTTGATGTAATCTTATTATAGAAGATAACACATTGCAGAAAAGCCTTTAAGCACTTGTAACTTAATCTTGAAACTCAAGTTGGAATTTTTCCAACAAGACACCTTTTTTTTTTTCCCCCTCTTAGAAAAACGCCAATTCAGTGAGGCAGAAATATTGTACAAAACTGTTTAGTTTGCTTCAAAAAATTTCTGGTGAACCTTCAGGCAAGGTTCAGAAAGCCTGCTGAGGTTCCTGCCAGCTCCCAGAATATTTGTGGGATATCCAAGGCATCCAGAAAAGATGTCAGCTCCACAAGAAGCACTCTTCTAGATTAAGGTCCTCCCAAGCCTTCACATGTAACAATTTCAAAGCCTCTTCTCGCATAGCATGCCCAGATCTGCATGAACCTCAAAGATGGCACTCTAAGGATCTCTGCTATGTGGCAAAAAAAGCAGGGGCTCGAAGCACCCTGTCTCCATAGCACCTCTCACACTGTCATTCCTCCCTCACAGCAGCTCAAGCAACACCTCAGGACCAAGGACAGCTTGGGCTGTTTTTGTTTGTGTTGTTTTGGGCAGCAAGGAGAGAAAGAGACCAGAAATTCTTCAGGCTGATCGGGGGATGAGCAGGGCCTGCAAGCAGGGGCCATAAGAGCTCCCTTGAAGCCTGAAGGAAAGCCTGCAGCTACAAAGCTTTGCACTGGGACAGAGCAAGGCCAGCTAGAATGGCCTTTTCTCCCTTTTCTCTATGCACACAGCAGACAAGAAGAGAACACAGACAACTCTTTATTGATGACCTTAGCTCTAGGTCCCTCTGGGGCAATGCCACAGCTCATTTACCTCATGCTGCAGCCCAAGGTGTTTTTTTTTTTTGGGGGGGGGGTTGTTGTTTTTAAACAGCCCAATCTGTTGCAGTTCTCTGGCTGCTGGAAGGTAGGTACACAAACCAGCCACCGGCAGGCACGTAAGATAAGTGGAGATGGAGGAGAGGGTCTGCACCCTCATGTCAGCTCTCTTGCTGTTTCCCATTTTCCTTCTCTTATAGGCATAGGCTATAGGCAGCTCTTACAACACTTTAGCTACTTTAAGATTTTTTCTTTTTAAACACTGAGAAATTACTGTTACTAAAAGCCCTAACACTGCTCCAGCACAAAACCTCTTGTGAACAAACCACTTCCTCCCCCCCAGAATACCTAGAACAAGTGTAGAACATTTCATAGGGGCATGCCTGCAGGTAGGTCTATCCTGCTAACTTCTACTCAGCTAGTGAGACCTGACATTTGACAGGACACAGCCATGCTGGACAGAATCCTTGCTGTTACTGCAGTTAAACTTGCACGACTGTGTTATTGTAGGTACAGCCAAAGTGCAGATTTGCTGGTTTATTGGTTCAGGTTGCATCCAGCCAAGGAATCCTTTGCTCATATAGTGCAAGATAGCAAAGCTACATAAGAAAGGTTGGCTTTGCTGGGCTGTTCCATTTTTGAATGTGTCAATCTATTTAAAACTGTGCAGCTTGCATGTGCAAGAAAGTCTCCTTTCATCCTCTTCCTTCTGTTCTCAGAAACTCTCCCATGAAAGTGCAGGAGTCAAGCATGTCCTCTCTACACTGTATTTCATGCCCAGGTAACCGAAGCATGACTAAATTACCACCTTACATTGAGGCCATCAGAAAGATGAGGAGGGGTAGCCAAGCCACAGTAACAATTCTGTTTCACTGCAACAATCTCTTGCTATGTCAAGACAGGATGCAAATCTGCTATGAATAATGGTTACTCCAAAAGCATACACAACTACACAGATATCCCTATCAATAATCATGCAGCATTCACCTTCTGAACTAACATTTTGCAACACCTTCCTTGCACAAAACACAGCTCTGAACCAGATTTGTTAACAAAAACACAAACATCTTTACCATGCAACTTACTCGTTTTCTGTTACATGCACAAAACACACCCAACCACCATCATCTTGTTTCTCACATGCATTTTCTCAAAAGCTGGAGAAGATATATTGAAAGGCCTCTGGTCAGAACTTCATGTACAGACCTTATATATATATGCATAAATAAAACTGGATCTTGTAATATAAGTGATCCCATGGTGCAACAAAATAGCTTTACAAGGCAAACATATAGGTACTCATATAAGTAGATGGAGCCACAATGGCACAAGTCTAAACACATTTACACACAGAAAACCCCACAAATGCCCTTTGCAATAACCCCTCCTTCCTGCAGACAAACATCTCCTTTATCAGATACTCAAATGTATACCACATGGTTAGCTTCACCAACACCTATGCAAGTGGAGATGGGCAATGCTGTGCACTGGCCACGAGGCTAGTGGTCAGCAAAACCCTTGCTCTCACTCATGGTGTAGCTTTAGGCCAACCGCTAAGGGCCAAGCACATCCAGGCTCCATGCAGGTGCAGCAGCCAGAGGGCACATAGAAGAATATTAATAGTTATTGTCCCAGCATGTTGTAAGGATTAATTGGTTCCAGCCTGCAACCTGCCATCTATGTAAGTGCTAAGGGGCAGAGGGGAGGGAGCTGCGATTACCCACTTACATTGCATACTCATATCCCAGTGGCTGTGTGCTGATATGCTATTGATTTCCTGGCTGGGGAACTCCACAGCCTTCCATTTGTCTCCTTGCTTACTCCGTCCCTCATCCCACTGCTCCTGTTCTGCCTGCCACGTGTTCCCCCTGACAGCGAAGAACGCATCACCAGAAAAGGGAGAGGTCCACTCTCTTTGTGGGAGTGCTCTGCGCCAAACTTCAAAGAAATGAGGAAATGTGCATCCATGAGGTCATGCAGAGGCAGACCCTAGGGAAAGGGGCAGGTTTCCAGAACAAGCCATCTTCAAAGGAGTTTCTGTGGTATGCTTTATACATCCTAGGAACCACAAAGCCCTGTCTGTGAGCCCACAGATCCAGTTATACTCCCCTTTGCTTTAAGCTAAGACCCTTCCTCTGAAGCCTACCTTTTGATGCCAACATCTTTTTCTTAAAAAGAAAAAAAGAAAACAACAAAAACCCACAAACAAAAAAACCTGCCTTACCTCAATAAATCCTTGCATTGCTCCCCAAACCATCTTCTCCCAGAAATGCCATTCAACAAAGTCCAGTGCCCCTGCAGCTGCAAACTAGAGCAAAATCTGGTTCTGTACTTATGAGTGAGCAGTAAGCAAATCTCATGTAAAGGGCCTTTTCCCCCCTCAGCAAGTAGTCATGCAGAATTTTCCCGCGGACTTCAACACAGCAGATACGGTCAGTAAGACACTTCACGGTGAGGGCCTGCACACCTTAGCTAGGGAGAATAGTCTTTTGGCTCAGAGAAACCAAAGCAGCCCCCCCACCCCTCCCACCCTGCTATTCCTTTTCCTTCCATACAGATGAGCAGGATGAGCAGTGCAATGCTCCCTCTCTGGCAGGCAACCTGCTGGAGGGAGCTTATGGGGAAATGCCTCAGCTTCCAGGTTATCCAGCACCAACTATGACCCCAGATCCCACGGTCCTCCTTCTCACAGCCTTCAGAGCACCACAGTGCCATAGCATAGCACTGAATCAAGCCTGGA
>VXAA01001723.1:164743-206671 GCA_013399115.1 Anseranas semipalmata | reverse complement strand
GGGGGGTGGGGGGTGGAGTGTTGAAGATAGAGGAATCTAAATAGCTCCAGCTTCCAGCTCCATGTTTCCATCCATCCTCAGTCCATCAGACTCAATTCAAGAGAAGGGGTTAGAGAAGGTTGCATGAAAGAACTCATCACATACCTTGCAAGGAGAAGAGGGACAAGAAGAATCCCAGCACCCAGATACTGTGCAGCCAGTAGGTCCTCATGCTTCTCTCTCACTTGCTCCGCTTCCTCTGCCTTTTTCTCCGTCTCTTTGCTTCTCTCTGCTCTCTCAATTTCTTTTTTCTTTTTTTTTTCCTCTTCCCCTCTCAAATAAAATGGGATTTGTGTCTCCCTTCAGTCCCCCTGGGCTCTGCTCTACCAGCTCTGACAATCCAGTTGCAGAGAAAGCTGACCCACGGTGGCCAGATTCCCAAATAGCCTCACACTCTCCCCTTCAAGTGCTGGAGGAAGGGGGGCCAGGTTAGATGCTCGCCGTAGCCTGTGCTGGCTGTAAACACAGAGAATCTCTCTGTCTCTCTCTCCTGCAGCTCCAACTAAATGCGACTGTACTTAAACAAGCAATGCCTTATAGGACAGTGCTCTGAGCAGAAAAGATCCCACCTCTGCCACCTAGTGTTGCAAGCCTGCTCATTTATTTTATTTTTATATATATATAAATATATATGTTATGTTATAGAAATATGGCTCTCTCATTCCTCTGAAAACGTATCTCTTGGATCACAAGCCTATGAGCCACGCTGGGCTCAGGAGTCCCTAAGGCTCCAGCTGACATGGGGAAGTTATTCAGCAAAGGAGGAGCGCGTTCCTCATCGCCATGACGCGAAATGCAGCAGGGCAGGTTTGATTTCTCAGCAGAGTTCTGCCTGACAAATCCTGAAGCAAGGGTCTCTCTGATGCTGGTGTCACTGCTGGGCAGTACACAGGGGCCAGAGGGAGATTCAGACACACTGATTGTAATTACAGAACTGCCAAGGCCTCCAGGAAAAATAGCAAGCTTCAGACTGCATTAATCTTCACTGGATCTCCCATGACTTCTGTGTGATTTCAGAGGGACCAAAAGGAATCACTGTGTAGGAAATCCAGCTTGCAAAGCCACCATTTCCTCACAGAAGGTTTCTCCCACTACCCCTCTCCTTTCAAACACAGGTTCCTCCTACCGTACACAAGATGAACTTTTTTCCCAAGGAGTAATTAGCTCCCGTAGCTTCATTGCCCCCTGAAATCATTGCTTCTGGTGAGAGGTACAGCAGTAATGAAGTACTACTTAACATTCACACAGGGCTTTTCATCAGTCACTCTCCAGGCATTTCACAAAAGAAGGTGTCCTTTTGCAGCTGGGGATACAGAGGTAGTGCGACTACGCAACCTTTGAGAAGTCACTGCAAGCTGGTAGTGCAGGCTGGCTGGCCACACAACCTGGTGGCCCCTCCATGGGTCACAATGCCCCCTCAACACAGTTGCCATGGCAGCCTGTAAGGATGCCACTCCTAAAAGATAACAATCTCCTATTTACACATCACAAATGCAGCTTTGCCACCCACGGATGAGCCCCTCAAAGGGTGAAAGTTCAGGCAAAAGCCAGTGGGCAAAATATCCTTCCCCATGCATGGTCACAGGCAGAAGTCCAGGTCTCCTACAGAGTCTTCAGAGGCTTGTGCAAAACCTGAGGAAGCCTCAGGTAATGAAGGGCCTGCAGGTGGGGAACAAGAGAGGTTGATGGAGATGCAAGGGTGTGGGGTCCTCACCAGTGGTCTACTGACAGCAACTCAAGGGAGGAAAACACCATCATGTGTAACAAGCAGTTTCAGCTGCTCTGGCTAAAAATCCAGCCTGCCCTAAGTCTTCTGTGATTCACCAGCAGATCTTTAAAAAAAATCCTCTTTGTGAATACATCCAGAGCTGGGGCTGTAGAGAGAAAGTCTCCGTATGAATCCCATCAGGACCCTAAGGTGACCATGTGTGTATAGGAAAGGTTTGTGGGATTCTTGCCACTAAAGAAGAAATGCCACTCCAGAAGTATTTCTTTTTAGACTGCTTTAGAGCAAGCTGTTCTGCAAACAGAAAGCACAAAGCCTGCCTTCCTATGGCCAAATCCCATCGTATCCCTATGACATCCCCTGCAGCAAAAAGGAACTGCTTGCTGCGGGTAGTCCAGAAACACGTGTTTGTTTCCCAGTGGACCAAAATGCACACTGCAAAGCAAAACACAGATACCATTTGGCCTGGCTGGCTGCTGCCAGGTACTGCCTTCGTTTTTCATGCCTTTTCCCCTATGGACAGAGTGAGGCATTGCCTAATCACCAGTTATTAAGAAACATACAGGTACAAAATTACTTTTCAGCCTTCCACTCTCTTTTAAATGTGGTTGAGGTTGGTTGGAGGGAACAACACATGGACAAACAGATAGACATACTATCAGCTAGGCTTCATTTCCTGAGGAAATCAAACTAAAATATTAGAGTGGATTAAAGTCAACTGACTCCAGTCAACTGAAGGAACATGCTTCTTTTTCGTGAGTTCTCTTTTGAATGGTTTTCATCCGCTGATACCAAAAGATTATTGTATGAAAGAAGGCACATGAAAATAATCAACTTGCCCCATAAAATCTGTTCGGAACTCATGCCAAAATCAAAAACCTACAAACTGATTGTCACCACTTAAGTGTTGCTGCAGGAATCCCCACCGAGGTGTAGCACAGGTACTACAGGGACCCACTAGGCCAGCACCTTAATACCACACCAGCCCCACCTATCATTTTCTACCTCAATGCTCAACATCTACATCTGATATATAAGCTGATTATACAGCTTCATATCCATTCATGCTCTTTCACAAATCTCCTCAGCTCCATACATGTCCCTAAAGCTCATTTGCTATCAAACATGTATCCCAACATCCTACTCAGCCACATTCATGTACATAACACCATCTCACACCTATCTTACACACAATCCTACAGGAACCCACAACCTTACCACCTCCATCTTTATGCAGACATTCAAAATCTACTTTCCCTACAGACTTCTGCTTACAGCCCCATGCATGATCCCATAATCTACAGCTTTCAACTGTGTGGCTGTGTCATACTTTGGATATGAACATCTCATGGCCTGTTGGATCCGGTCCTCTTTGGAGTCTTTGAGCATTAACACAATAGCAACATTGAAATAAATAATAACAATTGTAATATCAGAATTAGATCTCTGCTCCAGACCATAAATTGCACAGGGATAAAACTTGGGTGAGATAATGCTGAACCCAGTGTCATTCCCATCTAGAATGGACAGCAGTAGTTAAAAAGTCTGGAGAGAAGATTCAATGGAAGCGGCACTCTTTCAGGTAGCAGCATCTTACACTTCTCTGGAGAAGCCAGCATCACTGAGGATAGAAACAGCTACTTCTTACAGTCTATTCAACATCATCGTAACCTTCAAAAACATTCAGAGATGGGGTTTGGCTCCCTTACGTATGCTGAGTCATACCAACAGGGTTACTCAGGACATTAGGCTACTAAATATGAGCTGTAGTATCAGATTCTGTGGGCTGAAGTTCTCTGGAATTGGTCTAGAGCCAGAGGTGAGTCCACTTTTTGTGTGGCCAAATCCCTCTACTACCTACAGATTGTGAGGACAAAAACAGAAGCAAGAACTACACTCATCTCTCCCTAAACATATAAAAGAAAATTAAAAAAAAAAAAAATCCTTGTTCTTTCTCCCTTTCTTTTTGAATTACTGTAGTTCTTCCACTTACCTTAGAGTTCAGAAGCCAGATGAGCCATAGACATATTAGCTATTGAAGAGCATATCTACAGCCCCTTTTAGAGAAGGGGAAAAAAAAAAAAAGGTTGGATTCTGACAGCTCCGAATGATTGAAAGATGCCTACTTTTAATGGATAGTAAAAGTATTTCATTAAGGCTGAGTGGATGCATTTAGATGCACTGTGCATGGATGCTTCTCCATTTTTTAATAAATAAATGTGCTTTGTGCTATTAACTGTTTAAGCACTCTCATTTCTATTTCATCTTCATTTTTGTCCCTTTGTGCAATATCAATATTAACTTGATTGCGCAGCACACACATAATATTTTCTCTTTCAAGTTTTCATACTGAACTTACCACAAAATACTTCTCAAGAAGGCAAGCTGAATTTTATGGAGAAACTTACAACTTTTCCATTAGAGATTTTTTTTTTTCAAATTACTGTTATTTAACTGTGCAAATGTCATGTTGCATTAGCAAAAGGCTTAGTGTTTTTTGTTTTTTTTAAAACTTTAATAGAAGGAGTATTGAAAACACAGTTGGCCATGCAAATTTTGCAGAGTTTACATAAGAGAATTAGTGGTCCTGAAATTTAAAACTGAGAGAGCTTGGTAAAAGTAAGCAGGAGACAGGAGCCACACATTACCTAGCAGTTTTTTTTTTCCCTGGATGTTTTAGTGTCCTGTCCTATGTACCTGTCTCTGACATACGTGTATTACTATTTGTTTTGAGTGTTGTTTCTGTGGGTTTCATGGCATGTCTTTAGGACTAGTGCATCTATGATGAACAGCACATTTCACTGTGATTTAGAAGAGTGTTGTGGCATGTGCTACATGTGATCTTGGGAAAGAGAGTGGAAGGAGATGTTCTCTCAGCAAGAAATAGTCATTTGTCATGTGGCTCTACGTAACTCACCACTGTCCAAGGTCAAGGACTGCACAGAGTCCAGAAATGTGAATTCTCATAGAGGGGATGCACAGTGCAACAGGACCATGATAAATAGGCTCACATCTGATTAGGTTCCCTTATGCGGACTAAGAAAACAGCATTCATGCTTCCCATTTATCTACAGCCTTATATTCAGGAAGAGCCAACCCTGTTGAAAACATGCTTCCCACCCACCCTCTCCCTGCTGTCACTTTGTATTCCTCATGTCTATCCTCCCCTTGTCCCACTCTCAGCTTCTCTTTGCATCCTACTGCCTCCCATCCCATCCCATCTCTCTTCCTCTTTACTATATTTCTGTGAAACCCATCAAAGAAGGAAGAATGTCTTTTCGAGGCTTCTTCAAGGAAGAAACCCTTGTGGAAAATCCTACCAAACTAAAAGTAGTCTTTCTGAACCAATAAATGCAAGGCAAGGCACAGAGAGGGTTTCTTCAACATTAGCCCTAACATACCCACATCCTCTACAAGTTGGGGCATGTAAAGGGTATCTCACAAAAAGCATTTGGCAGCTGTGTACACACACATTGACATTGTCACATAATTAGACTATAAAATAAATGGAACAGCAGACGCTATCAGCATGTCTACCATGCTGTACCCACGGAGCCGACTTCTTCTTCAATGGGAGCCTCATCCAAGCTATGCTAAGAAAGTCTGAAACACAGGCACACAGAACCCACCCTCTGGGGACACACTTGCACACAAGAAGTTCTGCAGAAAGGGCCTCTGTACCACGAATATTTACAAGATTTTGCTGGAAATCTGCAAGTGTGAACAACAACAAGAAAAACAAAATTGGCTAACACCCCAACAAAATTTTGGGAGGTTTTTTTTTTTTTTTTGAGTTGTCATGTTTTCTGTGAGAAAAGAGTCAGCTCTTTCAAGCTTGTAAAAAAAAAAAATGTAATAATTTTGATTAGCCTTTAAGATCATCGATAAATTCACAATCCAGAGGGACAGGTGTTTACACCACAAAACTCCTGCCACATCCAGCATTAACCGGCCTTTGCAGAGGAATAAGCAATCCCTCAAGGCTACAGAGCACCTTTCAAGACTGTGTTTGCAGCCCTCTGGTCTTTACATCTCCACCAGAACTTGGCGACAGAGACCTTACTCACCTCTGCCTGGGATTCAAGGCTTGTTTCCTCCAGCAGCACTATACCACAGACATTTTCTTGAAAAAGCACCCAGCTCCTCTTTTATACCTTACTCTGCCCAGAAGCAGCCTTTTACCCCAGCTGCAGCTTGTCACTTCTTTAGCCACAGCTGAGGGCCTTGTGTTTCCCTCCATTAACTCCTCCCACCTGGTGGGGAGGAGGTCCTGTACTCTGCCACCCGGCTTCCTAAGCAATGGTCTCACCAAGTCACATATTGTGCTCCCCAGGTGGTACTTCCACCTTTAGGCTAAGGCTCGTTGGCTTTGCTAAATAGATTGTGGGCTGACTTTTGAGATAGGACTACTGTATGTCTATGCTCCCCTGTGCAAGTCCTTTGTTCTTTAGGCAAAGTAGGAAAGAGAAATGTGGCCATTTGCCTGCTGTGCCTGTCTGACTAAGCTCCGGCTGATCTGCCTGACAAGAGAAAGACCCAAACAAATGCCTGCTGAGTATCACCCAAACACATCAGTCTCACTATCTGCAATGAGAGCTGACCTGCACATTTTTGTACAGCCTGACATTTCCTGGACAGAAATGTGGAACAGTGTTGAGCTCTCCACAGCCATTTTTTTTTTTGTGCCGTGGAGTCCACAGTTGGCTGGCTGGAACGCAGCCGGAGCTTGGGCTGTGTGAGCATTCCCACTGCAAGAGTCTCCTTGCAGTGCTTCATAACATCCTGAAATTACAAACTCCCAGGCTGATACTTTTCAGACCTAGTCTCTTACCCAAGGATGGATTTTTATTATTTTGTTTTTATTTTTGAAAGCTTGAGCAAGCAAGGGTTTGGCTGTTTAAGATACTTGGGACTGGGGGAGTGCTTTATGATTAGCTGAAGAAACAATTTGTGCCTTTTGTTAACAGTTCCAGTGCTGAAATTACTATGGATAGAGAGCTGAAAGGCAAATAGTGTGAGGCAAGGTTTGTAGGAAAAGGCAGTATCTTTTATTAAACTAAAGAATATAGCTGGAACAACCAAACAAAACCAAAACAGCTTTCCAGGTATATGGACTTGCATGCCCAAAAGTGTATCCACACTTATAACAATATAAAGTCAAATAAATGATAGTACTTCTCTGTACAAATCTGCATTCATTTGTGTCTTTAGCCATCATAGCAACAATATTATTGCATCTTGGAAATGAGGTTAAGCCTGTGGTGGTGAAGACAACATTACCCAGAGGAATAGAAAACATACAAGCATGGTTGCATTAAGCTGGACTTCATTTGCCCAAACCACAGGTCCTGGAAAATACTACATGATTCGTGTGGCATGAAAACACTTGGTTTTCAATACAATGCAGAGTAGTCTTTGTGTAGGCAGGGCTCCACACGTTTCTATGCATCACTGAAGACCTGCTCTCAAGCCCAATAAAAGCAGTTGAAAAACTCACCAAACTCAGTGGCCACCGACCTAGGTCCCCTCAACAGCAAAATCACTAAGACATCCCTTTCCCTTACTTGCTCTGTATTGAGTATACAAATACATTCCCCAGTGCTGTTTATTGGCTGTGTTGTCAGGGTATATGATGCCCTCATTGAGATCAAGTCCTGTTGTTCTAGATGCTCTACAGAAGGACAGTGAGAAATGGTTTCAAACCATTGATATCAGGTGCTAAGACAGACAAGGTGAACAAAGAATGAGAGAGGTGAAAGTCACAGAGGTGAAAGTGATTTGCCAGCTGTTACTGAGGGAAACAAGAGAGCAGGCCTCTAGTGTCATAGGGACATTTTACCTCTCTACAGACTATGCCAAAAACTTAGCATACTGACCAGAGAAGAGCCTGTAGCCTACCTACTATTTAAAAAAAATAAGTCTGTGATGCAATTGCAGACTCTCACTTAATGCAATACATGAGGAAGCAGCCTTAAGTTTGGCACTACCTACTTCTGCCAGCCTTTACAGTGTTAACAGTTTCTGCCAGTAGCTTCTTTTCAAAGCAAGATTTCTCTCCTGTTTCTATTTTATCAGACAGAGGATGATCAGGAGGTTAAAAAACACATTATTAGCATTAATGACTATTATTATTTATACCCCTGTACAAGCTGCACAAGCATAGGAGAAGAGACTGTCCATTTCCCCAAAGAGCTCACAAATCTTATTTATGATAAGGAATCACAGACCGTGTATCAACAGCAGGAGGGGAGAATAGGGCAGAAAGATGGCAACCACATTAAGCTCAAACCTCTTGTGTAGCTTGGGCAAGATACTGTCTCCCAAGACCTGCTTCCTCAGCCATAAAATATGGATACAGGGTTTTCTCTACCACATCACTTTCCACCATACCAAGAAGGCAATAGTGGTCATGCCCTAGCACCTGGAGTCCTGGCCTGAAAAAGTGTTTCCATTTGTCCTACTTAGAAGCTCTGGGTTTTATGACTCTTGAGAATCACAAATCCTGCAGCAGCAGACTATGGATGGGCTTGCAAGAGAGCTCAGTGGGGTTCTGGGTGTGTTTCTGTTTGTCCTCCACTCTTCCCAGCAACACATTAACATATGGCCCAAAGTCCAAGCCAATAAAACACAAGTGGAAGCATCCAGAAGTCAAGAGTGACAAAGAAGATGTACAGATGCCGTTGCATTGCTCATTTGATTGTTGGGCCTCTAGCACAGGAACTTTCTTCTGATTTGAAGGGTTTGCCTCATGAGGAGAGCAGGCACCAGCAGGGCCCTTGCTTGCTACCCATAAGATGAGACCTCTCTGTTACCCAAAGCAAGAATGACTTCCATGGGGGACTTAGCACCCTGGGAATGCAAGGTGGTCAGAGCCACCAGCGTGGCATTGCTGTGATGTGTGGGCATCGACCAGCCTCAGCAGAGCTGGGACAGGGAGTGTAGCATGGGAAAATCCCAGATCAAAGCCCTGCAGAGGTCACTGGAAAGATATCAAGGAGGTTTCAGGTCATGACCCCTAGAAAGAAACCAGAGAAAAGGAAATGTGGGAGTCCTCCCTAAGCTCAGAACCAATTTGAAGCACAACTTTAGAGACCCCAAGTAAAGCCCAACATAGCAGGGTACTGGGGTTGGTTACTCAGATCCCTTTCCTTCTTTTGAAGTTATAGCCTGTTTTCTCATTCTTTCTGTTTTCATTGTACAATTTTCCATCACCAAGTTCCCCGCTTATCTGCCACTTGTCTGGGCATCTGTCATCTAAATCTACACCTTCCCTGCCCCTGTCTTCACCAGCCTGACAGCTGAAGCTGCAGATGGCCTCTTTTTCCTTCCTTCCTCTACAAGACTATTTTCAGATAACGCCCCTGCAAAATGGAAAGGAGAAAGCCACAGAATAAGGGGCTGATGTACGGCTGCCTTTGCTGAGATACCTGTGACCACAGAAACAAACCAAGCAGCTCAGGCAAGAAGGCAGGAGAAAAGCTGACCATACCCTCTGAATATCTTCTTCTAGCATTAGAGGACCTGTACCTGGTAGCATAGCAAAGATGCTGTAAGAGGCACATTAGTGCTTATTCTAGGCCACAGCATCCCCCATACACTGATGTTGGACTACGAAGTTTGTGTGTGTTACCTAGGATCTAGAGGGCCAGGGAAACCTTGTAAGGTTCATTTGTGCTTGATATCTCCATTTTGATCTCTATTATGTTGATTACAGCTCTAGTCTGGATCTTCTGTCTGAAAAACAACGTTTTCATTTGCAGAGGTGTATGCTAACTGCATAATGCTATCCAGGAGCTGTCTACAAAGGGTCAGACTTCCCAATTCAGACAAGCTCCGTCTGGCAACAGAAAAGCATTTGGGAAGGAGCAAAAAGGTTGTCTAAATCAGTTCCTGGTATAACCCAGAACAGCCTTTTCTCTTTTTTTAATTCAAGCTAAGCTCAATTGATACTGAAGCAAGGTCCAGCACAATGCAATTTCCAGATCTACTTTCTGACAGTAGCATGATAAAGAACGTGCTTATTGTCAGGAGTAGGAAACTAGCATTCTGGGAGCAGGAGAGGATTCACAGTTTAAACTAAAGCTATGCCTGCACTGCTACGAAACCAGTCTTGAGACCAAAGACCACGCACCACATTTGCATCCTGTCCCCGTGGCTGCCATTCAGAGAGCCAACTGGATGCCTGCATAAACATGCTTGTTGACCCAGTGACTCACCAAGCGTGTTCAGGCAAACGGAGTGCTGGGGACTCTGAATATATGCCTGATCCACACACCTGAGCTTGCATTTATAAGCTTACAGTCTGCACCACAGAGAAGCTCGACCTTGGGGTAGCTTCAGTCTATCTAAACAGAGACTAAGAGTGTTGAATAAATTTAGTAGCTAACTATGAACATCTCCGCTATGCCCTTCTTATGACTGTGACGGTTGACAGCTTTGTGGCAACCATAGAGACCTTCTGCCTTTGGTAACAAATCTCTTCTGATTAAGTTGAAGGATGGACCTTTTAGTTTTTTGCCTTCTAAGGGTGCAAGAAGTACAAGCAACTTGCTTCCCGAGTAGCCCCAAAGTATGCCATGTTTTGCTTCGTTCATTTCTCAACTGAAGCTGAGAACCACACACAGGCAGATACGGAGTCATTGTTCTTCCTTGCATTAGCACTGAGCTCCACTGGGGCTGCAGAGCAGAAGTCTCAGTTTTACAAGATACTTGCAAGGCATAACCTCTCCACGACACATATTGAAACAAGAGATTCTGCGCAGAGAAGCAAAAGTTGTACAGAATAGATGCATGTTTATATACTTGCCAATTCCTTACTTACTAAGAGCATCCTAGTGGTTTTCCAGGATACCCTCATCAGTGTGTTCTATTTTTACCATTTTAACCAATGAGAAAATAAAGCTTGAGCCAAGCTTCCTTAAGGTCTAAACCTGATGCTTGTGGCAGAGAAGGGACTTGAAACCTACTTTCTAGAATTTCTAGAATCTCATGGAATTTCCACATCAAAAGTACTACTGCAGTAAAATCATGTTTTCCAAGTCAGTGGAAGTTGCACTTAACCACTGGATTGCCCTCCCTCTTTAAGATGCTAACCTCTGAAGTTACCTACAGTAAAATATCTGCTGGTCTAGTTAGTTCACAAGCTTTGTTGACTTTGTTGTTGGTGGGAAAAACTAGTACAGATGTTGTTCTTTTGGCAATAAAATGCTTCTATTGATGGAGAACACTGCTTGGAGAAGCAGAACACTCTGGGAGAAGCACATCTTAAGGGTGTATATCAGTGCTCTTTGCTGATATGGAAGTAGGTGATCTGAAGGAAATCTGTTGCACGATTATGTGCCTCAGTTTCCCTATTTGTAAATTAACAATGTAACTCACCCTTGATCTACAGATGGACAGAACTGTGCAAAAACTGGTTATTTCTGTCATGCTGATTGGAGTTGTCTTTTGCTTTGACTGTGGCAAACAACAATAGCAAACAGACAAATAGTTATCTTATCCAGCAGTAGACAGATAGGGATGCTGTGCTGCAGTCCCTTGAGGAGATCAAAAATTAGGTGTGTCATATCCTGGGGAGAGAGTCCCATCTCCCACCTGCCCCCGGATTTAAAAAAAAAAAAAAAAAGATGACAGCTTTATGGAGATTCATAAACCTCTGTAAGATTTGGTGTTTTGTACGGAGACCTGTAAAACTGAGGACTAAAGAGGAGGAAGGAATAGGAGAGGAGAATATAAAGTAATTGTCTAATGTACGTCTTTAATGAACTAAAACATATCCTCCCCACAAAGGGCTCATAAGGGAAAAAACAGGATCCCTCATATACACCTTCAATCTAACGCTGAATTATCTGTGGCAATTGGACCCGCAGCATCAACTGAGAGGGTCTTATAATAAGGAAAAGATATTGTAAAACTACTGTATGCAAAACCACCCAATTAATTCAAGAGCATCATTGTTATTTCATTTATATAGCACCATAGGGGTATGCAATGCTTTACAGACGATTAGGGGCTATAAAAGTTTAGAGAAAAGATGAAGCACAATGCAAGGAGCTGGCAACCAACTGGAGTATGAGCCCTGACTAAAAGCTCTCACCATGGTGTTTATGTTCTGTTTGCTTGTGGTGGTGTTCTTTTTTGTTCGTTTTAAGGTTCAAGGAGTATTTTTTGGCACTAATCCCCTTTTACAGGGAGTGAGAGACCATTTAACGTGATTGTTGGGCCATTTCCAAGGATGCAAAGTTAGAAAACATACTCATTAGAACAGGTCTGAAGAAACAAAATATGAACATGCACAACAAGGAGCAGGGAGATAGATTTGAGTCAAACTTTTAAGTCATTTACTGAGAGTTCAGTGTAAACTGACAGAGTAAACAGAGACTGCATATGGCCAGAACTGACTGGCTGAGGCTCCAATTAGGTGGGTGTTGTGCTCCTAGGTTGAGAAGTACATGCATAAGGCACAGCCTGTCACTTGTGTCCTGTATTTGCAGCTCCAGGGTACTCTTGGATACTCAGCTGGTTGTCAGCTGGGACTGGAACAGCAAAGTCCAGGAAGCAACTTTCCACCAGCTACAAAGCATTGTGACTCAAGCTTCCAGAAAGAGATCCTGTTAATGGGATCTGGACAGGCTTCTGTACTGCAGCACTAAAATATTTTAGGAACAGCTGGACCTTAAATCTACCCAGAAGCTATACAATGAGAACATAGCAGCTTTCTCAAGAAACACGTACTTTTCTCATAATAGCATATGACACCTGTGCTCTGTAAATGGCACTAAGCCAGGATTTTAAGGGTTTTACTGTATCAGTTGTGATCTCAAAGTAGGTAGGACTTTAAAGCTTTTGTTTTGTAATAAGACATGGGAAAGGTTTTTTGTTTGTTTTTTAAAACAGGAAAGGTCTATGACAAATCTGTTGATTTTTTTTCCTCCCTCTGATGCTTTCCATCTACCACTCTTAGCAAAATGGTCACTGAGAAATTTTAAACAAAAAGTAAAAATCAAAAAGTACTAGAAATCTAGGAATCCTTTTTTTCCCCCTTTTTTATTTTTTTATTTTTTGTTAAGTAGAAAATTATACCTCAATAACTATTTTTGTTAAAAGCCTTGACAGCAAAATGGTGCAATTTTTTGTTAGGGTGGAGAGGGGGAAACAGGTCCTTCCCCTACACTTCAAGCAATTTTTACTTTTCAAGTTTAAGAATTCTGTGCTCAACGCCTGCTTTTTCATTATCTCTGGAGTAATTCCTGAAATGGTTTTTGCATTACTTTCCCAAGAACATCTCATGCTTTTTATTGCTATTCTTCAACAGCTACCACCAGTGATGACGAGTCACCTAAAGCTTTGGGACTTGTATTAGCACATTTCACAAGATGGCCTCTGGACTGCAGTTTGCTGAGTTTTTAAAAAAAAATCCTACCAGCATTTCTGACCTTCAGGCAATTATCCTCTAAAGCAGTTATATTTATAGAAAATTGTGCATGGATCATCTCTATCTTTCTATTGAGATGCTAATGCCTGTTTAAATGTATCTTATACTTCAATAGTTTATTCCTTGTTCATGTACAATATAAAGCACCTTTCTACAAAATTTTCTGCATCTATTCTAAGTTATACTGCAGTAACTATTCCAATACGCTGTAGGACAGATTGAAAGATTTCTAGTTGAAGCTACTGGTAAAGCCATTAATTTTGTGGGGGAAGGAGAAGGAATTGAGAAAATGCTACATTTTTTGCTTAGAACAGTATTTTGTGTGTTTGTGTGTGTGTGCGTTATTCAAATAATAAAAAAGCAGCAACAACAAACATCCTGCCTAACCTTTTCCCAGCCTTCCCTTAAACAATGCTAAATTCTGTCCTTCAGTAGCCCACGCAGTCAAATATACAGCTAAATCAGCTTTTCATTCTCTTGGCCAGGGTCCACAAACAGTGCTGTTGAGTATCACCCTCCACAGAGGCTGCATGCCCAGCTCTCAGGAGCAGCGTCTGTGGCTGCCTCCATACTGACAGCAGCAGTTCCCTGTGAATCTTCACTCTTCTGAAATGACTCATATCACTCTGCAAATTCTTGCTCCAGAAAATTAAGGGGCAGTAACTTAACTGTTTCTAGTCTGGGCTACAAATATCTGTTCCCCCTTTATAGCTTGGCCCAAATCACCAAATACAAGATGTTCCCCACTTAGTTATTTACTCATATGTCCCTGCTTTTAGGTGATGCACACAGTTCTTCAGCTGACTCATGAACCTAACCTGGGACTTTCCTTCTGACACAGGCTGTAGCTTTGCTGTTTTCCATAAAGAGCTTCTAGAAACTCCATCCTGAGTTTCCTTGGAAACAGAGTTTGATCAGCATAATGCTCCATGGCACTTGACCATTCATTTCCATGGTGGTTATAAAAATCCCATCACAAAAAGCCCTTCAAGCTTTCTTTACGCCATTAAAAAAAATAATCCAGATACTGATCCTTTGATTCAACAGTAAAGCAAACAATAAAATTCTTCATTAAACTAATTGGGCCAATACTGTTGAGAACCATGATGGGCCTAAATCTAAATTCTAGTTCCAAGCACAGGAAGATGAAATCTGAGGCAAGACTCTTTGGGCCTGGGGGGTTTGTCTACTTGCTAATTGCTATCAATTATCAAAAAGTGGCTTTCAACCTTTTCAGTTCTGTGGCACCTAAAAGCTTCCTACAAGATTCACAGTGGAGGTGTGGGTCCTAGTAGCACAAGTTTTAGATTCCTGAAATAAGCTTTTCTTAATTACTTTTTGTGTGCTTACCTGGACCAACATAATGCAGAGGTTGGAGAACATAGTACTGATCTTCTCTGGGGGCATTATGGGAGAGCTTATGAATAAATGGGGTTCATTTCCTAACTATGGACTCTACTGTGATTAAGTTTATTTTTCTCCTCAACCTCTTGATTTAGTCATGGAGAAAATGTGTTACAAAGCCATTAGACAAAATAGTGTCTTAGAAATAGGTTATTTTTTTCCTCATCTTTTGTTTGTCATTAACAGTCTTTTCAGTAACTACGATTATGGTAACAGTGGGCCACGTGACAGAAGGTAATGAAAACAAAGAGCAGAGGGGAAAGTCATTGCACTAAAACAAACTCTGTTATATTGCAGATTATATTACAAGTGAAAGGCACATGACTGCATTGGCTGAGACTGCGGTGATGCTATGGGAGCCTCAGTCCTAAGCTGTTCATTAGCATGGAGAGATTTTGATTTAATAACTGTGATCAAAATCCCACTGAATATGCTGGTCATTATGTACCCAAACTGAAGATACTCACCAAGGTTTATGATCTTTGAGTAAATTTAAGTATTCATTAAAAGGACCGGCTAGTATATCAGTTACAAAAGGAAAGCATCCAAATGATACTGTTGTCTGGAAAAGCCCTGACCTTTCAGAGAGCATTTGATATTGCTGTGCCAATGAAAAAATAGCAGTTGAAGATGTTAAGGAGCTAAATGAAAATCTGAGTGTAATACATTAAGTAGTGACCATGCTTCATGTGTGATAAAGTAAATCATTATAAGAGAGAACTCATTCTGCTTGAAGGGTTTCTATAAACACAAGGGCAACATCAAAAGGTATGTGTACATCATGGCTTCATCTATTTGAATAAATAACTGTGTCAGGAAACATTCCCAGGCACTTGAACCTCATAACCTGTTTTCAATTGTGAGAGCAATTCCTTGCATGGCTTGGACCCGGTCCAAACAGCACTCTCCTAAAACAATTCTTGGGCACAGGGTAGGAACTCACAGGGGCCAGGGAATGTTTCCCATTGGCAGTTTGTCTGTTGGTACCTATTGTGAAGGTTGAGACAGCTTAATATGGAAATGGGTTATTCCTTGCCAGCTGGGATGAGCACCAGAGAGAGGTCATGACATATACAAGATCACTAGCTCTCCAGTTAGTGCTTGGCAAGTTTCCTAGAGCTGGATTCATAGAAGATTCATGGCAAACAGGGCTGGAAAGGAACTGAAGAGATCATCTTGGGTCCATTTCCTGTGACAGGCACTCTTTTCACTATATAGATTTTACACTATGGCAGCTGACAAGAGTTCTGGTGAAAATGCACCATCAAGCTGGACAAGTGGGGTAAAGACATGGGCTAACAGGCTGACAAGTACAGTTGTTCAGAATTTATAACAATATAAAAGGCCTCTGTACTGCTCAAGATCTTTATTCAGTATTTCCAAAGCAAATGCAAATTGACTGGATGTGAGCTTTCAGTAGTGGCATACAGACAAAAGAAAAACTCTAGGGCACTGTCAAAGTCAGAGTGATGTTCAAAAGGTATATGGTAACTGTGGAATATGGAAGAGCTCCTCCCCTTGACATCATATCCAACTAGACTGAAGCAAAGTCAAGGGCACTCTGAGCCAGGTTTTCAGAAGAACTTGGCATCCATCTAAGCTTCAAAATAAGCAGGTAATTCTTTCGTAGATGCTGATCCCTATTCAAATTTTAACCCTAAATAGGACCTGCTTAATGCTGACTGGGCACATTTGAGGATAAGTCCTAAGCTGAAGAAGCCAAGCACTTGAAAAAGCTGCAATGTGTTTGCCAACTTTAATATTTTCAAATTGTGAGTAGCAAAGTCATCTATATATTACCACTGATGTATTCTATTGTTTGAAATGAGAGTTACCAGTAAGAATGACCTGTGATATCAACACGTGAGTAATACCATTATCCTCTTTACAATGACTTATGGCAATTAATTGCCTGTTGTTTGTGAATCAAAGACTTTGTGCAAGAGGAAACTTGTTACGGCCTTGCTGCTTGGGAAGCACTGAATGTGGCATAACATAGCAAGACCTTTATGCATGAGACCATTTTGCTTATAATGGATAAAATGGTATGGACCAACTGTTCTCTTCCTACTTCCAAAGCAAGATCTCATGACAACAGAGGAAATCGCAGAAACAAGGTCCTTGTCAGCACTCTGTCGTCATAAATATCACAGACTTGTCAGCTGGCATAGTACTGATGACTGGTTTTCCTGCCTGGCATGGCACACACGGGACAGTTTACCCCAAGTAAGAGGAATAAGTGTGACCAGTCTATGCCAGGCTTGGCATCCTAACAAATGCACAATTAACAACAGAAAGCAGTAAAGAGTCACTTATAAATTAGCCAGGTTTCTCAGGGTAAAGGTAATTGCTCTAGTCATGTTAAAGCTTTCTTTCAGTGCTCTTATAGATGGAGCACTGATGAGGGCTGTCTCATGCATTGGATCCAAGCTGTAATTCCCAAAAGGTTGCAACAAGCTCTTTAAGAGGGATTATGTGACACTCATTTTCAAGTGGTTGGGATGAAATCAATGGCTGGAAGCCATCTTTGGTATCCTACTATTAAGCACTGAAGGTCCACCTCTGAATGTGGCTAATTAGGCCAATTTCTAAATACAAGGAGGTAAAAACTAAGATTCAGCAATCTATGTAAATTATTAAGAAGAGTATCCAATACTAGTAGATAAACTGTGGGCTAAAATTAATTCCAAGGCAGCTCTATTGACAAGCATCATTCAAGTGCATATCCACCAGCAAATGGCTGCCAAGTGGAGCATGGGTGATTTCTTGTGCTGCTCCACATGCATAATGCAAGATTTAAATAGAGCAAGTCTAACAGTTTCTAGTAAGACAAATATTTCTTTCAGAATTAAACACCAAATGGCTTTACCACAAACTTTTTGATGATCCAGTGTGCTTCCAGGTCATTTGCCTTTTTATGCCGCTTGGACACTGTCCAGCGAGTGGCCAAGGAAAACACTCCGTTGAGAGATACTGGAGACACACATGGCTGCTTTAAACTGAGTGAGTGAGGAAAACCATTACAACAGCCTGTTATTTAGAAGACCTCAGTCTCCCCCATTCCATACAGTTCTACAGCCCCAGCATTATTTCAAAGAACACCTAGCCCAGACAGTCCCACGTACACTCATTTATTACTTGCAAGATTTGATTGAAAAACAACAACAACAAACAAAGAAATCAAAAACAAAAACAAAAAGCCCACCTTCAGCTAAGGTTAGTTAAGGTCTTCTGGTTCTTGTAGGGTAGACAGGAAGCCAAAGAGTTGCTGTACCAATGTAGCATTCACTTCGGACTGACAGTAAAGGACTTTAACTTAGAAAACAACCACAATCCTTCTCCACTGTTCCCTGCTATTAAAAAATGCTAGGCATGCTACAAGATCCAGCACGCACTGGTACAAGGTGAACTTACTCTAAACTGGTCAGAGGCTGTGTGCTATCGTAAGAGGAACAGGCCATTTCAGGATCTCCATGACAGCTTCCTTGTTCAATGTAGATGCATTTAATTAAACTGGAAACCAAAAGAGAGGCCTGACTTTATAGGCAGGATAACAGCAAAGACTTCAAAGCAAAGGCATTATGTTCTCCATTGTGCAAGATACAAGGGGAGGAAAAAAACATTCTTTCACTCTATCAAACATAATAAAAGGCTGAGTTAAGAAGCACAGAAAAAAAATGTCTGGTTAATTTAAGGTGAAATCGGAAAAGAAAAAATACAAGGGCCTGCCTGGTTCTCAGGACATCATCACTCTTGCTGATTTTAGATGGTACACTGGATACTCAGCATCTCTGAAAATGAGATGCAAAAATTGCATGGGGCTGTATTTTTTCATCTGACTACATTAGAAGTGCTGTACTGAACCCCCAATCTGCAATTTAGACACTGTTTGTTCAAGGTGTTAGAGAATAACACCATGGGTGCATCATGTGTTGCATACATTGTCACAGGCATACAGTTTAAGTAGCAAATGCAAATGTATGTAGAGATTACAAGTTTATCCACTAGTCTCGTTGCTTTTTGTTTGTTTGTTTTTCCTTCTTTCTTTAATCTGTATGCCAAAAAGACAGCAACATTAATAAAGAGGGCTCTGGCCACTTCCTTTTCTGGGGTAAGCCATGGGAGAGTCAGGGCTAAGGCAACATCACATTCAGACCATGCAGCATTCTGCCTGGAGGTTGGGGCAGTCTGGTACAGGTAGATGAACACAGACCTGGGAATATGGGGAACTGGCAAGATGTGTGAAAAGAATGTCTGCAAGTTCATCCACAACTTTCTGCAAAGGCTCAACTCAATCCAGCTGGTAGGGTCCAAGTACGACACATGACAGCTATATATCTTCCTGTCCACCACCCTGCCTGTGGTGCAGGTGTCATATTACAATGGAGCTGAATATGAAAATAAAAAAAGCTTCTGCTTAAAGATGAAGATGTTTTCTTGGGGACTTATTAGTTATTGTAACCCTGAAGTGCTGGTACTCCACCTCTCCTGTGCTAGATTTCTAAGGAACCCTGACAAAACCTGTTTCATATGGAAGAAGTTCTCTCAACTGATAGAAGAGGGGAAAAAAACATACCAGTGCTCAGTTCTTTTCAATAACCTCCTCCAAAACAGTACCACAGCCTGTCCTTTCACTTTTTTCCCCCTAAATTGTCAGATGGTCAAATGGTCTTTCAATTACATTGTGGTCAACTCATAATAAAAACAACCATGTTTTGGGTAGAATTTAAGAAAAGTGGAAGACTTAAAAGAAGAAAAAATAAAGAGAAGGAAAGAGGTAAAGAGATTCTGACGAGATATGATTGATGCTGTGTGTGCTTTATCTTTCACAGCTTATATAATATATATATGAGAAATAGTTAGTTTGATAGTTAAAGAAACTAAATCCCTGTCGAGGATAAAATACATCAGGGACACAGAACAATTCTTCATCTGGTTTGGCTATCACTCACTTCCCAGCCTAACTGGCTGTCTCCTAAGAGAATTCATAATCGACCAGAGGCAATGATCCTTTCTCCTCAGGCCCCCACCGCCTCTTACCTTCTTCCCCATCTCCCTCCTCCCTTCCTGTCCCCAACATCTTTCCAGGCCCTTCCTGCCTGTGCCCTGCCTGGGGCTGTGTAAATGAGTGTGTGAAGGCAACAAACCTCTGGAGAGAGCACGCAGTGTAGCTGCGAGGAGCAGGCATAAAGGAGGAGAGGCTGGTCCACGCAGAGAGCCCGAGGCGCTGCCTCGTCCTCGTGCACCACTCAGCCCCACGCAGGCTGTCTTACAGGGAGCGGCAGGAGAAATGGTGGAGGCAGAAGCAGTCTCTGTGGAGACACGAGGAGAAAAGCCGGGGATTCAAAGCAAAGATGAGGCTGGAGCAGTGTGACTGAGATCTCTGAATGAACATTTCCCACCCAGCACTCCCACCCTTCCCCCAAACATTTTATTTTCTCTCTCCCTCTCAGTTCCTCACATCCCCACCACTGTAGGGAGGGATGCTTCTGCTGTCAGGAGGACAAGGGGACAGAAGGATCCCAAAGGGTTTGGGATCCTCTGCTTCCAGGACAGAGGCTGTCCTAAAGCCTCTTGTAAAAGCACATGCTCAAAACAAAACAAAAGAAAAGAAATTCGTTGTTCCAAGTAGGCCTGTATATGTAGTGTCTGATGCATCATTTCTTTAGTTTCATAGAACTTTTCCAGATTTGAATTGTCTGAGCAGTTATCTCCAGTGAATGTTGTATTTGTTTTTTGTTGTTGTTGTGTGTTGTTGTTGTTTTTGTTTATGTGTTGTTTTTTTTTTCCCTTAAATTTTATTTGCAAGGGTTCAGCTACTCTTTGAGAGAAATACAGAGGGAAAGTTGGTACCTCTGCACCTTCTGGAAAGTTCTTGGGGTCTCAGATGGGGAGACCATGAACATGAGATCATTCATGCCAGAAATGTGCCATTGATACAGCCAAGAAAAATGTGGATAAACTTGTCACGATTGAAGCCTATGAAATACAAATCCACAGGTTGTACATGGACAATCATGTTAGATCTAATGACAATGTAATTAGGAGGTTTCACCTACAAAGATACCACTCAGTGGAGATATCGCTGTTCATCTTGGACTCCTGAGACATGCAGGTCTGGTCTCCTTAATGAAGAACAGAGACACCTGTATGCTGAATAATCAGCTGCCAGATTTAGGCAGCAGTAAGAGTGGCAAGGGCTAATAATAGATGAGAAGAAACAAATCAGTAGGTGGCAAAAGCCACAGACTAGTTCTAGGAGCCCTAGCTGGGAAGGACACAAGAAAAGGATCTAAGATCTAGAGTGGAAAAACAAACTCAGCTTGGATGCAGAGTGTTAAAGAGATAGGAAGACATTTGTTTACACAGTGCTCAAAGTCACAGTGTCACACACTCAGAAGTTAGGAATTGCCACTCTCGAGCTGAGAAAATGTTTGTTTGACACCAAGTATGCACATGAGTTATAAGCCATGGGCAACTGTCAAACCACATGCCAGGCAGCGTTGGTAGAGGACAGTGGCAGAAAGCTACAGGTCTGCTGAAGCCGGGCAGATCTTTCAGTTAAAACAAACAAACAACAACAACAAAACCCTAAAAGACAAGCTAATCCTAGGGGTCAAAGAGAGATACAGTGAGAACGAGACCAATAACCAGAATGCTAGACTGCCTACCCCACTGAAACAGCCTCCTTCTTGTCTGCCTCTGCTTCCCTCCTTCCCTCCCCATGCTGTGGAGACTCTGCTCCATCAGTGAGGAAAGGCTGGTATTTCTCTCTTCTGAAAGATGTTCCCTTCTCCAGGAAAGTGCTGGAGCAGACAGCAGCTGCAACAAGAGATACTTCAATAAGGGCCTGAAGGTTACAGATGAGTAAGGAAGGGTGCTCTGCAGTGGAAGAGGACCACTGCCTAAGGGACAGAGAAAAAGGGACTTCACACTTCACCTTGCTCCACTGCCTCCACCAAGGGATGAATTCACCCAGAAACAGATTCTAGCCCCACAGTGAGATCAAGAGGGACAACAATGGGAATTTAGTGAGGGTAGAGCCAGACAGAAACTCTAGCCTCACCTGGATACCCCACTGACATCATATGTTAGGAGATACCGTATATGGGGGGAGGTATCAAAGCCATGAAAGGGTCAAGTGGCAGTGCCCATTGCAAGTGAAAAAGCCCCCTTCATCTGGGGACTTTTTTTTTTTTTTTTTGTCTACGTGGCACAAGATTGCACTATATACACTCAAGCTGACAGTTTTAATCTGTTTGAATGTGCTGAGATAAAAAAAAGTAATAATTCACTGGGGAAACACGAACAGAAGAGACCACCCAATTCCCCACAGCGGCTTCTTAAAGGCACAGAGCTGGTGGAAGTGGTCCAGGAGGACACTGTCCTGGGAACAAGCTGGTTCTGTGCCACCCTTTTCACTACCTGGATCAAACAGAAGCTATTTTACCTCACTGCAGCAACCAAGAGCCTCCCTTCCAATACCCAGCAATATTTCCCATCTCTTCCCAAGGCCTGCCAGGAAAGGTTGAATCAAACAACTCCAGTTGGCTGCATAATGCTCAAGGGCTTGGAGAAATCCCTCTACTCTTCCAAATACCTCAAGGCTGCTGTGAGAGCAGCATACAAAAACTGCAGCCTGGAGTTCAAATTTACACAAACACACACAAACAGCAACAGTTTAAACAAGGTTTCCAAGCCAGGCCTTTTTTTTTTTTTTTTTCAGGAATGTCTTTCCACCAGTAGTTCATTTTTACCCTTCTTGGCACAGAGCTGTGGGGACCATTTATTGCTAATGGTAACTGAAGGCTCCATGTGAAAGTCAGGCCCTTCATATGAATGGAATTACTTCATAATTGCAAGTCTAAAGACAGGCAAGAAAGGGAAAACAAGAAAATCACAAGACCTCAGAATTGCAACTGTCTTTGACAAGACATACAACCCAAAATGCATTCAAAGCACTACCTGTCTATCAAGGCCTAATAAAACAAGCAGGAAATGGGAGGTCTGCTAACAATTCAGCATTTGTATCCATCAACAGGAAAAGTGGGGCCATACCCTTAGCAAATAATCTCTGCAGTTGGTCACCTGAGTTTCATGCATCCACAGGTGAAATCTATAATGCAGCCTTAACAGCATCATCTCTAAGGGGAGGGTTTCCATTAGCTCTTTGCAGGAAATGTAACAAACAGTTTCACTGAAAGGCACCTCTTAAACACATTTACATAAGTAAGCTTTCACTTACAAAAAGCAGCCTCAGTCAATCCGCTGGGGTTTTCCCACCACCTCCTAAACTTAACAGCATATGATCTAAGAGCAACCAGCTAAGCACCTTCTTTCCTAATTGCTCCTCTAAAGTGTCTTTATGCCCCGGGTGGTTGTATGAGGTGGGGTTTCTCCTTTTCAGGTTTGGGGAACTTGAGGCTGGCCTATGAGCCAGCTTTCCTAAGGAGGTTTATTATACCAGCTCTCACTACATTATTTATTACTTGTTTGCTCAGCTCTTTTAATTGCTTTCTTACTAGCATTATACTCCCTGCAGTCTTCTCAGCAAGGTACATGCTTCTTCACCTCCTGTCCTATAGTGCTGAGGTCTGCCCTTTGGATGCCTGCTATTTGCACTCCCTCCCAGAAGCAGCGTTTTGAGGTAGAGATGAGCAGATCCAGATGCCGCAGGAAAAGGGCACTTTAGATGGCAGTGTGTCTGTCAGCTGACTTGCTCTTTTTGGGTACTCACCTTTGCAGGTCCCACTGGTTCACCCTCCCCCAACTGCCTCGTGAGCAGCATCATCTCCTTTCTGAATTGGGCAGGTTGAAAGATAGGCAAGAATTAATATGTAACAGTCATTATTTAAGACCCCATGTTCTATGAGCCATCAGTATCTAGCACTTGGCTTATCACTAAATGTCAGCTCTTTAAAATTGCAATTATTAGGAAAAGCAATTTTAAGTCATTATCATAGGCTTTCTAAAGTGCATTTGTTTTTTTTCCTACCCCCATCCTTCTTTTCTCAAGGTCTATGCAACTGAATTCATTGGGACAGCCTGGCTTAATATGCAGAAGGAAATAGCACCTGTACAATGCTCTGCCTTTTTACCGCTCCTCAGAGTGATTGCTCCCATGCACATTTTTCTACAGTGAAATGTACAGGCAGGATTGAGGGGGTGCAAATCTTTTGCCAGTGTTCTTTTGGGCTGACCGGGCTCCATTGTGCCTCAGCAGCAGGGCTGTTCCTAAACCATGCTGCTGAAAAGTGCATACCACACCGTAATGCAGTCGCTATATATAGGCTGTAAAGAGCTTTTGGAAACCATGAGGAAAAGAGCTATTTGATGTACAATAAATTATTAATTGTTATTAGTTACTATCTTGACAGGTTTCTGTTGCTCAGCTATCCTCCACCCCCAGTTTGGGGAGGAAGGGTAGCCCCTCTCCCTTCCCCATTTTTACTTCTCCCCTTTTCCCCCTTGCCCCTGGCCCACTCTGGGACTGGCTATCTCTGCACCTTATGGACAGAGGACGGACCAGATCTCTTTTGTCCCCACAGCCTCCTCCAGCTCCCCACACAGTAATGGGAACAGCAGTGCAGTAGCATCTCTGAGAGCTCAACATCAACAGGAACCATTACAGTCTGGATTCTGCCTTTGCATCCTCAACAGAGTTTCACACAGGTACCCCCATGTGCTGACCCCAATACCTCATGTCTGACAACAGCACGGCAGTCCAGGCCATCCACTGACAACACTTCATCTATTCCTGCGTTTATTATGTACCTGGAAAAACATATCTTCCTTTACAGGGTTTATTAGAGCTCACGTGTCTTGGTTGCAAGTAGCCTGTGCACACGCTGGCTTTGTCCAGTATGGGAGAGCTTGGTATAGGGAACATGGGTATGGCAGAGGTGAGTAGAAGCCAGGAGGCATCACAGCATCTGCTAGGACGAAGCAGAGTGCAGCCCAAGGCCACTCATCCTCTCTACGTGGGTAACAGGATTCTGGCAGCCTCTCGGCTGCTTGTGACATTACAGCTCTAACACCTACCTCCCAAGAAAATTCTCTGAGAAAGTTAAAGAGAGGAGAACATGGACCTTTACTCAGCTCCACCTAATAGGCATGTGCCCTGCAAAACACAAACCACTTTTCAGGGCAGGGATGAAGCCACCGTGAGGTGAAAGCTGATGCTGTGTGGTTGTGGGATGACCACAACTCTGCGCTGAGCCACTCTGTGCATGGCCTCGTGGGACTACTCAATGAGTCACTCCGGCCCAAAAAATGAAAACAAGAGGGAGGACTCACCTGCCCTTGTCCCCAGATCAACCAGCAAAGCATCCAAAACCTCTATACAAAACCAGAAGTAATACTTTCTCCACAAGTGGGAGAAGATTATTCATTTCATTTTAAAAGGAAAACCTCAAAAATATCACATGAGAAGCAAAATACAGGGCAAGGCTCTGTAAGTGATGGGCTTGGAGTCACAAGCTCTCCAGGCAAAGAAGAGAGACTTTGCAGACAGCAGCATCACACAGGTTACCCTCAGCGTGTACAGCAGCTCCATCTAGCACGTGCCCCAGATCAGTGCATCTATTTGCTTGTCTCATCATACGAAACAGTCACACCATTCAATTTGCAGGGAAGCAGGTAGCCTCCTGCCTTCACCATACTATGAAAAATAAACCCCGTTGCCAGCCATGAGTGCAGCTGAACTACTGTGAATATGATTTACCTGCCAGGGCTGATGAAGACAAACTGGCTTTGTTGCCATTTCAGAAAACAAGCCTGGGTGAGCCGGGGGGACACTAGGCAGGGGCAAGCACCTATCTCAGTCTACATTCTAATGTGCAACTATGCCCCTGGCACCAGCACACACAAATGTGCTGAAGAATGCAAAGGAGATATATGTGCACATGACAACGTATGAAACTTGTTCCATGTCAGCTGTTGGTATAAAGCACTTAACACAGGTAGGGCTCAGAAAAGCATTTACAGACAGATAACTGATTTGATGGTCATTCCAAACTTTCCCAAGCCAAGAACAAATAAGTGGAATTATCTTCACCTAGCACTGGAATCATGAGGATTAATTGCAAGATAAGGGGCATTCTTCATTGTAGAGAAAGGGATGGGAAAAGAACAGCAAAGGCAGAAGGCCAGCATTTTTGTGTCCCTGTTCCAGAAAAAGTATAGGGAATGCTTTCATATTATTCTAGAGAAAATAACCTGTCCCCAGAGTACATGCGCATGTGTACACTCCCTGCTTCTGCAAAGAGTGCACCAGAGTGTAAAAACAGAAATTCAGAAGCAGAAACGAAATAGATTTATTTATTTTATTTTTTTTTAAGTAGCAAACTTAAAACATTGTGAAAGGTTAGAATGATTTAGAACACCCAGCCTGAGCGGCCACGCTTGGCTGTTCTCAGAGTACGTGTGAGGTGACTCTGCACACAGGACTCTTACAGTGGCCGGAAAAACTGCATTGCTTGCAACCTTTTTCATTTCCCTGCTATCTTCATGAGAGGCTTGTGAGAAAGTTACCTGCTTGCTATATGGGGACATGGCACAGATCACTTCATGCTTTTCTGTCATGTTAAAGGCAAGTGCAACATGCGCAGAATAGCTGCTCTCCTATCTCCTGTGAGGGGAGATATGTCAACCATGCTGCCTGCTCTTCTTGCTTAATCTTCTGATGATAGTTTGTGACCAGATTAATGCCTCGTAAATTTGTCTGTACCCTTCTACGGGGCTGTACATCTGCAACTACCTATAATACAACACTATAGTAACCTCCATAGGCTTCACCATTTCAATTACATTTCATTACTGCCAAACCGTAGGCATGCTCCCTGTTGGACCAACACTGTGGTATTGCTATTAGCAAAATTAATTGGTTACCACCCTCCTGTTATCTTTGTGAAGTATCTATCAAAAAGGTGACATAATAGTGTCAACACTACTTACTGGCTGGCATTGTGAAAATAGTACCTGGGATATAGTTTGCTTTAGCAGGAGATAAACTAAATTGCAGAGGATCATCTTCAGCACCATCCTACACCACACTGAGATCACAGATAGGAAGGCGGCACTCAGTCACTCTAATGTGAAAGTTGCCACAGAGGAAGCAAGAAAAGATCAGATAGACTCTAGCCATCCAGGAACTAGATTATCTACCTCCGCTAAAGAGAGTCTTTGTTATCTTTCTGCATCAGTTACCAAACTTGGAGAAACAGAGGGGTTAAGAACATGAGAGGTAGTGGTAATGTTTTCATGAGCAGAGCGACAAACTAGCCTTGTCATGACAGAAGCTGGGCTCCAACTAATAATGACCAAATCCCTCACTGGTTTGTTAGCCCAGAAAATTCCACATAAGGTTGAATGAAATCAGATAATGGCATACGCACAAAGGAAGCAAACCAGCAGTATCACAGTTGCATGAGATGGGTACAAGTTGCCACTATATACTGTCTTTGAAAGAAAATAAAACCTTTCCTAAAAAAATACAGAATCATTATGAGGGTCATTTAGATGAGATAAATAAATGATAGTCTCTTGACTGTGTACAGTAAGGAAGTTAACTGAGGTATCACCGAGCTCAGGCTTGGCAGTTTCAAGAGACACAGAGTCAGAGATCAGCTAAGGAAAGAAGGACTCACCTTGGCTCTCCCTTCTGGAAGAATGTCTGGCATATATTCTTTGGTTACTACAATAAAGAGACCACTCAAGAATATTTTGGTATTGTTATTCAAGTTGACAGTTATGAATGATCATCAAAAACAGTCTACTCAGGCACATCCAGAAAACTCCAGCTGAAGCTATCATAGTCAGTGATTTTAGTGGTATGATGTTCAGTACTTCTGTTGCAATTGAGAAAACAAGCAAGGGAACATCAAACAACTTGAATACAACTGAAAATATTATCTTTCGGAAAAATTCTACCTTCACTGACTCTTCACTAAGCAAAGATGAGCTGATAGGGAGCTGCAAGAGGGGAAACAAACAAGAGGTGCATAAGAAGGCTTTCCAGTATTTAACAGTTCACTGTGGTGTTTTCACAATAATCAGCACCACTTGCTAGGATTGTTGAAAAAATAAATATCTTCCACAACATCCTCTTAGTCCTTAATTTCTATTATTATCAATAATATTGAAGACTGTTTGATGCTAGTGATGCTCACCTATCTACAAAAAAAAAAAGACAGTGGAAACATGTTTTACTGTTCTCTTGTTCATGCTGTGTGAATGCAAGTACTTTGTGATTTGGAGGTCAGATGATTACAAAAAAAAAATGCAATCACTTAACAAAAGCCTACTCTTGCCTGTCAATCTAGGCACCAGTCATGTTCAGGTGGAGTAATAAGCGAGTAAAGGAGAAGGACAACACCTCATCCACTATGCAGGAGACAGCAGACCCCTGGCAGGTCCATGATTTGGCTGCAACTCTCATTTGTAAAGTAAGTCCTGGGGGAGAAGTGAAGCTGAAATTTATAAATAACATCAACAAATCTAAATGCTTCATAATTCTGAATCCTCCCTTGTAACTTCTGAAAAAATGATAAGCAAGATCTTCTGTACACTACAGAGAAGCTACACGTGGTGAGTCAGAATGTTCAATGTAGAACAGTGAATTTCCATTCACATCTCAATTTTTAATTGTGTTTAAGTTTCTCAATAAACATCTTTTCTTCCTGAAATTCAGTATGACTAGATCACTTGTCAGAGGAAAATGCTTCTGGGGGAAAATTATGTCATTTAGAAAACATTTTTAGAAGTAAGTCTTGTAAAAGTAACAGAAGTATTTTTCTAGTTTCTTTAAAATCATCAAATGTTTCTCACAGAACAGAAAAAAACTATGCTACCTATGTCTGTAAACTCCACATTTGTTTTATTTGTTTTCACTCAAGGAAGATACATGTAAAATTCATTCCTGGAAGGACAGCAAAGCTCTTTCTACTTTGAGAAAATTGATGTAATTACATTGATGACAACTTCAATGTAGACAGTGCTTCAGTTAACTTTGGAAACTATGGAAGGTCTCCAGCAGGTTTATGGACTCACTGGAAGTCATGTGGAGTACATAACCTCAAAAATCTTGAGTCCTCATGTTCATTAGTAAAGCAGGAACATTAACTCTTTTTTTCTTGTGCTTGTCAGACAATATTCCAAGACTATAGATGGAAATGAAGAATTTGCTACTCCAGTCTTGGGCAATAGCTACCTGCTGTTGCATCCTTTCTTCAGTTTGCTGTTCTGAGCCCAGAGGGAAGGCATGGAGAAAGGATGAATTGAGAGAATTGATGGTGGCTTCTCAAAGTATCCAATCAACATCAGATTCAAACCATTTGATGTTTGTTGTCATTTTTCTCCTGTTTATATTGCCTCTGCAATCCTGCAAAATAAAGTGAAATTACAAGTCTGGAGGGTTCTTGTTTCTTTCTTTCTTTCTTTCTTTTTCTTCCTTTTTCTTTCTTTCTTTCTCTCTTTCTCTCTTTCTGTGTGTGTGTGCTTGTCATCCTACTCGATTCTTCTGCTTAGTTGCTGAGGAACTGTCACCTTATATAGCATCCATGAGGTCTCTGCCAATCCAAACCAAACCAAAAGTGAAAAAAATAATCCAAGAAGCAGACGAAAAGTCATGAAGCCAACAGAAAAACAAAAGGGAAGCAATGGGGCTGGATTGGTTGCAGTTGTTTGTGTGCTCTGGAAATACCAGCAATGATGAAGAAGAGGAAATAAATTGCTTTGAAGCTCTCTATGATTCTTTACCTATTCTCTGTCACCCTGGAAATGAACTGTGTGCACTGGAGTTCCTTTCTCTGTCTCCCCCCTGCTCCATTCTCTCTCTTCTTCCCAGGACTTAACAGATGTGGTAACCTTTGTGCTTTTTATTGTGCAGTCAGGAAATAAAATTCCACTCAGTTAAGCCACATTGTAAACAGAAATGGAGCCGTCAGCTCAGGTAGATTTAGAGTACAGAAACTCAGAAATTCCAAGCCAGACACCCTCTAAGCAGTGTCATGATTTGAAGTACCGCTCCGCTGTCCTTTACCTGCCCTGGCAGATACTACAAAGCAGTAACCTGCATCTACCATAACAAGTAAGAAAACAAAAACCCAGATCCCATTTCTCCCGCTACCAGGTTTAGAGGGAATACTTGATTCCTCAGCTCAGAGGAATGGTCAAAGGTCTATATCTGACTACAGTTTTACTGAAACATCTTGAGTCCAGAGCAGAGATGAGGGAGAGGTCAATCACATTAGATTCTTACCACGACATATTAAGGCAGTTTTTTCTTGATCAGAAGATTGGAAACCATGGAGGAGGGATCTCCGCTGATTTTGGAACGGTTGATTTGTACAGGGACTTCTGGGCTGATCAAGAAAGTGCCCATAATTCTGTGGCTCTAGCACAATTAAAAGCATTTTAAAATTACAGAAATACCAGTTATAGGGAGAATTACATCTGAATTAAAGTTCTGAGCCTTTGTGGTGAGGAACTGGGGTGAATATTAGAAAAAACAGACTAGGGTTCACTGGAGAAGAGCTTTCAATTCACTATTTGGCAAACAGAAGAGCAGTTCTTATGTCTCTACCATAAATCTTTTCAGGTGACCAGTTAATAAATATACCAGAAGAGCCAGAAAGGCAAGTGCCCTGCCCCCTGAGGTCTGCTATCCTATGACCCTTCAATGTGAGAAGAATGTTTCAACATCCTCACAATGCTTTGATCTGGCTCTGAGAACTGGGGACTTTTCTCACTGGACTTCTTCAGGGAGCCATTTGCTGCACCTCTTGTGTAGACAGGGCTTCCCTTTCCATGCTATACCTCTATCTATCTCTCTATCTCTAGAGATAGTTATGCTGCCTGGCTTGAATGATGTCCACCATTTGAGCATTCCTGACTTAGAGGATGTTTCTGTTTTGCAGATTCAGTGCTGGTACAGTGAGAGAAGTACTATTTCTGAGCAGTTTCAGCCAGGCCATAAATCTTTTGTCACAGATCAAGTCAAACTGGTATTAAATCTGCAAGACATGATGCCAGATTCAGCCCTTGGAAAAGAAAGTACAATTCCATTGACTGCCAACACTTGTTTGCATGAGATTTTCTCTCTTTCTTTCTCACTATCCCTAATACCAATGCCCTGTCTGCTTTAATTGTCTCTGAAGTAAGTGTTGCTCTTAAAAAGAGGACATCAGGCTAGAGATGGCCAGGAAATGCTGTCCACGTACTATTTTATCAGATTGCCATAATTTTTTCACTCCACACCATGGATAATACAGCTGGAGGCAGGACAGGCTTGGGACAAAGTCACGGTGTCTGCATAACTATTCTTCTCTTAGTGCTTTCTGCCAACACCTCTGTGGTCATATTCTGTGGCTGCCTAGCTTGTCTTAGATCATCCATGGGGTATTATGAGAGTGGCACCCCATCAACACACCAGAAAGAAATAATGCAGCACTCCCAGCCTCTTTAGCACCTCTGAAGCACTCCTGGAAGTTTGGATGGTTCCTGTCCTGAATTGCCCTCTATAGGAATCCAATTTTGTGAGCACATGTACCAGAAAGCAACAGATGGTCCACACCACCACAATCAAGCCACATCTCCCACCACTGTACTCTCATGTATGCTGTCTACCAAAACCTCTTTGGACCACAAAGAGGTACCTCTTTGGACCACTGGTAGAGTGAAGCGAAGCAGATGCTCTCAGCAATCATTATGGCCTTTACATATACTGTGGAGCTCTCCACTTCCAGAGCTGCAAGAGCCATCCAGGGCAGACACCTTAGTATAAATCCCCCACCAGGCATATGTGAGCTTGCTTAGCTTCTGAGTCAGTCAGCAATGAGTCATTGCCCACTGGGGGAGAAAAAAAACAAGACCTGTCAAAGTTGTTTTTCAAAAACAAGAAAGAATGATTCAAGCATAACAAATAGGTAGGCATTTGGCTGGACTGGGGAGGTTCTTATTCCTGCGTTTCCCATCTCCCACATCCCAGGTGAGTGCTCCAGCAGGCCTACACAACCAACTTTTCTCCCCACTTGATGATTATGGGGACAGCTAATACAAAGTAGAATAGCTCCCTCAGGCAACACTAAGAAAGTGCTTCAACTGGGGAAAAACTGAGAAAAGCCATGGTTGTTGGGAACAGAGGCAGACAGGGGCTTTTATGCATCTTCCTGCTTACTTGGTAAAACCCTTGGCCACCATGCTATTTGGTACTCAAGTCCAGCTGGCCTCTTTCATCACAAATTCCCAGCTGAGACCAAAAACTCTTTCCAACCACAAGTTATACGAAAACCAACCAGTTCATTCCTGTGTATCAAAAAAAAAAAAAAAATTCTGACAAGACTGTCAGAAATTTCCCCACTGAGCTTCTGTGAAAGATGCAAAGATGCTTCAAGAAATAGCATTGGTACAAATATAAATACCAGGTATCCAGGCTACAGGTCAGCAAGGGTTAGATATAAAAGAGTCTGACCTTGTTTCTCAGTCTTCATATGCCATACTCATTTGCTGTGGAAGCATTCAAACAAGCCAACAGTTCCTTTTCATTTAATCTTTTTTGCCAAATAATAAATCTTTCAGACAGCTCAACTGGAATTATTCATACACAAACGATCAGCTACTGGAATATGTTGTTTTTCCAGTTGTTCCTCTCCTTCAGATTCCTTGGGTATTAGCCCCCTCCCCCACTGACCATAAGATGATAAGATGCAGCCTGTCCTTTTTGATGGTAATAGGAATGCAAAAATCTACTTTTTTTTACCTTCAGATGAGGGCATAAAGGTTTTGATATGCACAAAGGAAAAGAGAATTGTTTACTATCCTATGGAATCATATAGAAGTAATGGCTTTTTTTTTTTTTTTCCTTTTAAAGGCAAATATTTTGGAAATCACTTAATTATGGTATAGACATCTGAGTGTCAAAAAAAATGCTGGGCTGATGGGAGGGCCAATGAAACCCCCCAAAATGCTGAGGAGACTGGAGAACCTTGGCAATCAACAGAAGCATAATAGAAGCAAAGCATCCAGAGCATGGTCCAGGTAGCAGGGCAAGAATTTAATATTTTTGTCTGTTGATATATGTGGATTGAATTTTTAATAAAAACTTTGTAACACCCTTCACTACTAAAAGAAAACAAAATGTAGTTGAGAAGACACAAATATGAGAAAGTTTAAGAGGAAAAAACTTTCTCGATCTTGAAAACCATTTGACTAAGAAAAAGTTTCTTTCTGTTCAGCATCTTTCATAGCAACTCTCCCGATATCAAAGACTGCAAGTCATCATCATTTCACTAAGGTCATTATTTAAGATTGACCATTAAACCAGAGAACAGATTAAGGCCAGTTGAGTTTATAAGTAACATAGCTTGTAACAAATGAGACTGCTGTAAGCATAGGCAGCCCTGATACCCAACCACGTACAGGTGAAACACATCTGTGCTCCTAAAGTCATGAGAAAACATAGCTGGAAATCATCCCAAAATATATATAGACTTTTTTTTTTCTGGCTCTAACTAGTCCCAGTGGATATTTATCCAACTTTTTTGTTTGTTTGTTTTGTTTTGTTTGTGAAGAAACCTTCAAAAGCTAAGATTCTACACCCTTCTCCGGCAACCTATTCTACACCCTTCTCAGGCAATCTGTTCTAGTGCTTAACTATTCTTACTGCTAGAAAGTTTTTTCTAATGTTTAGTCTAGATATTCTTGATGCAATTTAAGCCCATTACTTCCTCTTCTATCCTCAGTGGACATGGAGAGCAGTCTATTATCTCCTCAGACACAGAAGGTCTAACAGCAAATTCAGCTTCCCTCACTGCCAGGCCTGGGCCTTAATTACAAGATGATTTCAACTCTCACAGCTCATGTTTGTATATACAGCATGCATATTTATGGCACATACCAAAGACTACCACTTTGAATGGATTGCTGTGAGGATTTTGTTGTGGTAGAAAACAAATTGCCATTGCTGGCATTAAAGCACAAGAAGCATTTTTCACGCACCCTCATAAATACGTATTCCATACACATATATACACTTTTCCTATTAATAGCTGTATTGTGTACATTGCCTGACAAATCTGAGGGCAACCTAGTACTACCACAAGTGTGCTTAGTCCATATCTGCATGCAAGCACCCAAACATGTCACAAAGGCATATGAATGCTTATGGATCGGTGGCACAGACTCACAGATGGTATAAATCAGTGTCGCTCCTACTCAGCCTAACTCCTATTCAAGTTGGCCATAAGGTATGAACAGACACGTATGCAGCTCCCCATGTCTACACAGCCATATGGGCAGTATACCCATGCGGGTGTGCACTGCACACCTTCCTGGCCTGATGGATGATGCAGTATAGCTGCCAGCCTGGCAACCCAAAGCACAGGATTCAGTACCATCAAGTTCCCATCAGTAGAAAACTCTGGCTCAGGCACTAGAGGAAAGACTGAGCAGCACAGTATAGTGCAGCAGAACCCTGTTGAACCAATTAGGGTTAACATATTTCTGGTTAATGAGAGGTGCCGGTCATGATTGTAAATTAATATTTTCCAGTGGCTACCCATGCACTCAAGTGTCAGTATTGATCAAACTTACCTCTGCCCAGTTAATGCTGATGGATTCAACAGCAACATACGCCTGCTCATCTGTTACCCAATTAAGATAAGCCCTCGACTCATCCTAATAGCTGTATTTATTGTCATCAGGAATATTGATATATCTCTGTGCTAACTGCAAGCCAACATACACACGCAAGCACACGCAAAGGATGTGATGTTACTCTGGGAATTGTCCCAGGCTCGAACCACATTGAGAAAGCACTTTGTCATCCTTCACGCTATTTTGTCCAAAGAGGCAGTATTTTCTGTGGGGAAAGGGAAAGTAAAGGACACTGCCTTCTCTAGTCTTACTAGGCTAGATTTTTTTCCCCTGCATCAGAGAATAAGTGCAGCAAGCTCCACAAATAAACTGCTTGGCTCTTAAAAGTCTAAAGCAAATGAAAGCCTCCTGTTGCACAGGGAGTCCAGCATGCGAGAAATGCTGGGCATGTAAGGAAAATGCCTATGGGAGGAACCAAATAAGGATTAATGAGCATCTCTTTATATGGTTCTCTACATTGCTAGCCTGACTCTGAATCAGAAGCTGCTGGGTAGCTAATGGGCCTTGGGTAAGGGACATGACAGCAGCTGTCAGTACAAAGCAAACAAAAAAAGAGACTGTAGCCAAATTTAACATTTTCCTTCCAGTGCAAGGCGGAGTTCATTCCTGAAATGCCCACACATGGTTTAGCAAGCCCAAGAGCACCTGCCCCTTTCTGGAAACACACAGGCCCCTGCCCCTACCAAATGGACTATTTGGTGTAGGAAGAGTTTGGGACCCCATTTCCTCAGGAAAAGGTCATTCTGAACTAAAACAGAAGTGAGAGCTCAGAGGAGGCCACTTCATCCCCACAGCCAAAGTGTAGTCCTGCCAATCCCAGACAGAGCACTCATCCTGTGCAGCTGAGATTGCATGCTGTGGTATATAAAGCTGAACTGGAAAAGAGCTGTGGATGCCATGCCTAACACTCAAGTTAGAAAGCAGTTAACCCAGGTCTCTATGCATCCTCATTAAGGATCCCTTTTCCCTGCCATATGAACACAAATGAGACAGCACCATCTGACTTGTGCAGAGGCTGCATTTGGTCCCAGGGAGTTATCTGGGACCTCAAGTCATCAGCAAAAACCTGTCTGGTGTTTTTCACAAATGGCAGCCTCAGTCATTCTTCCAATTTGACAGATTCCCCCAAGACAACTTACAGGCCTGAAAGCATCTTATTAGGCTACAGTTAATGGCAGCTCACACTGAGTCACCAAAGTTTGAATGGGATTTTGCAAATGGACCCTTTTAACCCACCAGAGGTGGAACTCGCAAGAACTCGCAACTGCTGCCACACAGCAATGGCAGAGCTGTTGCTACTGCTGCTTCTGTCCAATCTGTCTTTTAGATAAGTGAAGGACACCTATCTCCAGGGCTCACCACTTAGTACTTTTCACCATTCACTAAATTAAAAAGTGAGCAATTGACAGCCCACCTTATTAAATGACTTTTCCCTTCATCCCCCTACCACCATGGCCATGTTTTAACAGCCACAGACACTTTGCTGGTGTCTTTTTAATTTGATTTAACTAAAAAAATAACACACAAAGCCATTTGGCCTTGTGCCACTCAACATACTGCTATAGAGTAGGCATGAGTTATGGGGCAATATTTCACACCCTGTTGTGTCTTATTACTTAACTAATAACAATATTTACCCAGGGTTTTCCCCGAGCAACTCAGACAGGTTTAAAAGAAATCTTGATTAAAGAATGACAGCCAAAGTATTGGATGTTAAGTATAAATAAGAGTAATGTGAAGAGTGTGGAAGAGTTTACTGTTGCATCCTGGTAGTTTGCAGTAAATCAGAGTAATATGAAAGTTCCTTCTTCAGCAGGCCTCCCCAGTTGCCAGCTCTCCTGGCAACCCATGTAGAGAGCTTCCAGCCTTCTTACTTGCACTGACATGTGCAACTATTGTAGGCTGCAGCTGCAATGTGCAGCAGTAGCCTTTGCCTGCCAGAGGCTGAACCTTCTGTCCTAAGCAGTTAACCACTAGAGCTACATGAATAGTTAGCCACCCTTCAACTTTTCTGAGACTAACCACTGAGAAATATCTTATAGCAAACTAGTGCATCACAACCTTCATTTTCCACCAACTCCCTGCCACTCATCAGTTTGTAGCTACAAAAATGTTTATTTGATACAAAGCAACACCTCTTAATATATTATCTCTGGAACTCACTGCTGAGGCAGACAGAGCCAAGGACCATGTAAATTATAGAGGGAGTGGATGCTATGAGTAAAAGCACCTCTGTTCAGGTTAGAGAGGATATGACATTTTTACTCTTTCACCGGATAAGCAGCAACTACCTCTTTGGTAGGTTATTCCATGTTCCTTCACTTTGCAATTTCTTCAGAAATAGTCTGTGTTGCCCTCTGTTCAAGGCAGGATACAGAGTTATCAAAGTCCTTGTCTCACTTCCTTTGGTAATTATCCAGCTGACTCAGGGACTTAAGTTACACATCCATTCAGCTAAGAAAAGCACTGCAGATTTCTTCCAACCTAACTGTATTCAGAAAACTCATCTCATAGTGTAAGTAAAAGGACTCCTGTCAAAAAGACTTAATACATTCAAATTTATGTTCAACTTGCTATTTGCCTGACTGCCTCAGATTACTTGCCCACTGGAAGTGGGGAAAAACCACCACCATTCTCTGCAGCTTCTTGTTTTCCCATGGATACCTCCCCTCCACAAGCTTACCAGCCTCTGATATGACCCTCCTATAAGAGTGGCTAAAATCACAGCCCTAGCAGGGATGTGTGCAAGCCAGGGCTGAGCACTCTAAACGTCATTTCTGTAGAATTACTTTAGCTGATGGATGGGCAAAAACCTGCAGTTGTTATTCAGGCAAAACATCATTCCAAGATGCTGAACATTTTGAATGAATAAAGACTTTAGAATTTGGTCCAACAGTAGTAATTTCAGAGCAGATGCCTTAAGGAGTGTGAACCTCCCCTGGCAAGGGGCTGTGACACAGGATGCTCTTATGATCCCATCCCACATCATCTCTGCAACAGTCTGTCACTAGCTGCCCTCCTGAGCCAGAAACTGCAACAGACAGTGGCTGAGAAGCAGGAGTGAAACAACATTCACCTCTTCCATCAAGGCTCTGCAGAGCTTGTCTCTTCATCTTTTAGTATTTCAGCATTCCCTCATCTTGTTCCCACGTTGGAAAGGTTAAGTTTGAAACACTTGTTCCTTCCCAACACAGGAGCTTTAAAGCTGCAGGAAAACCCATGGGTGAATATCTGGGCACTATTTACCTTTGCAACAGCTGTCTAATTTCTATACTCAAGCAAGATCTACTAGGGAAGGTGACAGCAGTACAAGGGCAGGGAGACACAGATCCTCCTTTCCCTCCTCACCAACAGGGAAAGGAGCCCTATGAGCCAAGCAAAGTGTCGTGTGGAGGTGGTACTGATGAGTAACTATGGCAGCAGGGAATGAGACTCCAAACCTTATTGAGGATACTAGTCCCAGCCAAGGGAACTTTTTTTTTTTTTTTTAATACTGACATCAACTGCATTTGCAGTAAGTTTTACCCCATCTTACCACATACTTCCCCTCCGCCCCCACTCACCTTCCCATACGTACTCCCAGCTGCACCCAGTCTAACTTTCCTTTCCCCAGCTCCGTACTCCATCAGGTCCTACCCAGCTTCTTCCCAGCTCTCTTTTCCCTACAGAAGCACCTTAAGCCTCACTAGTCTCCACTTCCTACAGCCCTGCCAGTTCTGGTTGGGAATGGAGACCCCAGTGATTCAAAGCAGGCTTGTTATTAACTCTGCCAGCTGTTTCATCACCCTGCCTCTCAGCATGCCAACCAGAAAGGCCTTTGTTCTCTTTGTTCTCTCACCCTTCCCAGCTGACTCTGACTAGGTGGCTTATCACCCAAAAGCAGCAGCTTTCACCCTGGCAGCTTATTTCTACACCCCAATCCTTCTGTGCTAGGAAAAAAAAAGAGCCTTCACCCTCCTCCTCTGGACGCCTATTTGTCTTTCATTTCTTTCCTAAGGGGTGGAGTGAATTGTACCATCCCTCTTGGCTCAACTGCTTCTGCCAGGCATTTTGTATCACCCTACAGCAGATAGAGCTTGTAAGGAAAGAAGATATGGCCTTGGGATAAGAGATCACATCCTTGTGAGTTAACTTACAGGTCAGGGGTTAAAAACTGCTGCCAAAAAAAGGATAAATGTGGCAGACAGCACTGATCTCTATTAGGAAATTAGGAATTCTGCTTTAAAAGCAAAAATGCAGGTTGATAGAAGCTCCTTGTCCCTCAATATCATATGCATAATAGGCCCAAGGCATTAAGGATAAACAGTTTGTTTAAATGGGTTAAGGGCTTATCTAGGGGAGATAAAGCAGCCAGGCTGATCAGACTTCAGCCCAAGAACAACACCAACTGCTAACATTTGGAGTTACGGGACAAGCATCACAGAAGCATGGGAGGCAGGAAAAAAATGATGCCCCAAACTACAATTCCCATGAGCCCTTGTAGCACCTCAAGCCACTGCAGTGAAAACTGCGATACCTTTTATTCCAACACAAAACAGGCATCTAAAACAGGGGAAGGTCATTTCCATTTTCTCTTAGCCTGAGGATTTAGCCCTTGAGGAGGGCTTGCAAGGACTACATATCACATTCATCTCATTTTCCACTGGCACAGCCTTAATTTTGAAAGCGCTTGCCTTCCATTCACCAGTGATCTTGTATTTCTCCTTTTGACAGTCACCTGTCCAGACTTCTCGCTTTCTCTCTGCTGCTGGATTTCTTCTTCCAAACTCTTCCAGTGTAGGTCAACATCAGCAACATCATCTGATATGACTGGGAGAAGAAAGCTAAATGCTCTGAAAAGAAAAGGAAGAACCTTTGGGTGAAAGACCTAGAGAGGAAAGCCAGATCCTTAATATCAGGGGATCATGTGGCAAAACATGTCTCTCCTCTGGATGTGCAGCACATGAGGTACATTTGGAAATGTACCTGCAGAGGCAGTGGAGACCCCTGAAGCACACAGGACTGGGGGTGTAGGGGGAATGATAGATGAGTGTTTTAAATTCAGTGACAAGCTCTGTGTAGAGAAACATGACTCCCTTAATAACACTCTTCTACAGCCTCCTACTTTTCTCCACCCATTCACTTAGCCTATATCTTCATGTAAAATATGTTTCAGCATCATCTCATCATCTCTCAATCACTACATAAATTCTACATCCTTCCTTCACAACACCCTAACTCACCTCTGGCTCCACTTGTCCAACTTTGTTCACCTTGGCAGGAACACCAGTCTACTTGTGCTTGCTTTCATGCAAGAAGCCCTGTTTCTTTCCCACCTTTCCTTCCTACCCTCTGTGGCAGCCATTCTGCAGGCAGGGATGCTGCAGCGTATTTCATAAGAACTACCTTCCTTGTGCCTGTGGCACAGTACCCCCCAGACATCATAACATTTTTGTGATGTGCTACTGCTCTATCCCCAGTACAAGAGTCTTTAAAGCCCAAGCCATAAATGTAGTGACATTTCTGTGTTAAGACATGTGATTGGGAGTCCTGCAAGTATGGTCCTCTAGTTCCAGTAAAGACAATGTCCATCCCTGCACATAAGTTGAAGAGACTTCTAGTGAGAAAAATACTGACTTCAGATTCAGGAATTTATGTTGTGCTGGAAATATCACTCTAAAGGAGAGCACATTTCTGTGTGCAGTCTCCCTGTAAGAGGTTGTCACCTCTGAGAACAAAATAGTCACAAAGTTCTGCAAGAAAATGGAAAACTTCCCAATTGTATAGCTATGCATACTATTCCTGGAAAGCCAAATATGCTGTATAAGACAAATTCATATATCAAGACCAGAAAGAAAGATTATGATTTTGCCTGATTTCCTAGCACACATCATTGAACTTCAATTAAAAAGCTTTGTATTAAGCAAAGTGCCCATGGCTGAGCTAGAATCTCTCTTCTAGACAGCAGCCCAGTCTGGATTTGAACATCTAATATATGGAAAAGCTACCATTTCTCTAGTTATTTCATTCTGATGGAAAATCATCTTCATTAAAAATGCCTTACCTTTTTCCTCGCTACCCTTTTGCGTAGGTTGTGTAGCTTGCAACTACAGGGTCTTGTCAATGCTTTCTGTGCTAGAACTGCTGAAATATTCCTAAGTATGTAAACAAGGCCTATGGTTATGATACTTCTCAATCTTCTCTAAACAGATTGAATTTCCTAAATCTTTCATTCTGAGGCAGATTTCCAAACTTTGCATCATCCCAGTGGGATCTTATCTGAACCCTTTCCAATTCGTCAACAGGCCTTTGATACATTTTATAACAGTTAACATTACAGGAGAAACCGTCATTTTTTTAAACTTCCTAGGCTTTTGTGTGCTTGATTTCTCACCCCTAACAGTACACACAACTGAATACCATATGTGGTAAAAAAAATCACACACACAGGAGACTCAAAGGTCAGAAATTAAACTAGAAAATATACACCAGAGAAACCAATCAAAGCCTTTTTTTTTTTCCCCTCCAACTCTGCACGCCAGATGCTACAGGGGCTTAAAGTACCTTCCCCAGTGATTTATCCAGTTCAGAAAGAATGGCCCGACTGATGCTACTATCATTTCTTTCTTTGCAAAACCATACCCTGCAAGGCTTAAAGGAAATTTTTCCTACCCCTTAAATTTTTCATTATGGTTAATTTCATCCTATTTCTTTTACACCCTTGAACTGTGTTATGTGAATCTTCTTACTTCTACATCCCTAAGCAATATAAATTTCATCTTATTATTCCTACTTCTCTAATCCAATCTAACAACCCTTTTTTACTCTTACATCCCAAAGCTAGCCCACTTGTCTCTTGTCTCCAATCCTTTAAATACTTGTAAAGAATCCTAACACCTTAGGTGGACTGGTCAGCTTACACTTGTTTACTTTCAGTTTTCATACATCACTGCCAATGAAACCTTGCAGTTAATTCTTCGCATTTCTTTCATCTCTGGGTCTCATTTTGAATTGAGGTATCCCAGATCTGCATAAACTGAGGCATTATTACTGCCATAAAAGGCTCCCATCTTGCCTCTTCAGGACTTGCTATCTCTTCTTATGAACCTCACAATTTAATATGATATCATAAATAAAGGACACCTTGTGGTTGGGGTCTACTACAGGCCACCTGATCAAGGGGAGCCTTTTGATGAAGCCTTCTTGCTCCAACTACAAGAAGCATCGCGCTCACGGGCTCTCATCCTGCTGGGGGATTTCAACCACCCGGATGTCTGCTGGGAAAGCTCCACAGCAGGCAGTAAGCAATCCAGGAGACTCCTGGAGTGCATTGAGGACAACTTCCTTGTCTAGATATTAGACAAACCAATCAGAGGGGAAGTGTTACTGGACCTGGTGCTCACCAGTGTGGATGACCTCATTAAAGAGGTTAAGACTGAAGGCAGACTGGGTTGCAGTGACCACGCCCTGGTTGAGTTTATGATCTCGAAGGATGTGGGCCTGGCAAAGTCAGGACCCTCAACTTTAGAAGAGCAAACTTCCAGCTGTTCAAGTAATTAGTGGACAAGATCCCATGGGATAGTGTCCTTAGGGACAGAGGATCTGATCAGAGCTGGCAACTCTTTAAGGATATTTTTCTTAGAGTGCAAGAGCTCTCCATCCCCATGTGTAATAAATCAAGCAGGGAAGGCAG
>VXAA01001723.1:114229-163941 GCA_013399115.1 Anseranas semipalmata | reverse complement strand
TCTATGTCCAGGTGGAGGCTGGTGACGAGCGGTGTCCCTCAGGGGTCTGTCTTGGGACCAGTGCTTTTCAATATCTTTATCAATGACTTAGATGATGGGATTGAGTGCACCCTCAAAAAGTTTGCAGACAGCACCAAGCTGAGTGGTGCAGTTGATACAATAGAAGGAAGGGATGCCATTCAAAGGGACCTGGATAAGCTTGAGAAGAGGGCCATGTGAACCAAATGAGGTTCAACAAGTCCAAGTGCAGGGTGCTGCACCTGGGTTGGAGCAATCCCAGACATGAGTACAGACTAGGAGAAGAACTCATTGAGAGCAGCTCTGCAGAGAGGGATTTGGGGGTTCTGGTGGACAAAAAGCTTGACATGAGCCAGCAGTGTGCTCTTGCAGCCCAGATGGCCAACTGTGTCCTGGGCTGCATCAACAGAGGCGTGGCCAGCAGGTCAAGGGAGGTGATTGTCCCCCTCTACTCTGCCCTTGTGAGGCCCCACCTGGAGTACTGCATCCAGGTCTGGGGCCCCCAGCACAGGAAAGATGTGGACCTGTTAGAACAGGTCCAGAGGAGGGCCACAAAGATCATCAGAAGGCTGCAGCACCTCTCCTATGAAGAAAGGCTGAGACAGCTGGGGATGTTCAGCCTGGAGAAGAGAATGCTCCGGGGAGACCTCATTGCCTCCTTTCAATACTTAAAGGGGTCTTATAAAAAGGATGGAGAGGGACTCTTTACTCGGGTAGATAAAGATAGAACAAGGGGCAATGGTTTTAAACTAAAAAAGGATAGATTTAGACTAGATGTTAGGAAGAAATTCTTCACTCAGAGGGTGGTGAGGCACTGGAACAGGTTGCCCAGAGAGGTTGTGGATGCCCCATCCCTGGAGGTGCTTAAGGCCAGGCTGGACGGGCCCTGGCCAACCTGATCTGGTGGGAGGTGTCCCTGCCTATGGCTGGGGGGTTGGAACCAGATGATCTTTAAGGTCCCTTCCAACCCAAGCCATTCTATGATTCTATATCTATATCATTAAATATTATTTGATTTTGTCATGTAAATACAGTTAAATTTCACTCAATCCAGAGACAAACTCATCTCCAGACTAAATGTAGCAAGCAGAAGTGCACATAACCAAAGTTCCTAGTGAGGAATGGTGAGTATTAGCTAAGCATGCAATAAGACAAATGTCTTCTTCAGCAGTGGAAAAAAAAAAATAGCTCATCAACCAAGTTTTGGACTTGTTTAGGATTTCATTTTTAATCTAGGACACAGTCAACAAATCTTAGACTTCCTTCTGTATTTCATGCAGCAAGCATGTGCAAGGATCAAGACCAGTCCTGCTAGTACTGTAGATGGTACTTTAGACATGCCAAAACTTCGGACACATTCAAGATCCTTGGCAGATAGATAAGATCACCAAATACTTTCTCTGCTACAAGAATAAATATGGCTATAAATGGCTCTCTTATTTTGGTGCTGTCTACATTGTAGACAATCTTGCCTACTTTCAGGCAAAAGGAAAATAAGTATGGCCCAGCTTTGCACTCATTTGTCTGGACCCTTAACCGACTCAAAGATGGGTTTTAACATCACTCTCTGATGGTGAAAATGGTCTGTTTGCTAGATCCCGTTCAAACTGGTCACTTGGTTTGGGCTGTCACTAATTGTGGCTTAATTACAGAATCGCAGGATATTTGAGATTGGAAGAGACCTCCTAAGATAAGTACAGTAAGATATTCTCAAGACCATAAGTCTTCATGAATGCATCAGTCCTGACTGATGCCCTGCTAAGCAAAGGAATATCAATGTTTGTATCTGGTTTAAAAGCCACCCCACCATACACAGACTTTTGGGAAAGCTCAACAGATATTTAGGTCCCACTTTTCTTAAGCAATGATCTTTGTGTTCTGCTACATAAAGGCCTGATGCCTCACAAAAACATTTTAATAGCAGTTATCCTGCAAATGCAGCTGACATTTTGAGGGGAATTAAAAAAAAGGCATTTTGGATTTGACCAAAATGATACCAAAGGAGAAAGTATAGATGCCTTGTTTTGGCAACACTACTGCAAAAAATTCTGTTCTGGCTAAAATCCAACTGCTTTCGCTAACTTTTTGGCCCAGCAACAACACTAAATAAACCATTAGCGTGCCAGGTCTGTTTGGAGCCCAAAGTGAATTACTTGCTTCTTGGCTGAAACTTGTATCAGAATATCCTCAGTTCAAGATAACAGACACCTTAGCACATAGCAAAGACTCCCCTTTGAGACATATAAACATTTTGTTTCATTGACAGATCTTTTTCTAGATTTATAGAACACACCTTTCCCTGGAGCTCAGGTCACGTTTGCATAGCTGAATAAAAATACCATAAATCTCCTTCTCTTCAGCCACAGAAAGCAATGGAGAATTAATCCCTCCGGTGGCCTTCTTAAGCAACTAATCTCATGGCTGGACCTTGTGCTATTCCTTTTGGGGTTAGTATGCCCTCTTCTATCAGGGCTGTTCACCAAGCCATGCTGAGGACTCTTTTGCTTTAGGAACAAGGAACTTCTGCATTCAAACCAAGCCAAAGATTACTTGTGATGCCAGCTAATGGGATACTTCCCTGATACTTTGGCATAGCATTAAACATTGCAAGGGATCTGTATATCAGATCAGCTGTAAAGTCATTCTTTGTAGTTCAGGCAATTCACTACAGAATCAAGATTGGGGAAAGATTTTGTTTTGGAAGGGTGATCCAGGGAAAATGATTTATGTCCTGAATTAGGTGAAAGCAGTGGGTTAGGGATGAAGACTCCAGATCAGAGATCACTTTATACTGTACTACACATTAGTAAGATCTCACCATGGTAGCTTGGAAACTGCTGTGAATATTTCTATCGCAGCTTTGCTGGTGGGTAAGATCAATCTGCATTCCATAATCTTGAAAGAGCAACCCCAAAGGTTTCTATTAGCTTGAAGCAAACACTTCAACAACCACATTTTGACTCTTACCCCATCAGCCCTTCTGACCACCAAAGAAATCAGAAAAATGAGGAAGGATATTAGCCCTTGAACAGCCCATATGCTAATCCTTTTCATATTGTTCTGTCCCTGTGGACTTCATTATTGGCTCCATTATATCAAGTGGGACATTTGGACTACAGTTTCCAAAATCTTTCTAGTATATGCATGAAACAATCCTGTATCCTCTTGTGCTCTGTTAATAATCTGAATATTTGCTTGCTTTTATTTGGATACAATGTCTGAGTCCTGTCTGGCTGCTGAACAGACTTCTCTCAGACAAGTTTGAAATGCATTTGGCAGTTCTTTGCCCATATGTGCTCCCTCAGACATGCCTCCTAAAAATCACACTACTAGACAGTTTCTCAGAAATCAACATGTGTTCCCCTCAGACATGACAGGTACTGTTAGCCTGTGACTTCAGCTATTTTAACATAGATGCTACAAACATTAGTCTAGTATAAACCAGCTAGCAACCCTCTATAAGTAATGACATGGCAGTTTACTGTGCTTGATTATAGAATAAACAGACTTTTCAAGTAGAAAACCTGTGTCTACACTGAGTAAAAGAGCAGCAGGGAGCATACTGGGGACACAATATCCCAAGGAACTGTATTTACTCAGTCTCAGGGCATATGAGAAGGTGATATATTAGATGTAAAGAGTTGAGCTTAATGTTGCAGGAGTGACATTTTGATCATTTTCTTTCCTTCTTCTGCCCCTCCCTCTCACTCCCACCTCCCTCCTCTTTCTTCCTACTGCTGGAGATGCATTTCCACAATGTGCAGCCTTTCCTCTCTAATAAAGTTTTTCTTCTATCATAAAGAAGAAAACCTTGAAAAGGATGGCATTTATGGAGAACACTAACCTACACTGCATACTCCTTGGAACTGATGTAGCACAGGACTGATGAAGCTTCTGAGTGAAGCCATGCAGCAGCTTTCCAAAGTCTGGGAGGGCTGGAGCCCCAACAGCTTCTACTCAACCAAACATGACTATCTCAGATTTCCCTCTCAGCATCTGTAAGTGTCCTAAGCCAGAGCCCTAAGGAGACAAAAAAACAAACAAAAAAAAACAGTTATGTGAAAACTGGCATATGAAGAAAAGGAGAGGGGGCAATGCAAAGATGGGAGTAAAGGATCAAGAGAGAGAAAGTAAGAGATTTATTCAGCATTTCCTTGTCTGTCTCCTCCACAAACTGAATCACAGAAGCATGAAAGTAGATGTATTGAATCTCAAAGGAAATAAAAGAAGTGGAAAATTAACTACTGATGAAAAAAATAGCTGTGTCCAGGGATTCCTGCATATCAACTCTGAGCTCCCTCTTATCAGCTTAGAATAGAAAAGGCCAGGGGACTGGGGAGGAAAGGTCAAACACGGAGGGAAAACACAGGCAAGGAAAAAATGAGAGCTAACATGGAAATCAAAGTAAAAGAGCAAGACGGAAAAGAACTGATCCCATTTCAGACAATTTGCATGCACTGCTATGAATGCCGTTTCCCAATTTCAGCTTTGTGAATGGGTGAAGTTGGTTTAAGGCTGAGGCTTAGAAAAACCACATCACTTTCCGCCTTTTTTCCCCTTATTTGGCAACAGGTAATAACAGTGGGCTGGGGAAACCTAGTATAACAGCAGCTGCCACCATCTGCACCAGTGCACTGCTCAGCCAATTGTGAGCTGCTGTGTGCCAGGTCTGAACCAACCTCAGGAGCTCTTCCCTGCTAGTTATTAATGGCTTAGACACTGCACACAAAGTTGGCCTGTTTAATTCTGGCTGGTTTCTGGGCCTCACATTTTCCTGTGTCTTACACCATTGTTTCTCTTTAGTTTTGAATAACCTTTGTCACTATTCAATCCTGGGTATCCTTATCCACCTTGACTTGAGTAGCCACCTCAGGTTTCCAGATCAGATAAAGGTCTACCTCCACATCTCTTTCTGATCATAGACAGGTCCCCTGCCACAGCGTCCTTGGAAATCACTAGCAAAAGACTGAAATAAGTGAATATTTTTATTACTGCCAACAAGCAGTAAATGTGGAACCTTAAAGACTGGTTTCAAGTGAAAGTAAAACTAGTGGCCTGCACATATTCCAAACAACTGGCTTCCCACAAACATTACATACCAGTCACCAACAGTGCAAGGACATCTCCTCTTTAGAAATCTCCACTGAACCCCAGCACCTGGCTGCCAAGGACCAACAGCGACCCCAAAATTGCCTTCATCTGGCCAACAATCCAGGTATTCAGATTGCTTCCTCTAATCAGTGTAAACAAAACTACAGAAATCTCTTCCAAAACCAGAACATTTGCTCACACAGTCAAGGCCAAGAAGGACATGCGTAGGGAAAGGACATGTATAGAGACACACTGGTAACATAAGTTAGCAATATTAGTTGTACAAATGCAGACTAAATAATTACCTTACAGAAAGAGCTAACAGCCTTAAAGACAAGAATGAGATAAAAGTATGTGGGGGAAAGCAGGACAGATGGGTTAACAAAAATAATAGGATGTGCATAATTCTCAGCTACTCAGGAACAACAATCTTCACTTTTAACAAATCTGCTTCCTGTGTATGCATCACAATCACATTTGGTGAATTCACTTACCAAAGTGAGGTTTTGTGTCCTGCATAGCCTGCTTAGCTCTGGGAGAAGCAACATGAGTTCATACCTTCCCATACAACAAATTATTTACTGTGTTCAAATCAGCTACATCTGTGGAAAGCAGCTGAAACAAGGAGGCTTTCAGCATATCAGTGCACCTCATTTTAGCTGGCAGAAATGTTTACTTTGTGCTTGACTTTGAAACTACAGTTGAGTGCTGCAGAACTTGTTAGGAATTGCATTTCACTCAAGTTGAGACTATTTGCAACTGTGGTACTGGGAACCCTACAAACTCACTGGAATAGTCAAGCCATAAAACCAAGCCTGTCAGGATATTCTGTGCACAACATTTTTGAGCAAATTCCACTTGCGAGGCTCCAAGTGAGTTTAGGTCAATTTTGACAAATAGTCCTCAATAAAAGAAAAAAAGTGAAGTGTGGAAGGATATGTAGCATATATCTCAGAAAAAGTTTGTTTTCTTCAACTTCTGAAGTGTTACCAGTATTTTTAAAACAGTCCAGGCTTTAAAAAGTACACTTTTACAGCAAATGAATTAACATTCTCCCTACAATTAAATGAACCTTTTCTTTTTCAGTTTTGGATTGAATAAGGTAATTCTGGTCAATGAAACCTAACATTCTTTTTTTTCTTCATCTTTATTTTTTTGTCCAGCCATTGAATTGAAAAATCCATTATTCACACAACTCAATCTGAAATAAATAAAAGAGCAAACCAGCTGTAGACTCCTTAGATTTTGAATTAAAATGTCAGGCTGCAGGAGACAAGGCAGAATATTCCATTGCCAGAGAGCCACGCACTATATAATCCCTTAATTGTAACCAAACCCTTAACAGTAGTTTCATGTACTCATAACATCATTGACTTTCAGGTTTTCTGATTCTAAACTGAACTCCCCACAGAGCATTAAGGGCACATGCAGTGAGCTGTAGGTCTCTGAGATGATGGTTATCTAATTCCTCTAGTAAAAAAAAGGAAAACATCTGTCAGTGAGAGGGAAACTTGCAACCCTGGGAGTTTTCATCATGGAACAGTGACATTGCGGCTTGTCTATAAGGAATACCTCAAGAGGGAAGTCTTCTTAGAAAATGAATGGTAATAGGAGATGACCACTTATTTCCTAAGTAGGCATACAGAAAAGTGGACCTGGGCTTCAGGCAACCTATTAAAGACTTAGCACAGCAGCAGCTGCTGCACATTTCTGCAATAGTGACACACTGGAAGGAGCCCAGTCAAGTGCACAGTAGTGAAGAATCCACAAGGCTGACTTAATTCTTCTTCTTTCCCAGAAGTCCTGTGTCCACAGCAGAGCTGTGGGCACCAACCCAAAGCCTGCACCTTACATCAGATGGGCAGAGGATGACACCTTTGACATGGAGGGTCAGGTTCCTCCCAGCTTTCCAGCAGCTTACTGCAAATTATCTTCCCTCCCTCACTCTTGGCCACAGTTCTCCTGGTGTGGATTTAGCCCCATCCAGGCAGCCAGGTGATCAGCACTGCCTTTTTTTTAAGCCTGCGCTGGCCAGAGGGATAAGGGAGACATTCTTTTCAGGCTTGCTCACTCACTCACCACCCGGCCGTAGCGATTTCTCGTTATCATCCATGAGCCTGAGCCCACAGAAATGAAGAAAGTGGAAGCTATTTTCTGCAGTTGTTTTGAATGTGAAGTAGAGCAGAGCCTGGATTTCATTCTCAGGGCACTACAGGGTCACAGGCGGTGCGTAGACAGCACAATCGCTTATCTCTCCCTAAGGCGTTGCATACAAGAAAGAAAAGATACACACAGCACTGGCCAGGGTTCATTGCTCTTGGCAATCTGCAGCAGTATCCCAGAGGTGAGTGGTTTCCTGAGCCAGCCTGATCCAAACTACTGGCTCAGAGGTGAAGCACTGCACTGTTTTGGCACATACACAATCAGCCAGACAGCCACAGATCTGCAGCTGGGCAGACTTGGACGAGCAATGTTTAACAGCAAGGGTAATTACCTCCTGGGACATCATGCCAAGGCTTGTGGGAAGGCTTCCCTGCAGGGTGTTCTTTAAATCAATCCTTTTCTAAGCTGTGGTTCGAACAGCACCCAGGACTTGGGGCAGGAATTATCAGAGCAAACCCATAGCCTCGTGTCATGCTGAACACTGGGGGTTTGAACATATGATCTTTCTTAGCCCTTCCTACCAAGCACCCCATATCAGACAGTTCCCTGATCTAGGGATCTTCATCACACAGTGGCCATGGTGTGAGAAAGTCTAGGAGGGTGGGTGATGAACACACAGGACCATCCCCACCATGCACTTTGGGGGATTTCTATATTCCTCCTCCACGTTTGAGACAAAGTATCTTTGGCACTCTTATCTATCATCTTCTGGTGTGACAAACTGGAGCAAATGAACCTGTCACAGCTGGCTACCATACTAAGACTTCTCAGACATTCATTAGGCAAACCCAGCAGCTTAAACCCCACTACTCAGGAGGAGCACGATTGTACCCTTCTAGATCTCACTGCCTAGGTACCTGAGCAAGCTTAGTCCTCTTCCCACCAAGAAACAGGAGGAAAGAAAAGCAGATCACAGCTCCACCCAAGAATCTGTTATCCCCACTTGGAAAGTAGAGGATTTAACAATAGGATTCCTTTCTCTGTGATTCAGAACAAAGCAATCTGGCGTATTTAGTCTCCTTCTGGCATGTTCAAATTTCTGACTTTCCACCACTTGTGTTAGAGAACTGAAAGTTACCACATACTGGATGTTGGGAAGGGCTCTGCTACAGACTGAGTGTTCTGGGGATGCCTCTGGACAACTCTGTACTGATCCTATTCTATAACCCTATTGCCGGTAGAGATCAAGAGCAGAACTAGACTTGCTTAGCCCTGCATTGCCTTCTATCCTGGTGCTTCACCAGTGCTTGATCCTCAAGTTACAGTAGGGTAAAGAGGAAGAAAGACTTGCTGACCCTCTCATTGAATTTCACTTTGCATATGTAATAGAAAATGTTTATCAATACTGGGATGTATTCATGCAGCAAATAAAACTTCTCCATATGCACGGTCACCTGCTACCTGACAATTAAGGTATTTTTAGGGTTGGAGGAGAAAGTCTGCACTGAAAACAAGGCAAAGATGAGATTTAAATCCCAATAGAGATATCCCAGTCAGTTCTATAACACACTGCATCACCTCCTGCTGCTGGGGGTGAGTATGCAACTTGGCACAATGGAGCCCCTTGCTTGGAGGGCTTCTTTATACTCTGAACATGAACTATTCTCCTTGCTGAGGAGCAAGATAGGGAAGTAGAGACTTACCTTAAAATAGTCTGAGAATTGTGATTTTAACTTGTCACATCCAAACCAATACGCTACACAAATATATCATTGGAGTAACTGGTAAGAATATAACAACCTGGAAGTTTATCTCTGTGCTCCCCACAAACTGCTCACAAAAAACAGTGACTCAATAAAACACTGAGCTATTGTAAGAGAATCAGATTCCACTGGAGGCCATGGATTTCATGTAAGTCTTGCTCTCAGGTGACGCTCCTCTAAGGAAGCCCTGCAGAGCTGCTGCTATTACCATAGTTCTCCTCAGGCAACAGCTCATCTGACTCCTGTATGCTCTCAGAAAACAAGCCTCCTTTGCCTTCACCCTTTCTTCCAGCCAAGCACTTCATCTCCTCCCCACCCCCTGTCGCTGCTAGCTGGCTTGATGGGAGGGCTACATCTTCCTGCCCTCAACTGGCTGCTCTTGGGAGGGAAGGAAGCTCACCCAGATGGATTTCAGCAGTTCTCATGAGTATTTTATGGTCTTTTGCTGATTTACAGCCAGTTCAGCATTCTTGTAAATGGCCATAAATTGGATTGAAGTCATAAATCATAGCCAGAGAAAGAAAGACACAGTCTCTGAGTCCCAGCTCAGGCTAAACCAGCCTGTATGAATATATGGAAGAAACCTGCTCCCTCAATCAATACACACAGCTTGGGCTACAGCACTGGTCTGCAGGGGCCACCCCCCCATTCCTCTTCCACAGGACTGTAACGGTAGCTACACACTGTATTTGTGTGATGCACTGAAAATATCTTCCTTCCAACTGGCTGGCAAAGCCAGCTGCAAACACAGGGGCTGCCCCCCTCAGGGGACAAGCACTTCATGGCCTTTACTGTACTTACACATGCACACATACACATCTCCATAAGTAGCAATTCTGATTGGCATTTTTCACTCAAGCTCACAAATTCCTTGCATGGACCAGCAAGTGGAATTTCCCACCCCAGATGCTACCTTTGTGAGATGATTGTCTTCTTTCTCTGCAAGAGTGGCAGAAAGCCACAGGTTAGCTTGTTGAAACATCTGATCCATTCCACACACAGTACAGAGACAAAATGCATCACTTCCACTCCACAAGCTTGTCACCTAAAATCTAAGTTTTTGTATCTTTCCCTTTTGTTTCCCTAGCTCAATTTTAGAATCTGGACTGTAAGCATTTTTGAAAGCATCTGACACATCTGCTGTAAACCAGACCCTTCATATTTCTGTAGCTGACTGCATTCCCGACGAGATAGGCTGGCTTTTCCCACCTCCTTAAAATAACATCCAAACACTGCACTCACTCTAAACAATGACGGGCAGGAGGCATGAGCACACTAACCAGCTCACTCCCCTACTCACCCTTACAGCCCACAGCAACCACAACCCTTCCTACAGACTCCAGAGTCCAGCAAAACCAATTGACTGCTCCTGTCAGACCTTTTGTAGCCCTGAGAGCTGCCAGATTGGTTGCTTTGCCCCCACCCTCTAGACAGAGCACCTGATGGAGATGAGCCTCAACATCTTCCCTGAAGGCTTAAAGGGCTCCTGCTGCTTCTAGCCCAGCGGGAAGAAGTCCTACCACACCTACAGTTAACGAAGCATTTTGCTTCCTTAAAGACGTGTGAAAAGCTACCACAAAGGCTTATCCATTACTACCTGGGTAGGAATCACAGCCTCAGCCACAGCAGGGAACTGCGTTGCAATCCTGTAAACAACTGTGGCATTGCCTAGCCAGCGGCCAAGGCTGCAAACCTGGCTCATGCAGGCAGTGACCCCTCCTCGGGTCTCTTTGGTTCAGACTTGGCTGTGTTAATTTATTATTTAGCCAGATGGATTGATTTAGATTTAAACATGTAACCATTTAAAAAGAATTCTTGTCCCTCACTCTATGTATTCTGTATGTTTAAATACAAGTCATAGGCCAATTGCCAGCATGAAGGGAGGATGACCTCACAGAAAAGCACCCTAAAGACATCATCTGACACTGATGATGTCATTTTCTAATAGCCCGGAAGAGGGGATGAACTGCTTGCTCTTTGAGCTTTTCATTAATTAACCATCTTGCTGTTACTTCGTGATCCCCCTGTTCACGTGTCTGCTTCTTTTTAATTCTGTCTTATTCTAACTTGTTTATTCATTACTGTCTTTGTGATAACACCTCAAAGCCCTAGACTGCGAATAGCTTCCCACTGTGCTGAGCGCAATACAAAACATAAAAATATTCATATTTACACACAAAACATAAAGATATTCATATTTACACGTGGGCAATGGTGACTCTTTCTGGAGTTCTCTTGGGTTTTATCCCAGTAGCTTTCAGCATGTAGTCCAGCCACTGCTTCTAAAGCTCTGTGAAAAGTATCTAAAAGCAAGCTATGAACTGGTAGGTTAGAATCTCTTTACAGGACTTGCATCTCTTTTGGGGGAAGATTAGAAAAAACAAAAAACAAAAACAAAAACAAAAAATAGAGAAATAAAAATTATTAAAAAAAATAACTTGAAAAAACACCACTGTTGTTGTACTGTAGTAAATAATACTATGATTAATAGTAATAATAGTAATGTCATAACTGACTTGTGTTTGCTTGCCAAGACCCTAAAAAAAGAGTCATAGTATCTTGACCATTTCTATCAACATTCAGATTCTTTAAAAACTTGTTCTTTTGAAGCTGTGTTTAATCTGGTAAAGCTCTAATTTTAATACCAAGGTGAAATATTGCCAACAAACTGATGGTTGAGAACATTTCATCAAACTATGACAGAAACTAAATATCATTGCTATCCTTACTGATTACTATTATTTTTCATTAGACACTTATCATCATGTCATGGCATTTTTGTTTGTGTATGTGTCTGTGTTCTCTGTCTATACATAACTGACAAGTGTAACTACAGGAAAAATTACGTATCCATAATTCCAGTCCTGGGCACCAGAAGCAACCTTTACACTCTACACTGTGGGTCTGATCACCTAATCATGTACGTGTATGCTGTACCACAAGCACTACAGATGTAAGAGGGATGTATAGAAAAGAAGTTATTCCAGAATGGACAGCATCATAATAGTACAGAGTCAGAGCTCATCTGCCTTGTCTCTCAACAGGGATCTGTAACTTAGCCATGAGTCCCATGAACACATGAATGCAGCTTTGAGTCAGTTCAGAGCTCCTGGATCAAGAAGCATGGGAAGCAGCATATACCCTGTGGTTCAGGACCTGGGTCTGGTTAAAACAGATTGCTTGACTGCTAGGACCAGCAATGTTCAACGTATCATAAGTGCTCCCAACACAACCCAGATTTGACTTTCCAGACGTCTCCACATGGCCCTCGGTCTTTTCCTAATAGGACATACCAGATAAGTGAATTTGGTTAATGGCTGAAGACCTTTTCTGGCACCTACACATAACCTGGCACATAACCATCAGTCTGTGCTGCCATTGCCACTGCTTCTACTTGAGGAGTCTGGGGAGGGATAGGAGGAACATTACTAATACACACGCTCCCAAGCACACAGAGCTGGACACTGCCTCATGGCAATGCAATTCACAAGCATGGGGTAGTGGATCTCAGAAGTGCAATCCAGCTTCAGTGGCTGTGAAGGCTAAGCCATTTTGCCATGGGTCATTTGTCCAAATGATGTCATCAAATAAATCCTAAACCTTACAGGTCAAGAAGCTTGTGTTTTGCGTTTGTTCGGTGGAGTCCTAGTCCAGGGGCTTCTAAGGGGCTTCTGTTTTAATACTAGTAACCACAATAATAATAATAATAGTTAATAGCCAGAAGGATAGCAAAAGCAGAGGCAGAGGTATCTGCAGGGGTTTTTTTGGTCTTTGTTTTCTGAGCAGGAGAAGATAAGACTATCAAAATCCACAAGGTGATACCAAATCAGTAGGGTCAAGCAAGGTTAAGGGACTCAAAAATTCAGGTGTGATGGAAGTTTCTCCATAAATCTCCTGGTTAGAAAGCCACCCTCAGGCTGAAAAGAAGCTTTCAGTGAATTCCTACCATTAGAAAGAGTCGCCCTTCACTGGTTACTGCTGAATCTTTCCTGTCAGAGAAGATTTATCCATAGGAAATAATTAAAAACTGTTCAGAACTTTCTCCCTCTTGGAATGAATTAAATTACATTAAGTAGCAGGGGGGGTTGTGCTGTGTTTTTTTTTCTTTGCCTCCAAGAACAAGAGACATTTGTGCTTGCCACAGGGTCTTCCTTCACCCAAGACCTCTTCCTGCCGCTTTAAATGATATACGTTGTCCACAATGCTGTAATAGTGCTAAGCACGGCATCATTTTCAGAAACAAAGTGTCTCTTTCTCTCGCATTCTCTTGCACATATGGCATCTCAAAAGGCAATGACAGACTATAAATTCACACCAAGGTTATGGAGCCATTCAACAGAGAGGCGGGAAAAGATGACTATTGTTTGATGGCTCTTCCTGTGAAGAAAACAACCAGTGCCATCACCAGACCCAGTCAGAAAAACAGTGTTCCTAGAACAGCATTTTTTGCATGAAACGTTGTTCACTGCGAAGTCTAGTCTAGTGCTTTTGTGCCTGTGGCATGTTGCAGCCTTCTTCTGGCTGAGGTTTGTTTAAACCAATAGATACTCCAGCTCTGTTTAGCTCAAGGTCTCCAAGAAGTAATGCTTTGTGGTTTTTGGATCCAGCCATAGCGTTAGGTGTCAAGTCCAATGTTGGACTTGGTTCTCTGTTTCTAGCTGCTCACTGACACCTGCAAAGCTTCCTCAGTCTGTAGCAGGGATGCCTCTATCACATGGAACATCACTATACACCTGTCTGGAAGGAGCCTCTAGGTCCCTCTGATATCTCTGACACCAAAGGCATCCTCTGGGTACCTCAAAGCCCATATTCCCAGCTCCTGGCCATCCACCCTGCTGTTGCTCTTTGTTGCAGTGCCTGCAAATGAGAGAAAACATCTGTAGTTATTCCAAGGCATTAAAAATGTCAATATAAATGATGCATAGTTGAAAGTTAGGTCTAGACACAATAAATGTATAAAAGTCCTATAGTCCCAGTAGCCACATATTCAAAAGTTTCTTTATAGCCATCCAGTAACAGAGAGAAGTTCCAAAGCAGCACCTGTGCCCTCTTTAAAGATCCTTTCCACTGCAAAATGGCAAATTTGATCCACTGCAGAGCACATTGCAATGCTGGGCATGGAGGCAGAAGAACAGCACTCGCTCAGCTGTGGGGCAGCTGTTAAGAGCTGAAGCAGGGCCAGACAATCCTCTTCCCCCACTCTGGGGGGACCTGAGTGGGTATCTCTGCTGCATGCAGCTCCTTGTATCGTGGAAGTGCTAGGCAGTGAGAATCGCCACTCTGCACAGCACTTCCCAAGGAGTCAGGCTCTCCTCCTCTGAGATTCATTTTCACTGGCCCTGTGTTTCTCAGTCCTTTTTTTAATTGGGGTAAATAGAATCAGAATGACAAGTGAAGAGTGATGGTTTCAATGGGCTATTTGTCTGGTGGGGAATTTGTAAAATATGTGTTTTTCTGTAGAGTGTGCATGGCTGTAAAGAAGGACCAGAGTCAGCACAACCTCAGAGCGATGGAGAATAAAGCATTCTAGTTTTGTGGCCATTGATCTGATGACACTGTGGGTAATGGATGGACAAGGTTAGTCTCAGAATGTCTGATTTTTCTCAAATCATTGCTGGAGTCAGACTTAAGGTTGCTTCACCGTGCAATTCTGCATTTACTGTTATTAGAGTTTCTCATATCTGCACACTTACTTTGAATTTCCTACGCTTTTAGTGACTGATGGGTTTGGAAGCTTATTTTAGAAAACCATATCATTCTGGAAAGATATTTTTACATGATTATTTTTGTTTACCTGAATTTTATTAATCTTCCCTTGCAGTCTTAGATCCATGTTTTTATCTGGAATTCCATTTTTGTAGTTTATGTGTTTCAGATCTGTTTGGGAGGTAAGTGCTAATAGGGAAAAATCTCTCTCTCTCTCTTTTTTTTTTTTTTAATCAAAGTGCACTGTTTTTTTAAAACCATGGGAAGAAGAGATGTCTGAGTGGCTAAGTGAACCTAAGTAATACAAACAGGTTCCAGACCAGTTTGGAACTGTGTTGCAGGAACAGCTATTCTGGGGTGATGCTTCCATAGGCAGGGAATGGTATATTTTTTAATGAGGTGCTACACACTGTGCCTCCATTAAAGCAACCTATGAACAAAGAGCTGTGGCAGGCAGGAGAAAGCAGGAAAGTGGCAAACAAATTGGTGCTTACAAAGAGAAAGGAAATACTTCAAAGCACTTATGCATTTCCATAACACCACCTGCCACTGAGGACAGCAGCCCCAGACTGTTAAGTCTGCCTGTAGCTTTGAAGTCCCTGTGGATGCCTTGCTGCTATGTAACTCCCAGATAACCACATTACTAAAACACTCCCACTTCCAGTTGCATCCTGCCAGAAGATGGTGTCCTATCCTATCAGACACAGGTCTCAGCACAGTGATCCAGGCATTCGTGACTGATTATTGCAGCTAATATCTAGTGAAGAAGCCAGGCATCCTGGAAAAGCTCCAGTTGACAAAACACAGTCTCTGGTCTCCCTAGCAACACAGATTACTGTGAGAACATCACCCTGCTGCTCCCTCATTTGTATTGGCCACCAGTGAAGACAGAGTCACCTTCAAGGTCTCTGCCCCAATACTCAGCACCTGCCACAGGTTTTGTTTGAGTTGCTGAGGAAAAGCACCTTTCTGCATAACCCCGTGGTAGCTACGCTGTACGGGAGCAAGCAGATTGTTGACTTGGAGGATGGGGTGTGTGTATGCTGGAGACAGGATTTCCCTGGGCCTCAGATGCATTGCATTACTCCCAGGAACAGCGAGAACAATCACGTCAGCTCCTGCATGCTCCCTGGAGAACTCAGCTCCCCAGCTCGGCCCTTCATCAATAAGCTTTCTGCACCCACCCACGTGGGTGCAAAACACAACACTTCCACAAACCCACTCATTAGCACACATGCAAGTCTAAACAAGCAAATCACCCTATAAACTAATCAGGCTCTTTCCCCTACAGGGCCTACGGAGGGGGAAAAAAAGGCAGAGAGCTTGTTATTTTTGTTTCTGTTTTCCAATATTTGGATCATGCTCAGACATTGTGCCTCCAGCAGTACCTAAACGACCAAGAAGGCTGTTGTAGTCAGAAGCATGATATGGTTTCTGTCCGTAAGTCACCCAGGGGATGGATACCTGTGTGCACTGGGAGAGACTCCCACGCCACCACCAGCCATGCAAGCAAAGACACCTTTGCACAGCACTGCTTGTGGTTGTGAAACCATACCCTCAAATCAGCTTGCTGCAAAGCTGCATTAAATCTGTTAACAGGTCCTGAGGAATGACCCACAAATCTTCTTTTGAATTTTTAATTAATTCCTTTCTGCTGAGTTCACTCCCCTTTTCTGCTGTGTTTCCATGAGCAATCTCACAAATCAGTTTACTGGCGGAGATGTTTGTAGACATGGCAAATTTTAAGTCAGTGTTGCATGCTATTTGCAGAAAGTGCATTTTGAATGTGTTATTACAGATCTTTTCACTGTCTCCATTAAAAAACAATTCTACTGAAATAATGACACTTAAAACTTAGGCTCATGTTTGTACCCCAAACCCTCTAGTAGCTGAAATGAGAAAAGTGATAGTGAGAAAACCCTTCCACATCCTTTCTTAAGTATAGTTTTGCTTATAAGAGCAGCTGTGCTAGATCAGACCATAGCGCCTTCAATCCCAGTACAGTTGCCTGCAACAACCGTAAGAAGAAATTCAAGGAAATGTGTGAACAGACCAATTACTTCACCAAAGACAAGCATGCCATGGTATAAACCCATTAGAGACTTTTCTGTTGCTACTGATATCACAGGAAAGTATTCAAATATTAAGGTAGGGGGGATAATATGACTGATCAGACAAATAGGTGGGTTGATCAGCCAATGTCATCTAAGTCAAGGAATATACACATGCTTTTAACATAAAATTATTTTCACTGAGAATATCAAATACTCTGTGTATTTCTTACTATAAACAATTTTCAACCCACAACAGAATATATTTCTGCATGAAAACACTGAGTTAACATAAAAATGGTTACAAATTACTGGACACTGTGATTTGAACACAAACAAACAGTGATTTCAAGAGAAGATAATGTCTGATGGCACAGGGCAGGTTCAAATGGAAACTTCATGCTTTCTATGAAAGAGCAAAGGTGGTTAGCCACAGCAAGAAACTCTCACCTGAAGTTGAGGACTGGACATGTTTGGACATCTTGAGATCGACAACAGACCTCATTTAGAAGTCCCTTTTAGCTAAACACAAATTATCTTTCAGTCAAAGGCAAATTACTGGGCTCAGTCCAGGAGTAACTGGGTGAAAAGTAATGGCCAGTGATACGGGGAAGGTCAAAACAGCTGATCTAACAGTCCTTTTAGTTTTCAGCTCTGTGAGCCTATGAGTGTATGATGGACACATGGTTCATCATAAAGAGTGGTGCACAGCCTCAGCTGATAATAAATACACATTTGCACCAATTTGCACTTGATAAGCATCTGGCCAGGCTTGCTCAGCTGCACACTCTGGCATGCTGTGTAATCAAGTTTAAAACGAACAAATGACTGTAGCACACCAGAGCCCATGGGCCAGATGGTGAGTGGGGACTGCAGGAACCTCATCCATGCACATGGCCCTAATCAGAGCAGTCTTGCTCTTGTCCACAAACTGTTCTTCATGCGAACTGAGGACAGCAGGCTCCCAGGGAGGTACATTGCAAGCTTTGCTGTGTAAGGAGGGCTCCTCTGGGTTATGTGGGGGTCTAGAGAGAGTGCTGTTTCACCCACAGTTACTCTGGAAGATGCATCCTCACCAGGATGCCCGCACCATTCCCCGACACAAAGCCAGCTCTGGACATCTTTTCTTATGATGTATTTATGAGTACTTTTTTGTCCTGTGTTTTATTAAATTGAGAGCAACTGGGTTTCTTAAGCTCTGCATCAGGCTAGGGTAGTGACAGTGAACATCTCCTTTCCTATTGTCTGAAAGCTAATCTCAAAGGGAAAATTCGAGTTACTCTCAATTTCTGCCTGTTTCCACTTGTCTCCCCATGTATCATGCTACTAGTGTTTTCCTGTTTCTGAGATACTTTTTAAGTATGTGTAGGTTATCATGCTCACAGTAGTTGCTGTTTAACCAATCTCTCCAGACTTTATCCTTTTAATCTTTCTTTCTGAATCAATTCCTCCACTCTCTTGATCATTTCAGTTGCTCTCCTTTGAACAGCTCCTGTTTGTCAATAACTCTTCCTAATGACTCATGTGGAACAGGAAATTTGTGAAACTTCAAGGCATAAAAATCACACGAGCAACACAGGTTTTGAATGCAGGATCCCGGAGATTTGTATGCAGATTCCTGAGTTAAGCCTCTGTCCTAATGCAAGAGCAGCCTCCAGAGATTTTTTGAGCACCGCATCTTGTGTTTGTCACTGCTGGCTGCTTCACATGGAGCCTATGGGACAACCTGTGCAAGAAAGCCTGGCAGCATGCTCACATGCTGAATGTGAGGCCATGCTCAGGCCTCATTAGAAGATGTACAAGAGATCTCTGTTGGTACAAGAAGTTAGTCTGGTTTGAGAGTGGCCTCAGGGCTTGCAGGAAGAAACACTGCAGTTATACCTCTCAACGTGCATAGGAGAGTGGTGAACAGCCAGATGATATGAGGTCATTTACTACAGCCGTAACATGTTTCCATATGATGCATAAGCATTCTCCCCACAGGTGGGAGGTAATGCTGAGGAGTAACACCATGGATAAGGAGAAAGATACAGTCATTTAGCGAGGTATTTTCTAAAATATGGAAATCCAGCCCAAATTATAGGAATATAAGAGATTGTAAAGTGCAGCAGGGGAGATATAAAATGGAGATTAAGGAGGGTATAAGGAGCTTTGCTGAACAAATCATGCCGTGGCAAATCCGTGCTCAGACTCTGTGGGCACCTGACTTCCCCCTGGGAGCAAAATGGTGCAGTTCTGCTGAGTAAGAAGAGAAGAACTGGTTACAAAGGGGAGCTCGGGGTAGGGAGCCATCCCTCCCACAGCACAGGAGCTATCCCGCAGAGGCAGCCTTCATAACAATGCACAGGACATAAGCATGGTGAGCCGTCATCTGGCTCAACCCAGGGAGGCGCTCAGGGTATATAAAAAGTTTCCTCAGCCATTCAGGTAAAACAGCTTGCTCAGAGTGACAGTGCTGCAGCTTCGTAAGTGTGGGGATGTGAAGAGATTCCTCTCAGAGCTCCTCAGACTGTGACTCCAGCTTCTGCTTAGGGTGATGGTTTCTGCGTATGATAGACATGAAAATGACACAGTAGAGCTAGTGACTCTGGTTAGAGAGCCATACATAGCTTATTTTCCAAAAGTATCAACTTTTTTTTTAAGACTGCATCAAATTTTGATGTTGTGGAAGAAGCTTGTTAGAGAAAACAAAAAGAACAAGAATAAGAACCAGGAGCCACTGCCTCACATGAGTGTGCATTGCCATGCTCCAGGTGATGCACAGCTATTCGTCCATTTGCAGTGGGGAAACATGCAGCTTCCAGTGCACGGCAGTGCAGGCATGAGAGCTCTGTAGGAGGGTAGCTTTCTGAGTTAGGTGCCTGGGAGGTACCAGGTGAGTGAGAAGGACAGAAAGGTCCTGGTTTGGTGAGACACAGGCAGGCTCAGGATGTTCAGCTACCCTAGCAAACCCTCTTCCTTCCTGGGCCTGATCCAGGGCCTACTGTAACGTGTAGTGTCTCCCAGGCTTGAACTCAGTCCCTGCACACAGTGGAGAGCTGTGCATGTCATTCAGTGCATAAGCCAACCTTTGGGCACAACACTACAGAGCAGTATGTTAAGCTTCTGCTGGATGTGTGTGCAGCAGCTGTGAAGGTTAGCAAAGAGACCTTTCTGTCTGTAACACCAAATGGACATTTTGCAGGCCTGATTTTCCTCTCTCATGATAGCCATGGCTTGACCACATGTTCTTCTGCCTCGAAGCTGGATGTATCTCTTGTACTTTGGAACTGAAAACACTTCATTGCAGCAGGAGAGCTGCCTATGTGTGGGGAGAAGCAAACCTGTTGTGCAAAAAGGTGCTTTAGGGACCTCGACTTCTCCTGCTGGTGGAAATCGGGCCTTCTGAACTGATTTCTGAGCTGTATGTCTGTCATTTTGTGTCCCCAGCCCTGACAGAGCTTTGCCATCAGTTTGCTCAAATAAGGTTGTTGAAAGTCGCTTCCTGGCAAGGGCAGGCAAGTGGATAGCAGCCATAAGTACTGACTTTAGGACTGCTTGGCTAATGCAGAAGGTTGAGGCAGGAGGGCTGAAGTGTCAAGAGCACAAGGTGTTTTGATAACTGGAAAGGTAAAAGAGCCACCAAAGGTAAAAGAGCCACCAGTTCACCAAACCCAGCCACCCACTGCCTTAGCCAATTTCTCACTTTGTACTTTCCTAGAGTGGGATCTGGCACATGAAAAGCAGTGAGTGTTTTTCTTCTGGGCTTTTTCAGATGGGGAGGTAAGGAGAAGAGTGGGAAGAGAGAGAAACTTTTGGATGTTTGTGAAAGTCCCAGGCTGAGAAGGGTCAGAGGCATGAGAAGATGACACAGCAGATCAAGATCTGAACTTCAAAGTGGATGATAAGCATCTGCAAATGCCTGAGAAACAGAGTTCAGAGTCTTTGAGCTATTAGCTATTTGAATGAGCAGGTAGTGCTCTTTCAAACAACTTTTTGTACAAATGCCTGCGGGACTGAGGGGCCAAGTGGGGGGCGATAATTGTAACCATGTTTAACAAAGAAGCTAAAGATGATCCAATTATAAAATAGAGAGCCTTACCTCTGAACAAGGAGAAAAACACTGGAAAAAAAAATCATTAAAGATAGAGTTAGAAAGCTTCTAGACGAGTCTAACACGATAGAGATAAACCTGTCTGCCTGTTTCTGTAAGTGTGACTTGTGCTTCTCTAGGCTATTAGGATTCTGGGGAAGAGTTAATGAAATATGGGACTAAGGAGAAAGGGTGTGGGGGGATATAATTTATTTAAACTTTTCAAAAGGCTTTTGATACAGTCTTTCACAAGCAGCTATTAAAGAAATTTGTTACCCGTAGGGTGGTAGGCAAAGTCCTGACATGGATTAAAACCTAGATAAGAGGTAGGAAACAAAGGAAAGGAATAAGCATCCAATTCTCTCCATGAAAGGAGGTTAATAGCAAGATGCTCCAGGGATCAGCATCAGGACCAGGGATGTTCAATATGTTTATTAACGATCTAGGAGAAAGAGGAGAACAACACAGATACAAAATTTTGCTGATGGCACAGTTTACTTCTTGCAGGCAATTTATTGACTGTGTTTGACTCTCTTCTTGTGTTCATGGCTTGTCTATGAACAGATCACAAGTTTTACTAATAGGCCTATAAATATAATTGGAAGTATGGCTCAGTCTGGTGAATGGTACTGAGACTGATTGCAGGAGGAGACCTACAGGCACTGCAACATCAGCCTGGGGATGGATGCAGAGACAGAGAGCAAGCAAGCTTCAGCATTCAGCGCTGGCCCCGCCATCAGCTCTGAAAGTGCTGGTTCCTATAACTCTGCCTGTGTCTTATGTCACTGTCTGCTAATGCACAAGAACAGCTGTGGTGTAAGCAGTGTTAGCATACTCACACATACTATCGTCACACTATTTCTTACTTACCCTCCTGTATGGCTTGAATCTGCTATGGGTTCATCTGAGGTCATGGACCCTTTGCCAGGCTCACCCCCAAGCCATGACCCATGTGTCCATTTTTGGGGGAAGTGTGTGCTCATGCACACACCTTTATCTGTATCACTTCTGCATTTCTAAGTCCCAATGTGGCAGATCTTTCCCTGCGCAGCCGAGCTTTTCGCTGCAAACTTTATGAATTAAGCACATGCTTCACCACATCACTGTTCTGCTGCCTGAGATGCTCTCCTACAGCTGTGCTCTGCACCCTGCCCCATCCAGATCCTCCTTTCACACCACCTCCGCGTGCTGGCCTTCCCGTGGCTCCTACTCACTATTCATCAAGCTGACTGAAACACTCAGCTTCTAGCAAGGTAGTTATTGTAGGCAAGTTAAAAGTCCTCCTTCACAGTCACTGCTGCCACATAAGTTTGTTCAACTCGCTGTATTAAAGTCATTAGTGCCAGGCAGCCCTGGAGAAATGCTTTATATCGTCATTTTCCTCTACAGTATGGCAACCATTTTTTACACAGTTGAGGTCTCTGCCTCATAATACCTCAGCACATGCTTAAGGCTGCCAGTATTTACATCCTTTGCCAGACAAGAAACATCTCAGAGACATGATTAGAGAAAAACACATGTTCAAGTTCTTTCTTAAATTGGAGGTTTTTTTAATTAATTGGTCTCCATTTGATAATCACCCACTTCTAGCCCAGGGCTACCGACAGAAGCCTCTTTCCCCCTCCCACCTGTGGTCATCAAATTTCATTTTATGTCAGCCTCCCATAAAGAAAGGAGGATGCAGATAACTTTCTCTGCTGACCAGATAAGCAGACAGAGTTCCTGTGCCGCTGGTTTGTCCCAGCTTTGTGTCAGCATGACAGATGACAAGCAGCTTGATCAGTACAGTGGCTGTGAAAACGGAGGAGGAGTGCTAGTCGGTCTGTATGATTCCTTGGCATGGAAGGTGTTACTGCTGAAGGAGAAATTCCCAGATGACATCTGATTCGGCAGTTCCTCTGTTGTGATGCTGATTACTTGGAGGGTGATGCTAAGCTTTTCTCCCACCTACCAACAGCTACCAAGGAATGAAATGAGGAAAAGGGGCACTCCAGGCGCAAGTGTATTCAAGGACCAGTAGCAGCATGGACGATGCAGTTGTACTCATTACAATGAAGTTTGGTGTTTGAAGGCAGCAATTCTTCCTGCAATCTGCTGGCATTGTCACTTGACACTTCTCACCAGCTGGTGAGTAGGAAAAAGAGTGTTCTGGTGTCACTGGAAAATAAGTGGCTGCAGTGTGTAGTCGAGTTGCTGGAGGTTTCGTAATGCCGCTTTCAGTCTTTTATATATATATGCAATCACATATGAGCAGAATGGCCTCCATCTCAAAGCTACTCCGTTCTGTCAGAAACAAGCTGGAGCAGCCAGGCGGTCGCTTGACTAATGACATAAAGGGAAGGTGCTAAGAAGGCAAATGCAATCCGAACTCAAGCTCAGCATGTTGCAAACAAATTGAGCTGCTGTGCTAAAGTTGTGAAGAGAAAGAGGTTTTGCTATTACTTATACAGCAGTCCTAGACATTGGGGTAACAAGCAAGCTGTAAATGGAAATTCCCATTGATGAGAAGAAATTTGATATTATTGTCATTGGTGAAACCTGCAGGGATTAGTCACATGGCTGGAATGCTTAACAGTCTAGTTACAGACGTTTAAGGAAAAACAGCGTAAAGGCATAGCGGTGATGCTCAGTATAAAACATACTACTGTGGGGTTTTTTTAGTTATCTGATTCTTCAGAGCAGAGACCAATTCTAGTGTTTACTAGCAGAAACTTTCAAAGGATTACTGTTGGGGGCTTTCAGCCACTTCTAAATTAACTGATGGAAAATAATGATTCTGCTCCTCTCTGTAGCATATGGAAATACAAAAAACAGTTATTATGGAAGGATTCTAATTTGAAAGCATGTTAGAGGTTTTATGCAGCCAATAGCAAACATCACCAGTGCTTCTGAAGTGTAGAGATGATCATTTTCTACTGTGAAATCATTGCAGTCAGGTTGAGGTAAAAGTCTAATGTTGTTCTCATTAGGAAGGACAATGAATAATAAAGGCTGGACTGGAAACTGCTGGTTGCCTCTGGAGGGTTGGTTTCAAGTCAATGAGGGATTCAGGCTGAGAAGGACAGATGTTGAAATCGGTATAAAGTAACAAACTACAGACTTACTAAACATATTCAAGAACTCATTACACTGATACACGCAGGCTCGACAGGAAAGAGCCTAGGAACCATAAATAAAGAGAGAGAAACATTTAGGGCAATTATAAATAACTTAAAAGAATGATAAGCTCCTGGACTGCAAATTGGCACGGGGAACTATTCAATGATCCGTGCTTAACGGGATGATTAGTGTATGACTGGTTAATAACAGTGCAGGGAAACGTCACTGGGAAAAGTAGACGTATGCACCTGCATAAGCTTTTGGACAACATTAACAGTAAAAATAGGTACTAAAATACTACAGAAGTGTTGCTTTTGCATTTGCAAGTGTCCCTGCACCTGCACACACACACAAAGATGATTGCATACGCCTATCCAACTGATCACAGGGCTGAAAGTTAATAAAAGGTTATACTCACTGGATGCTCATTCAAACCTCTTGCAGTAGAAGCTGGAAGTCCCTGGGAACAGCTACAGGGACCAGTGATCATGATTTGATTACTCTCAGTACGAGCACAGGAAGTATGGTGCCAAGCAATAATATATATACACTTGGCCCTCTGAAAAGGCTAACTTCCCAAATGTCAAAAGTGAAATTTATTAGGAGAGAGCACACAATATCTCTATATATTTGTATAAATACTCATTTATGTATGAATGAGAATTGGGAGTTCCTTCAGCAAAGTTTATCAGAGGCCTCAGAGGCCACCGTGACACAGTCACATAAGACGATGACAGCAGAGGAAAACTCAATAGGACTGAGCAGTAAGAGAGGTAGTGTGAAATTCAGAGTGCTCATGTACCATGTAGGGGGAAAAAGGGGGAAAATGGAAGCAACCAGTATAAACTAGAAGATTGAAGTTTGAAATAGTTATATGGGAAACTAAAGATCGCCCTACATTTAGTCCACTCCATTTCATATAGACAATACAGAGAGCAGCCTAAGTCATAAGAGGACAAGAACCTGTCCCTGTGGTGTGTCCCTGGCCAGGACAGAGAGAGTCTGAGCCACCCCTGGTCTCTGGTGGGTGGTGGGGATGGTGGGGAGGGGAAAAGGGTGGTTGGGGGAGTCCTCTTTGCTTTGCTGAGGGAGTGGGGGAAGTTTATGCCCCCTCTACTTGCTGACCTGGTGCTGCCAAGTGTCACACTAAGAGGCTCTTGTGTCCCTGACATTTCTGAAGTGTCTTTTCAGACCTTGACATCACAGCTGATTCTCGCCCAGGCAGACAGGATCATTCCCACGTTCAGTTACTCACGGCAGCCTGTGTTTGCATAGTCACTCAACCTCATTCCCTTTCCCTTCCCGGAGGCAGAAGTGCTTCAGGCAGCAGAGGGCTGCTGTCCACCAGAGGCTCAGATGCCTCCATCCTCTCCCCTCCCTGCAAAACGCCAGCCCACAGCTGAACAGCTGGGGTAGCCAGGCTCCACAGAGTGGTGGAAAGTGGATTAAGCCACCAGGTCTACATCCAGCCGCTCCCACAGACTTCCTAGGAAGTTCACAAGGGGTTCCGGTTTCTACACAGTGCCACATGCCAGGCCATGAGACTACGAGACGCAGCAGGGAAGGAGAGAGAGAATAAATGCGTGCTCAACCGAGACCTGGAGTACTAGCCTAGGGCTTTGCACTTGGCAGATCCTCATCTCAGAAGAAAACTTTGTGGTGCTATTACCAGTCAGCACTTCTCCCTCACTCCCTCACTCTCTCCCTTTCATCTAGGTTGCTGCAGTTGCATTTAATGACACAACAGATGTATTCATTTGCATCTTTATACAGATCTCTAAGCTCTACAAATGGGTGGGTGGGCGTGACCCCATTTTCCCAAATTATTCAGCACCTTTCAGTTATGCATTTCTCTCTTTTCTAATGTCTTTTTGAAGCACATGTAAGCAGCATTGGAGAATTACTCTGCCGTTTTCGCTTGAGCATCTGGGACCTGATCATTCCTCTGGCTGCCTATGTGAACCTCTCTTAGACAACAGGAGCCACAGAGATGTCTGTGCATGGGTGGACTGCCTCCTCCACCATGTACACACGCTTCCTGAAGGGGGGGAAAAGGCACAGATTTATCTAATAAAGCCCAAAGACAGATATGGGGAAGAAATCACGGAAAAACAAGTGACACCCTGCCTATTTATCGAGGGTGATGACAGCTCTGTTGCTGACATCAAGAGATCTGTAGTTGCATTTATGGGATGTGGGTGAGTTAAAATATTTCCCTTCACTGTCTGAAGGCGGTGTTTATGTGGAGCTGCTTGAAGCACGCTCCATGCCGATGACTAAGGGAGATGCTACCACCAGCATGGAAGATCTGTCAGCGTGGCCGGGTGCTGGTGTGTGCTCTGCAAAGCTTCCTCTGCACCAGTGCCCAGGTCTCCAGCCCTAAGAGAGGTGGTACCCAGCTACAGCTACAGCAAGACGGTTTAAATGGGTGGGGAATATGCCTGCACACAGTGCCAGGTGCCTTGGGAAAGCACACCATGTTGCATTTCTCCTGAGTCTGGAGCACAGTGTTGCCATCTCTGTCTGGCCAGCTGCACAGACTGGGGACAGCAGGATGGGAGACGAGGAGAAGAGAGGAGAAGAGAGGAGGGGAAGGGCTGTTTCACACTTAGCTGTCATACATACCCAGGCAGCACATGGAGGAGCAGTCCCAGACCTTGCGTGCTGAAGTCAGATGCACAGGAGAAGAAAGATCTTGTCCTGACTCTCCTTCTATGTACCCCTCATGCTGGCCAGGTGGCTCTGGGGCCATGTGTCAGTGAGAAGCTATTGGTGTGAAACCCTCTGTGTACAATGAGTAAGGATACTGGTGCCTTTGTCAGAGATCATCTCCCGTTTAATTTATGGGCTGCACTTTGTGTGTATCAAGCTATGGCCAGATATAATATAATCCCATCACTGTGTGCATGCTGAGCACAGCTGTCAATCAAAGGTGATTTGCATCAGTACATTTTCATATAAATATGTATGCTCTCTCGCTAACAGTATTATTATTTATTATTTGTGTTACAGTCATGCCTTGAGGCTTCGGCAGAGACCAGAGCCCCGTTGTGCTGGGTGTTGCACATGCAGTGGGAGGCAGACCCTGCTCTGCACAGCTTTCAGACTAAAGACATTGTAACAGGCATGGTCTGGCGCGCCTATGAGAAAAAAAATCATTTTGAAGTAGGAAGTGCTAGATCTAGCAAGCCAGCAGCAGACCTGCACTCCTGGTGACTTCCTGTCTAACACTCTTCCCATTAGACTTCTCCAGAACAAAAAGATTTGCAACTTTGCAACTTTGACTTCTTTTTGGGGAGAAAATGGATGAGACATTTTACAAGGTGGAAGTTCCTTCCTCTGACATGCAAAGCTTGGCACCCCTTGCTCCAGCCCATGGGAATTTACCCTAGGCCTCACACCACAACATGTGAGATTTCTTCTCCTCCCAAAGTCCTGCTCACAAGGATCACCTGAATGCAGGAGGCTCTTCTCCAATTCCTGTAAAAGGGCACTGGCTTGGGAATCACAGGCAGGGTTTTGCGAGGTGGGATGGGTCATGGCTGCCCTGGGCAGGAGAGGTCAGAGGCTGCCCCGTGCTGGTCCCCGTCAATCCTGGCTGGCTCTGTAATGGGTGGCACCAACCCTTTTCCGCCCTCATGCCATGGCCAGTTAGAGGGATCCTGGCCCCACTGCTCCACCATGGGTAGGGGAGGGGGCTCTGGAGGGCACGCATGGGGACGTGAGAGAGACGAAGCAAAAGGAGACACAGGAGGAGATATGAGGATGCACAAAAGGAGACACAGGAGAAGACACAGCAGCAGATGCAGGAGGAAGCGTGTGGAAGAGGACGTTGTTGGAGACAGGGCTGGGGACAGGTCCTGGAGAGAGGTGCTCCATGCTGGGAGTATCTCAGGGGGGACTGTGGCTCTGGGGGACCCACACCGGAGCAGGGACACCCAAAGGGACCGTGGCACATGGAGGACCCAGGCTGGAGCAGGAAATGAGTGAGGAGGGAGGAGCAGGGGAAACAGAGAGCAAAAAAAAAAAAAACAAGAATAGCAGAAAGAAACCATCACGTATTGACCCAGTCTCCTGCGAAAACAGGGTGGGGGAGTGCTGGTGGGAGAGAGGTATTGGACTGAAGCTGAGTCTGGGGAAGAGGGAGGAAAGGGACTTCCCTCAGTGTTTAATTATTTAAGTCGTCTTTGTTTTCCAACACCCAAATCAGTAAATAAAGGTTTATGTTAATTGGAAATAAATCAAATTCAGTGAAATTCCCTGAACTGAGACTGTTTTGCCCACAGCAGACACATATGAAAAAATGGAAGGTTTTTAGCTCAGAGGGTTATGAGGAAAAGCTTCAGAATCATCAAAGAAGCCCTTAAAACCATAAGGAGAGTGTAAAAAGCCCACAATATTTTTCTTGTTATAAATCTGTACATGGCCACTGATTGTGCAAGAACAAACACCAGCAGATGACAATGGAGGTCCATGTTGGCACTGGAGTCCAAGCCATTACATCTAACCCATGGTTGCTGGTGTGACTGGTGGAACATCGAGTATATTAAGACAGACAACTTGCCTTTTTATCAGTCTTCGTGAACCAGCCTAAAATAAGTCAAATACTACTACACACTCTCTTCTTCGCATCCCCTTTGCTGAACTGCGTCACTAATCGATCAGGACAGCCAGTGACCAGCAACACCGATAGACAAAATGCTGTCAGACTCAAAAGCAGTAGGTCCCATCCATTGCATGCTGGTCCTTCTGTGCATACATAGGCTGATCTGCACACGTCAGCTGCATGTGCAGCAGTTCAATATCACGGTCACAGTAGCTGTTTGTACAGAAATGCAGTAGACCGCCACCTAAATCACAGCGCAGCTGTCTGTCCAGATCTATGCAGCTGGGACTTCTGACGAAATTCAGGGCACCTCTTCTGTCTCTCAAGCATCTTTCAGACAACAAAATTCCTCTTTATTTTGACAGAGACTAGCTCCCCTTCTGCACGTGCTGAGAGCAGCTATGTTTGTCCATCCTGACTGCCTTGCAGACTCTAACCTGAGCCTAAAGATGACCTGCTGGCCAATAATTCCTAAAATAAAACCACATAAAAGTCCCTGTGTATTCCTGTACCAGAACCCTGGAAGAGACAGATCTCAAGGTCCAACAGTGAACCAGCCAGTGAAACTTAATAGCAGCAATGGCAGTCAGATTTATGTAACATTTATGAAATCAATAGTACAGGACTCTCCAAAATGACTTGAAGAGCAAGACCCCATACAATGTAATTAAGCACAGGCAGCAGTGTGCTTTCTGTGCTTGTGAACACTGCTGCAAATCTGTATTCACTTTAACATGAACAGCAGTTGCCTTGAACTTGCTGCTGATGATACGAAAATACCATTGTCACTAATCAAGGCTGCTTATAATGTAACAGGCACTCAACCTTATTTTAATGGGGCTGCTGTCTGAGTTTCAGTGTCCTGCAGGAAACAGGTAGGAGAAGAGATGGAGTTTGTGAGATGAATATCTGTAAGTTCCTTTTATAACATGCAGACTTTGTTCAGTTGACTTCTACCTCATGTTTACCCCAAAGCAATGTCAAAAGATGTGTGTCTGTGTATTGCAGGACCACAGCCTCTTCCCCACCCTGAAGCAATGGCTCTGCCTAAGGGCTTGTGTGGGTTCATGGCAGAGGTGAGTGAGTGCCATGCTGAGTATGCATCTCCTCCAATGGCCCTGAGCCATTGCATCTTCATGCAATAGCCTTTTCCTTCTTGTGCCCCACACTGCCAGCACTCCCATCCCCTCCACTGAGCTTCCTTGTGTGTACATGCTCACATGCAGCAGGGGACAAGAAAACCGTCTGTGATTAAGACCTAGGCGAATCATAAATGTAGGTGGTTGAGAAGAGGATGGAGGAGAAAGGGCAAGCATGTATCTTAATTTTTCCAGTCTTCCTTAACCGAATGTTTTGTTTTCCTGTTGGATAAAAGGCACTCAGAGGTAGAGGGGTGGATGTCATAAAGCTGTCATCAAGCTGTTTTCCACACTTATTTTCTGAAATTTGAAATGACACTGAAAGTTGAAAATCTGAAAAAAAAAAAAAAAAAGAATTCTTCACAGAGCTATCAGTACACCTCTGTCATAATCTCAAAAGGAGAGATATTTTTAACAGCCTCAGGGGAAAAAACATGTTAGAAAAGTTCAGAAAAGCCTGAGTGCTGTTACAACCCCAAAATGCTTCTAATCACTGAAGGCATTGCCTTTTTAACCTTCTTAGCTGACTCTAACACTCTCCCTGTCTCTGACTAACATTTTGCTCCACCAGCACGGCAGCCTGTCTCTACAAACAGACCCAGGGATGTAACCTCACGGGCAACGGGTGCACTTCTGAAGCTGGAAGTCATCAGTCCTGTGCAGAACCAGCCTCTAAAGGCTCTGTTCAAGCTCGGTTATCTAATGCAATGGTTTTCAACTTATACAATGCTGCTAATGGCTTATGGACTGTGCCAAAGGGAAACAGAAGGTAAAGAAAAGTCACTCTAATATCTCTAAACCTAAGTGTTTGACAAAGGGACCTGTACTACTACCAGGCAATTTTTCAAGGTCCACAAATAGGATTGAAAACCAAGGCAAGGTACTTTAGTTTGCACTGAAGCATCTGTGTTACTCTGCCCTTCTGAGATGCTGAGTGCTAGCTGCTGACTGCTTCAGTATGTCCAAAGGGTCTTTGCTCTTCTGCACCTCCCTAAAGGCCTGAGTGTCAGAGCTGGTAGGAACAGTTTACCAAGTTAGTAAGGAGTGATGGAAAATATAACATAGAAGATTACTGCTTATTTTTTGTTTTTCTAGCTTTGGTGTTTACACTGTTTTGTTGTTGTGTGTGTGTGTGTGTCCTCTCTTTTCTTTGGAGCCCTCTTGTCTATTCGTTGAGTTTGTTTTCACTGTTGAACCTGTCATGTCCTACTAGTAGAAAACCTCCTGAAATTGTTTACTGGTGAGAAAGCATAGTTTTGTTTTAAATGCTAGGATAAAAACTGGTAAATCTAAATTCTGGAAAATTATGACTCCAAATGCCAGCAAATCAAACTAATTTTGCATTGTTGAGTTCCTAACAACCTGCCCACAAAAAAACTCCCACAGAAAAAAAAGTTCTAACCTTCAGTTTTTTTTCCTTTCCTATTTGTTGCCAACCTTTCTTTTCCACTCATTGAACCATTCCTAGTTTGTTTGTTTGTTTGTTTGTTTGTTTTTTTTGGGGGGGGGGGGTGGAGTGGGGGGGAAGGCTGTTTTAAAAACCTGGTCTTTTCATAGAGGTGGTTGTAGTGACACAAAAAACAAACATATATTTGTGTTCCAGTTTCATCAATCATCCTACTAGACTGTACTACGTACTCCACCAGCAGGTTAGTTGCATGCTCTTCTTCCTGCAAGTATACCTGGATCTTCCACTTTTATATAGTGTGATTGATCCATCTCATAGTGTGAATTCATTTTGTCTGTTTGGACGATGAGCTTTTAGGGGAAGGGAACATCTGCTCCCCACATTTGTATGGTGCTGGATACACTGAAGAACTGTTCTTGGTTGGCCACTACAGGTGGCTACAGTCTTCATCATTAATAATAGAAAACAATAACTCAGCTTGAACATCAGGATTTCCTTCACTTATTGGATTTTTTTCCCCCTGGAAATATTAAAGAAAATTATCATACAATCGTAGAATAACAGAATGGTTTGGGTGGGAAGGGTCCTTAAAGACCATCCAGTTCCAACCCCCCTGCCATGGGCAGGGACACCTCCCACTAGACCAGGTTGCCCAAAGCCCCCTCCAACATGGCCTTGAACACTTCCAGGGATGGCGCATCCACAGCTTCTCCGGACAACCTGTTCCAGTGCCTCACCACCCTCACGGTGAAGAATTTCTTCCTTATATCTCATCTAAATCTAACCTCTTTTGGTTTTAAACCATTACATCTTGTTCTGTCACTGCACTCCTTGACAAAGAGTCCCTCCCCAGCTTTCCTGTAGGCCAGCCCCCTTTAGGTACTGGAAGGCCACTATAAGGTCTCCCCAAAGCCTTCTCTTCTCCAGGCTGATCAACCCCAACTCCCTCAGCCTGTCTCCATAGGAGAGGTGCTCCAGCCCTCTGATCATCTTTGTGGCCCTCCTCTGGACTTGCTCCTTAAAATTATGTTTTATGAAGATTATTTTATTTTTAGAACAAGTATATATTATGCAATCTCCAAAGTGCATAAATTGGGTAGGAGGAGAATTAAAAAAAGAGATGTTTATCCTGAGTTATTCTGTCTTCCAGTTCCCCCTTCTAGCATTCATGGACTTCTCTGATAGTTTAACTGTATGTGAATTTATGTATCTGTTATTAGGTGGGCAAATTCAAGAATGCTGCCCTAAATTAGTGGGGATTAGGAGCCTGCAAAATAGAGAAGCTAGGGTCCCAAATACCCTTTTATATGGAACTGCAATCAAAACTTAAATGCACTCATCTTCCTCCTTTCCCCTTGCTCTGAGAGCTCAGCAGAGCTAGAAGTACTTGGCTTTAAAGATCTTTTCCTGCAAGGCTGTAAGAGAACTCAGGTCCCAGAAGATGAAAGATTTTTTTCTTAGATCTTCTAAGCAAAATACTGGGTTAATAACACTGTCTTCACTCTTTCTTCATCATATACCCGTTTAAAATGTACAAACATCTTCCAATATGCCAGCCTAACAGAGCTCAGATGGGGGAAGATCAATATATTATGGCCTTGGTAAGTGATTGCCTTTATGGCTTCAGCTGCTTTAGGATTTGTTCTGTCTCATGTATATCAAGGAAGCAATAACGGTGTTGCCTTAACTGGCTGCTTTTGTGTTTAAAGCAATGATTTCTTGAGCTCGTGCAGTTGCATGCCTTCTTACTGAGACCCGTTGCTAGATTTCATCACACAATCCCAGTTGTCCCAGTTCACAGGGCTGTGAAATAGCCCAAGAAATATGAGGACACACGTTTGGCTTATGAACATGCACTCATTCACACTGACAGGGTGACAATCACATCACGGTCTCTGCAGTAGCAGCTAGAGCTGGTCACGTAGCCTGGCTGCCCTCCAGAGGCATGGCCCAGCCCAGGGTCTCTGCATTGTGTTTAGGTATCTGCTTAACACTTGACTGATGGTTGCAGCCCGTTGAAGCCAAAGGGCACAAAATGCTGGCCTGAATACCCTTTGGAAGGTGAACAGCGACCCAGGGCCCTTGGCGCCCCCAAGTTAAAAGCAAATGCAAAGGGAGTCTTTCTCTGTCAGTAAACAAAACAAAGCGAGATGATTTTTAAACCTTTTGGCATGTCTGGGTGTCTTCACCATCACTGATGAAGAATAAACAATGCAATTATTAATTATTGATGATCACTAATAAGAATGATGATTATCATCATCATCATGCGGTCTCGCCATTCCTGCCACCTCTCTAATCAGTGTGATCTTGCTGCTATTATACATAATTGTGATCTTCCAAGTCAGGGCAGGTGAGGAAGCAACCTTTCAGTGTAAATACTGAATACTTAGCATAACAAGAGTGAGAGCTCCCTGGCTTGGAGCAGAGCTAAGCGAAGTCGCGGGCTTCCATTCTTTTTAATTTACCATCTGTTCTGTATGACACAGCCTGCGTCTCTTTAGGGTTTAGTACCCATTTATTATCCAAAAGCCACCTCTGCCTGCTATTAAAATCACGTTGGAGTGATTTAGAGAGGGAATCCGTCCATTTGCCCAAGTGGAAAGATGTGCCATCAGCATAAACCTAAACGCTGCAGCCCTTCCTGGACTCCAGGACTGGGAGCTGGCTCACCGGCACATGTGCCTCTGGTCTGCACCCTCCTCCCAGCGGAGCCAATTACTGTGGACTTGACATTATGCACTTCCTCTTCCCTGGTGTTACACACACACACACACACACACACCACACATACGCTTTTCCATCATGCCTTTTCCTCTCTGTATCTGTCACACGCGCGAGGGACCTGAGTCCTACCCCACTGCTAGCTCATCTCCTCTTTCCTTTTAACGTCAGCCTATCATTATTCTTCCCTGCTCCATTCCCTTTTATCATTCCCGTTTTTGTATACCTTGCAGTGTATGTATGCTCCTTATCCCTTCCTGTCCCAACATACGCCTTGTTCCCATGTCCTTTTACTCAGCCTTACCCACTCTACTCCTTTCCAGCTCATTCAGCCTTCACCATTATTTAATAAAACACAGCACAGATAAAGATAATTGCCATCACTTCCTCAGGCCCCTGGGACATCTCAGAAATCTCCCGCAGGTACCCAGACAAGCATCTCACCCTAATAGCGAATGACTGCTAAACTAAGACAGAGATTTCCAACAGTCTCCACAAATTGAACCCAACAATGCTACCTCCACCTCCATAGCTGCCGTCCATGGCTTTAGCCACTTCCAATTAACTGAGCGGCCCAGAGCTTTCCTCAGGGACCCAGGACAAACAGGATCCAGGTGGAAAACAAGCTGAGGAAGGCAACACAATTAAATGCAAGGCAGCTTGGCTCCTGGGCCTGGGGCAGGCCTGCTGGGGGGATGGGGACCGCAGGGGAGACCATAGCCTGGAGCTCGGTCCCTACAGAGCCATCAGGTGGGACGCAGGTGGCAAAGCTCCCTGCACAGCAGAAAGAGGGCACAATGGTACTAGTAGTGCACATCTCTGCCCACCCATGTGACTAGCAAAGGGAGATCTTTCTGAGCACTAAATATTTAGGTTCTCAGTCGGTTTGCTGAGACAACAGCCATTTTGTTCTCAAGCTTGCTACTAGAGTGCTACATTTTCCCACAGAGGGTGGAAGATGAATATATTCATTGCCCCAACTTAAAACAGTTTAATGAAAACCCCCGCATCACTGATGTGTGTCCTTGCTTGCTTGCTGTTATTTCTCGTTTACCTGTTAGACTACAGTGGGGAGAGGGAGGAGAGGAGAAGACGACAAGGGAAAAATGAGTATGTTCTCACCAGAAATTCTGAATTGATTCAAAATGAATTACTCCCCTNTTTTTTTTTTTTTAAAAAGGAACAATACCTTGAAAATGAAATGACAGGTTAGACTTTTTAGTATTTCATTTAGAAATGGTGATTTGACTTGGGAGTTACAATTCGGTACTTTCCTCAGGGGGTGAGCATGTGATTCCTAGAGGGCTGATGGAAAGCGGGGATGCTGAAGTACCAGAGCTTCTCAAGAAGTAGGTCACTTGTCTCTGCCACCCTGTTTGCCTGGACAGACTGAAGCTAGACAGTTATTTGCCTGCATGGGAGGCATCCCAGGCGCAGTTTGCTTCACACTGGCTAGCCTCAAAGTGCTGTGCCTGTGAACTGCAGAAGGTGAGAGAAGAGGAAACAGTGCTGGGAGATGGTTAAGGGCTCCAACTGATTTCAGTATAAACCTGGAGCTATTGGAAGGAGAGTGCAGCGGGAAAAGCATATCACCCTCACCTGTCCTACATGTCCTGTGAACAGAGCAGCCCTTCTGCTCACCACAGCTAATCCCACAAGATCTGTGTGAATAATCGAAGCACAAAATTGCCCTGTGTATAGACCAAAGCACATTCATGGCTGCTGGAGAGAGAAACACCTAAGTGTTCATGCTCATGACTAAGACCAGAGCCGATCCTGTGCCAGTTCTGCTGAGTATATCCAGACAGAGCGCACCTCCTGGCTGGGAGAGCCAGAAGTTACTGCAGACCAGTACTGTGGTGCATTAGTAGAGATGTGTGCATAGGGGAAGCTGCATAGAGCTAAGTTTAGCTCTAGTCAACACCATCAGTCTTTCACTTTCATGAGCACTAAAATTGACTGAAACTCACTCAAAATATGTATTTTAAAAAATGGGAAAGGAAAAGAAAATGTCCGGTTCCTGTAAGATGATCAATAACAGCCAGAGCTAGAGATGACTTTTTCAGCCACAGAGAAACAACTGTTATTGTTGAATTGCTCGGGAACTTTGCCAGTGGACAAAGATAAACTAATAATGTCAAGGAGAGGAGGGGTGAGATTGCTGAAACCTTAGCTACGGTAAGAGGGTTGATGGAAACACTTTCAAGGGGCATGTGGCAGGCCTCACAGAAAGCAATCAACTCAAAGCAGGCACCAGGGAAAGCTGGGGGTGGGAGAGCACGCACCTATGGCACCGCCACGCTGCTGCTGCTGCAGCTGCTGCTGCCTGAGAAGGAGTGGCATGAGACGGTGCATCGACCAGCTTCAGGTGCTAACCCACAAAACAGAGGGCCTGGCTTCTTCTTGCAATATTTCATTGTCCTGAGCCTGGCTTCTTCTGTCCCCAAGCAGGTGTGAAGCCCAGAAGGTAGGAGGGGAGGCACCGTGGGGCAGGAGCATGGGCCACCCGTGGAGCAGCCCTGCAGCCCCATGAGCAATTTGTCCTCTGTTGCCAGAGCTGCTTCAGACACACATCGCTTAATGCTGCACAGCAGCCGCTGCCAAGGCTTCATTTCTGCAGCTGCGTCCCCTGTTCCCGTGGCTCTGCAGTAATCGATTGTGAGCCCATGCATCACCCAGAGCATGCAACCCTGGTGGATATATCCACCACATGGCATCACAGCGAGGGGACTTTTCTCTGGCTGCCAGAGAGCCAGCCCTTAGAGGGGGTCCACGGGTTCTTCCAGGGCAGTTTACAGTGGCTTCCAGGTTGTTGGCTGTAATAGTTTTGACTGTGAAAGGCTCCAGGGAAAACTAGAGCAGCCTCAGGGTCATAGTTCCCTGAGTTTTTGCCCTTTATCCCAGACAAATAGTAAATCTCATTCCCTAAAATAAAGCACTTTGTATTTTGCAAAGGATTGCACCGAGGGCTTTTTCTCACAAGACCCTGTTATTCCTACAACACCAGCCCCACGACACCAAGGTGTGAATTTGGGCCGTGGTGTCCACTGACAATAAATGGAAAGGCCCTGGACAGACTTCAATTCATGTTTGTGAGAGATAGGCAGTTCTGTCTAACCCTGACCTTTTCAGTTTCCAAATACTCACTTCCAGTGCTAAAGAAAAATCACTGCATGTTTTTTTTTTTCCTTTTTTTTTTTTTTTTTTTTTTGCTCAAAATTTCCCAGAATTCAAGGGATGACAGCCCCAAACCAGCCACTTCCCTGGGTGATGCCATAGGGAGAGACAGCTGAGCCATGGGATGTCAATGCGGCTTGCTGGAGGGCACAGTGCCAGCCAAAGCAAGAGTCAAAACCAAAGCCCAGGGGTCCTGATTTCCAGGGCTGCCTTCTGGCTACAAAACGATGTTTCCTAGAGGCTCACACCCCCATCACCAGCAGTGGGGTAATTATCCCTGCTTCACCTTCATATATGTTTTATATCACTGGGTCACAGGCTGCTCAACAAAGATAGCTGGTATTCTTACCCCTGCGTTGTGGAAGGGGAAACTGAGGCATGGAAAAAAGTGAAGTGACTTACCTGAGCTTATTCAGCAGACAAATGGGACAACTGCAACCAAAACCGTGAGCTTTCAAGAGCTGAAGGTCTTTCAGGTCTCAGGGTCAGCAGATACTTGAGCTCCTTCCATCTGTTGCTAGTTTTATGAACGTGTGTACAGTCTCTTGCAGTCTCTTGAGGGCCCTGCAGCCCACACTGATTTGTGTCTTTTGTTTGGGTATCACACATTTGAAATGGAAGAACTCTGATCCCACAGAGATGGGCAGAGCCTTAGGTTTCCACATCTGTGGTGGGCACTAGGACACATCAACTTGGTGAGCTTCTCATCAAACCCTTGGACCTCTGACCCTGTCAAGCAAACATTTTAGGTAAGAAGATCTTCCCATGGTCCACTCTGTCTTTGGCCTCTCTGTGGACAGGGAGGCTTCCTGTATGCTAGTGCTTGCTTCTGAAAGGACACCTCAGTCCCGGTGTACTAGCTCAGTACCCACAGACCAAATAAAAACCACCAAAAGCACCTGCTGCTGCACAGGCGGGAGCCCACATTTCCAGGAGAGCCCAAGCCCCGTGCTCCCCTCCCTCTCCATGTTTGTGTTGCTCTTTAAATGGCTTTGTTTTGCTTAAGCATCCCTTTTAAAGCAATGTTTAGCTTCCAGTTGGAATGAGCTCCAGGAAGCATGGCCAGGGCCCTGCCTGGAACAACGGCCTGTAATTTACGGTGAGTTATGTTTCAATTACCTCGGTGTTATAGCGTCTTGGTGAGGGCAGGCATTATGTCATGTCAGGGATACGGGCGAGGGAGAAAATACAGACGCTCCCATTACAGCCAGTGATGGAGCAGTTTTAATAATACTGCGGGAAAAAATAAAGAGAAGGGGAGCGCAAATGACTTTCCAGCCATACCATTACTGCACATTAGTAACACAGTGCAGGCAGGGAGAGAGAGGGAGAGAAGGAAGTGGGGAAAGGAGAGGCACAGCTGAGTGATGGGGAAGAGAAAGGGGAGATGGAGGGGGCAGAGAGAGGGAAAAATAGAGCGTGGCAGGGAGAGGGAGGGAGGGAAGGATGGAGAGAGGTGCAGGGAGGGAGAGAAGGGCACCACAGGAGAAGGAAAGAGAAAGGCAAAGGAGCTGGGCGAGAGATGCAAGAGGAGAGGCGGCGAGAGAGGGGGAACTACAGGGGGACCTGGGTTGCCCCAGCCCCACAGCTCCCCATCCCCACTGCCCACTCCTGTGCCCCTCACACCTCCCCAGGCTTGGTTCACCAGCTGGCAGCGGGGAATGGCGAGGCAGGCGAGGAGCCACGGGAAAGGGGAAGAGGAGCAATAGTTATTAGGCTTTTGTGAACGATATTGCCTTGTTGCTGGAACAAAGCATTCGACTTTCCAATAATAACAATCTGCCTTTTTTTTTTAAATCAAATTTCCTTTGTCGTTGTGGCTTTCTTTAATTTCGTTTTGGCAGGGTAAGCCTCTCACTTCCAGCTTGCTGCCTCAATCGCCTGCTCTCCCTTACGCTCAGTCACTCCTGCCCATGTGCTCCCGCTCTCTCTCTCCTTCTTTATTTTCTTGACATAAATGGCAGTCATTGCTCAGAGAATGTGCTGGGTGAGCCTGCTTTGTAATTCAAACCTTTTATTCAGGTTACCATTATGTACTAAAGAGGAAAATATGTATTGGCTAAACAGCATCCTTACGGATTGCCCCCAGGCAGGGAGGGAGGGCTTGGGCACCAGTCCTCACGTGGACCTGCTGCTCATCGCCTGCCGGGGAATGCAGCTCGTCCTCACTGCCACCTGCCTTCCCACTGCGGGGAGAAAGCCCACAGCTTGGAGGGTTTTGTGCCTTTCAGTGATGCCATGAGCGTAGGCTTATCCCACCAATGCAATGTCATAAAGCCACAACGGATGTTAGGCAGGGGTTTCTCACCATCACAAATAGCTTCATGTTGCTGTACCAGTAAAAATAAAAGCTGTCTCCCTGTCTCTCAAGTTTAGGGTTTCTAGAATGAATGCTGTGTTAGAGAATAGTGGGGATAATATTGCCGTGTTCCAGGCTGTGTGCCTGCAAGCCTTTCAGTACCATATCCGTACAGCGCCAGTGGATGCAGTTCTGTAGATGTGACCTGAACCAGGCACTGGCAAGTGGTGCCATTTCTCATCTGCACACAAAGAGGAGTGCATGCCTGCCTTATGCCTGTTATTGGAAAACAGGACACTTTCTGATCTGGCTAAAAAAAATAAAAGAACGCGCACAAGCAATTCCCGTCACAGTGCAAAGCCTGCAGAAACAGTTCCCCCATCAGCATGCTCTTGTTATCAGTCAGTTTGCACTGTATCAGCAGCTTGCCACTGTGTGACATTTGATGTTTTTGCCACTCAGGTACAAAGATCCCAAAGTTTGGGTTAGCTTACAGTTGAACCATGCTGTAGGCTTCCCAGCCCTGCAGTACAGTGGGCAGTGTGTTGAACTATTGGCAGCTGAGAGCTACAGTTTCCAGAGTGGTACCTCTTTCTGATGCTTACAGGCTTCATTTGCTGCATGAAATCAGTGAGGTAGTTGTGCCTCCTCCCTGAAGGCATAAAGATAATGCATGTAAAGCAGGCCAGAAGATCTCAGAGGCAGGGCAATGCTACCAGCAACTTAAAGTGGATACTCTCTCAAAGCATTCTCCAGTCATTGGATTATCCCAGTTTTAAAGGAGGACACACACACCAAAAGGAACTATTAAGGGTGGCCCGAGTTCCATATGAAAAAGTTCACCTTTTCTGCTTGTGCCCAGGTGGAGTGGATGATTTTCTGGTCTAATTCATAGTTGTCTACCTGGACTCTGCAGGAAGATTTCTATTTTGTCCCTGGACCTCCCTGTAAAGGAGACCATGATCTGCCTTATATCATCTGAGGTGTAGCCAGGAGTTTGTTGCTCCCTTAGTCTTCTTGCCTCAGGGCAAACACAACCTTACACAGCAAATGCAACTAGTATGCATTATAAGCAGGACATATTTCTCTTTGCAAGTGAAGATTAACTTATTTATTTATTTATTTAGATTAACTTATTTATTTATTTATTTATTTGGCTTCTTGGGGATACCACTGCACAGACAGGTAGGATTCAGTTGCATGCAGAAAAGGGCAACTTCATCCAAGCAGTCCTGCCCCAGCCTCTCATTAGTCTTGTGGCAGATTTTTAACGGTGATAGTCTCTGAAAATCTCTTTTCTCCCTCCATTTCTGAGCTCACAGATGTTAAACACAAGCAATGCAGATCTGATGATTCTGTGGTTCCAGCTTCTCCTCCTTGTTTCAAGATGCTAAATCACATTTAAAGATGTTAACAATACACAAAATACCCCCAGCATATGACTTCTTTGTGTAAGCGATCATCATTGGAGCTGTCACAGGGGTATTATTAATTTGCCAAGGAGAAGAAACACATTCCCCCTGGTTCTGAATGAAAGAGGAGGCACCTGCATGACAGCTTCTCAAACAGGAGGTGGGCCATGCATTAGAAAATAGAAAATGTTGAGGGGTCCCACCTAGAAAAACTTTTCTGGTGGTTTTTTTTTTTTTTTTTTTTCTTTTTTTAAGGAAGCATGGGCTGAGCAAGTCAGCTATACTGTCTATTGGTTTTCCTCCATTGTGGTTAGTCATATCACAGCCCAGCCCTTGTTTTTAAACACAGTACAGTGACTAGCATTTTCTCCTACTTAAATTTCCATATGATTTTTCTTTTCAACCTAATACATGAAGAGCCTGTGGAATATGTGAATATGCCTTTGGGATAATCACAAGTAAACACATGGGTAACAGCATGTTTGCAAACAGCTAACATTCTGAGACACCAGCCAACAGAAGAGTGGGTTTTGTGGAAGTAGATGGAATTTAACAGAGATTTGCTGGGCAGTTGGGGATATAGTTTCATTCCTCTTCACACAGGGGAGAACTCGCCATAGATGTTTTGGGAGGGCTCTCTGTCTCAGGCTCAGCAGAAGAATTTGGAGTTCCTGTTTCCTACTACTGTCAATAACAATATTCCCTCACTGCTACAACTTGCCATGCACTTGGCTGCCTGTGGTATTGCTTGAGACTACGGGTTCAAGAGCTTGCACAGTAGCTGGGTCAGAGAGCCTCCTTAGAGGAGCCTGGCTGTGTTTCCTCCTCATCCCAGCCACCATTTTAACTGAAATGCAAGGAACATGAGGAAAACATGGTGTCAGGTAAAATAGCCAGGCTTCTGGCATACTTTTGAAAATTTGGGAAATGATGCAGGGTACAAAATCATCTGCTTCAAGAAATTTAGGAGAGGAGATCCTAAATGTCTTTCTGTAGCACAGCACTTCCCCATCCTTTTGGTTTGTATAATAGGATGTATTAGGATCTAGTTACAAGCCAAAGTCCACCAGGGAATGGAAGTGTGAAGCTTAATACAGTATCACAGAAATGGAAAGCTTCTTTAATGGTACAGAAGGGACCTGTGCTTGAAAGCATTTAACAGAGCCTTGGTAAGTAAACTGTAGTAATTGAGCTAGCAGAGGCATTTAGCTTGAATACTTTGTATATGTATAACAAAATCAAATAAGCACCAGGAAGAACTATTCTTCTAAGAGATGATTTGAAATGTTTCTATTCCCTTTCCAGACAAAGAGCATTTATTTGTTTCGACCTGCACATTTCATTGTGCCATGTAACTACGGTGACTCCTGGTTTGTGAGCACAAAAGGATTTAAACCACAATGCATTAATGTCAAGCTTCATATCTGCAGTTATTTCTAGTCCACCAGGGAATGCAGCCCTCCAGCTCCAGAACTTCAAACTGAAAACTCAGCTGATCATAGTGTCCTCCGGGATTAATCCTCCCCCTTGCTACTCTTGCTTCATATTCTCTGCTTTCCTTGAGGTTCACTTTGGCTGCAGAAGAAACGAGGGTGCTAAAAGGCATGGGAGTGGAGGTAAATAAAGAGGATGAGCAGTCTGTCAAAGAAAGACACTTCACTGTGGTCAGTTGGATGTCAGAGCAAGCAGTCCAGCAAGAGAAAAATTGAGGAAGAAAGGCAGGAAAGTTAAGGACAATACAAGCTTTAAGGAACTGACCTCTATACCCAGCAAAATTCTAGTGTTGAATACAAGAGGTTGTCAAAGGTCTTAAAAACATATGAGTCAAAAAACATCCATTGGAATTGCTTGTGTTATCCTTGAACTGAACCCTGGGATTTTCACTAAATAAACTTTAAGTAGGAAATGGAGGCAAAAAGCAGTGTTACGCCTTGGCTGCTGCTGCAGGATGTTATGGAGGCTAAGATTTGAAAACATGTAAGTCTGTTCTACACTGGGGAGATGGTCTTGCTTAGAGATGAGTCCTAAGATCATGGTCCCAAGAACTGGAATTACTACTGTGACACTATATTAAATTCTAACTGAATAAGTTTGAAGTAAAATATTTTAACTTCAGAATTTAAAGTGATTTTAAGGAGACCCAGTTTGAAATTTTAAGGGGAGAAGTTTTTCCTTTTGGTAGAAAATCTTTTCCATGTTTGTGGTCAGCTTTAGATGATAAACTGTGGTGAACAGGAGCTCACTAGATGGGAGTTTAGTTTAACCTGTTTGGGCTCCTTTGATAGTGTGGAGAATTCCAGTTCCTGAATTTTCATCTGAACAGGAGGAAACGGGATGAAGTTGCCTACTAGGAAGAAAAGAACCCTTCACAAAGTTTGGCCACAGATTTTTATGATGATACTTGAAAGAAGCTGAGAAATGAATAGAAGACAAGGCAGGGAAAAGGATAAAAACAAAGAAAAGAAGTGAAATGGGCAACAGAGAAAGCAAAGAGGTCAACATGATGCAATGAAGGAGGCTCACTGAGGAGAGTAGACTTAAGGAAAAGAATCAGTTGTAATCCATGTTGGAGGCAGGGAAGACAAGAGTCAGAGGACTAAAGAGACAGCCAATGTTGTGGCTTTATCAGACCTTCAGATGCCATAAGAAGATGCTTCTTATCAGCTGGGAAAGGCACATCTTCAGAACTGTACAGCAATCCTAGTTTTTGCAAAAAAACATGTTCCAGAAAATATGTGCCACTCAGGAGCAAGGCTTCTGTCTGGAGAGCAGTGTCATAGCTGTATCAGAGAATGCTGAGCTGAGGACAAGGCACTAGCTTTGAGTCCCTGTATTAAACAACCAAATAAAAGGACCCAGCTTTGACTACGACATACTGAATTACTCTTATACAGATATGTGCAACAAAACAGCATGATGGGAGAAAAAGAAACAGAAAGTCATTATTGTATACAGCTTCTGCACTCCCCCACTCAGCAAGGCATGCAGCTATTTGGAAAAATTGGGGTCTGACTGTTCTTTCTCTCTTCTTGGTGAATTTTCTCACCTCCACTGTCCCAGCCCACCACCCACTTTCTGAGAAAGCCAAAGCTCCAGTGATTTTCTGTAATGTTTAATTCTTACTTGAAGAGCTTTTGTTACCAGGTTTAAGGAAAACAAAGAATGCTAAACAACTTAAACGACCAACATCTGACAAATAGCAAATAATCAAAGCACTCAATTCACACATAAATGAGGCCAGGGATTGCCTATTATTCTGTCTTTGCACACTACCCAGAAAACAGGCAGAGGGGGTGCATTCTTGGTCAATCCCTAGGCACTGTCATAATAAACATGATTAATAGGCTATAATTTACCTGCACAAATAATTCAATGAACAAATACAAACAGCAAACAAATTTGGGCAGCCGTGATCAGATCTTGAGCAGAATAAAGCAAATTCACTAAATAAATTGGTATCAACTAGTCCTAGTAATTGCATTCCATCTCCCAGAATGGCTCCTGGATTACTTACGGAACCCAAAAGCCTACCAAGCATTTTACAGGGTAGCTCTGTTCTGTGCCTACAAGAGTGGATTCAGTGCCTACACCCAAATGGATTTGCATTGACATTTTTATGGGGCTTTCTAGCCTTGCATGTGTTTTCTAAGGGACGAAGCCTAAAATATCTCCAGTCCTCCCGTAATATTCCTGATTAAGTAACAGGATCAGATTAGGTTTTGCATTCCTTCAGCAACAGAAACAACTTACTGGGCATTAAAACAAGAGCTCCTGGAGAAACATCTCATAGTTAAACCCTCAGGACTGTGCTAGCTTTCCTTGTTATTTGCTCTCCCCGTGTCTCGATTGTCCTGGGTTTTGAGCTTTAGTCACACCTTAGCGGAGACCCTGGAGGTCTGCACTGGCTTTAACCAGCTCTGGAAGAGGCGAGTACCTCTCCTCTGCATACCAGAGCTCTCCTAAGAACAGCTCTCAATCTTTGGGAGAAATGCTGAATGCATCTTTCCTGGCCCACACATCCTCCCTCCTGCTGCCTGAGCCAGGCAGCAGTGCCGAGTGCGGTGGGTAAGCCTGGCTTCCACGACAAGGTAAGATAAATGGAGAAACATGTGCTGCAAGAGATGTTTATTGAGTGAGATGCTAAATGAATAACCCAATCAATGCTGTAATATTTAATTCAATACAAACTTCAGATTGAGAGTGTTCCCCATTTATTTTGTGCTGTCACAGAAATTGTCGTTCGTTAGAGCAGGGCGCTATCATTAAGGGGAAGAGGTTTCCAGTAGGGAGGGGCTGGCTCCAGGCTTGGCAATGGGTACAGCTTCTGTATGATGGTTGGTGACTGAGAGTTTAGTACCATCCTTCCCTGATAGGGGCTTTAGGGAAGGCAGGAGACCTTGTGCCACTCTCTCCTGAAATGCTCCCACCCTCTGTAATGCCTTGCACCAGCGTAACATTTTCTCCATGTGGCAGGGAGCCCTTTGCAGCTGTGTCTCTGCCCTGGACTATTTGGACATGCCAACCATGTGTTTAAACCACCCTATTCTCTCCTTCTGGGCTCCCAGTACCCCGCTGGGATGCTGCCACCGTTCATGTTCTCGGCAGAGGGCTGCAGTGTGGGACAGGGGAGGTAAGCGAGGAGCTGGTACATTGTCCTGAGAACTCAGGCACTGCCAGCTATGCAGCAAAAGGAGCAAGTGGAGCCTGAAAAAACTCTTCCAGGGTGAAGTCCTAGATTGTATACCTGCCCTCACCATGTGCCTCCTCAGCGTGTCAATGCACAGCACTGTGAGGTAAATGAAGCAAGGCCAGCTGCAGCGTGCCAGCACACCCCGCTTGCACTTGGACTAGCCTGCAGGCAGCCCTGCCTGCTGGCATGCTGTCTTGCCTCACCACCAGCGCAAAGTGCTCACCCTTTAGCACACGTGTGTAGGGATGTCAAGCCAGGGGTTGCCAGCTGGCTGGACACCCCTTGCTTGTGACAGGTGGCATGTTGTCTCTAAATCGTCCCGGCCATCCTTATTCAGTGCACCTGGCACCCTGTCCCCTACATTTATAGCTGCCACTCTCACAGATCTCAAACCATCTGGTACAGCTCTGACTTGTCCTGTGCTCAATGGGCTTTCCTGTCCTTAATACTCAAATGAGTGGTGCGTGCAACTCCTTCCCTGTCCCATGCTGCCTCTGCTTATTTTTATTCTCCCTGGCCTCTGTCACTGGCCAGTTTGTGCCATGGTCCAGGAAGATGTTTAAAGCATTGCTTGTCATCACTGAAGCCCTGTTCTTTGAACTGGTCTATTCTCTTTTTCCTAAGGATTCACATGAAAGCAGCCCCAGGTAGCTCAATATTGATTTCCACACGGGTGTTTGAGGAACGCTTTCATTCCAGCAGGTTGAATACCTTCAGTGGGTGTTCTTCAAAGCCAACTTCACTCTTGAATTGATCCCAGTTAGTTTATTCATTCCTTCCTCAAAGTCCTTCATTCTCTCTTCTGTCTCTCTCTTTGCTCTCTCAGGCAAGTCCTTAATTATCCCCCCAAGTGTTACTCAGGTGAAGAAGCTGAAAGCTGTGCTTAACATGTCATCTTATTACCCGCAGAGGACTAATGAAAGAAGGACTGATTTAGTGAGTCTGCATGCACATGTGTTTGCATGCTTATTTAGTCCTTTCAGTTCCTCCCTCACAAAGGAAACCAAATCCTGCTGGCCCTTGGTGATGGGTAGCTGACATGGGCACAGAGTATATTTTTGTCAAGCTTCAAGTGCTCTGAAGGTTTCTAATTCAAGGTAATTTACAAGGAACTGTTTTGAAAGGAGAGCGCAAAACCTCCATATTAATTGGGGGTGATCTAGGAGGAAAAGCATCTGTCAATGCGGAGATAACAATGTATGAATACAAACAGAAGCAACCCCTTGTTCCCCTTTTCTATCTAATCTAGCTATTCTTTCATCGATCCTAATTCTACCTCTTCTTCTCCCTTCCCTTCTTTTTATGGCTGCAAGAATTCATGTTTCATCCACATTTCAAAGGATGGTGAGTAACCAGAACTTTGTCGGCATCTTCATTTTAAACTGAAAAAACAAACAGCACCCCCTCAGCCCCCCTTCTCCCAGTCTGTTCCTGCCAGAAACATAGCAACCAGCATGCACAGCTTTCTGCAGGCAGCCTAGTTTGCATTTAATTAGTTCTGTGATATCCTAAACTTCTTTCAACCTCCGCCCCCAGAACATCATTGTAGAAATCCTCACTCCGGGAATGGCATGATAGAGCTGTCAAAAACCCAGCATCTGTGCCAGGAAGTGTTTAGAGCGCTTGGGTTCCTGAATCGGGACACAACTTGCCTGGAATAGACTCTGCTACCAGGAAATTGAGGCACTATAATGCTCTGTAGAGGAACAAAGATAGGAAATCTAAACCCAGCTTTCTAAGCTGGGACAAACGAGGCAGAGATATGATGCCTCGTGCTCTCAGAGCATCTGGCTGGTGTACCAGTATCCATGCTGGGACAGTCGGCCAATCTCCCCTGCTGGGAGGAAACAAGGGTTTTCCAAGGTGAGGAGGAATCTTGTGGGACAATCAGTCCTAACGCCTAGCATCTTCTTTTTACAACCATGCATCTGTGTGCCAGCTGTGAGCAGGACCTCATGAGTCTCACTGCAACAGGGATTATATTTTCATTGATCATCTTTAGGTACTCATTCCAAGGGCACAGATTGAAAAAGGCAGTGTAACTTCTGTGTGGACCATTGTGGACACTCTGCACTACATAGGCTGTCTTTGTCAAACAGTGCTCAGGACCCTGATCAATCACCCTTCCTGTTTCACCTTGCAGAAACCACCACCTCCAGCCCGCTGCAATTCCCATTATCTCCATGAACTCCTTCCCAGACCTGGACCCTGACTCCAAGGTTTCTGCCTGGACACTGCACCAGAAGTTACCAAAAATGACAATGAGATCAGCATGTGGCTGAATTATGCTGGCTGCTGGGGATCCTTGTCCTTTCTATTTTACCTCTGCAGTCCTGAATTTTTACCCGCAGATCAATTTTTCTCTCTCCCTCCTCATCCTAGACAACAGGGAGGACACAGTGAAATCAGAAGACAGTGTCCATCCCAGTAACTGTCTGAGGCAGCTGATGGGATAGTCATTGTTTCTCCCCTGAGCAAAGCCTCCTTTTTCTGTCCGTTTACTCGTAACCTATAAACGGTAAGTGCCAGCCACAGGAAAGCTTCTCACAGTTGTAGCTTTTCTGCTGGCCACAGCAAACCCCAAAAAACTGGAAAGCAAGCAGAGCTAAAGCAGGCAAGAGCTAAAGCAGGAGTCAATATTTTTAATCACTCCATCAGCCCACTAACCCCTTTTGAAGCTTCCACCAGGCTTGCAGTTGGCAAGAGCATTGTTGACAACAGTACCAGCAAGGAGTGATGGGTCCTTTTCCTGTAGGTGACCGGTGCAGCCAAGCTTCTTGCTCTGACCATTCGCAGCTTCTCTGCAGGGGAGGCAGCTGCATTCACCACCAGGACTGTGTGAATTAAAGCACAGGGAGCATTCGCCTCATCCAGCAGTTCCTCCCTCCCATCCCCTGCCACTCTGCTGCTGTTAAACTCACTGCAGCTTCAGCCGCTTTATCATCTCATTTGCTTTCTGATCTGACACCAGTCTGCCATGCAGCTGATCAAAGGCAGAAACCAGAGTGCAGCCGGGCTGAGCAGCCCCAGAATTCAAACAAACATGTCACTTCCCATCTCTACATGTTAGACAACTTCACTTCTTTCTGTTACTGCCTCTTTTAATCTCTCCCTACACACACACACACAAACACACACACACCCTCCTTTGCTTTCTCTTCAACCTCTACATTCATTTCCCGAGCCCACATGCTGTCACCTTTTCTCCTTCTTTTCTTGATCTTTCCTGTCACTTTCCTCTCTTTCCCCCTTGTGTCCAAAATCCGTCTTCATGACTACTCTCATTCCTTCCTCCTCTTCCTGGTGTTTTCACATTTTGTTTTACTTGATTGCTTCACCTTCTGCCTCCTCCTCATGTTTCCTGGAGACTCTTCATTGTTTCACAGGAGTGAAGTCACTTTTTGGGGTGTAGAAATAAAGTGCCAGAAGGGATACTTTTTCCTTCAACGCTGTGGGTAAGCTATTATTAGAATCAATATTATCTTTATAAATGTCCCTTGAATTAGTAAACGACCTCCTACCATGAGGTCTTTAACGGATCAGAAGCCTTTCAACACTTGAAATCAAATGTAGGGAAGAAAGAAATTCAGAGGTCCATTCCTGCAAGGAAGGAAGAGAAGAAAGAGAGAAGGAGGCAAAGAGAAAAGAGAAGAAAAGGGGGGGGGGGGAAGAAGAGAGAAAAGCAAAAAGAAAAAAAGTATTTTGGACTTTTATGAAAGGTGGGAATGACAGGCAGACAGGCAGTAAATAAAAGAATTCAAATCATTTTTTTTTTTTTTTTTTTACATATAACATTGCTGAATTTCATTTTAATGTAATCCTCAAATAATTCTTGCATCTCAGGCTAAACTAGTGATCCTTGGAATCCCTCTGGTAATTCTTCCCACCACCTGCACAGGGCTACAGATTAGTCCTAATACTGGATTTGGGCCCACACTTAAATATTTCTGTCTGGAACTAGCTATTGCTCCATATTGGGAAGGAGACCAGTTCAGACCTGTTTAGGTTAGGAAATGAGCATTGAGTCTGACTGCTTATGGTGCAAGGCTTTTGTCTCTGATGGTAGATAGACTGCATATGTTAAAGAATGGCATAGGAATCACATGTGAGACAGACGAGGTCATTTTACCTCCACTTCCCTCTCCATTAGGGCTCAGACCAAGCCTCAAAACTTGGAAAAGACGTTCCAAGGCTCAAAATAATCTGCAAAATTTGTATCAAGATCTGAACATCTTTAAGGTCTTCAAGCAGGCTTTTTAGTCTACACCCAGCTTGATTAAAGTATTCCTGAATTCAATTAACTGAAATATAATGAGATTATTTCACAACATGCGATTTTTTTTTTTTTTTTTTT
>VXAA01001723.1:96569-114214 GCA_013399115.1 Anseranas semipalmata | reverse complement strand
TTTTTTTTTTTTTTGGTTACAGTAAAATGAGCGAGCAGTGATTACAGGGCTTACTACAGCAGGCCTTGCTGTTCTACTGGAATCAAAAAGTGACATGAAATTAGGTCAAATTAGCCAGGAGTTCTTGGGGGAAGCTGGGAGTGGTGGAAAATAGCTCTGTTTTTCCTTCATAAGGTTATTTTTCATTAGATAATTCTAGAAAATGCATTTTTTGACACATTATATAATGCAAGAAGAAACATTTTAAATGAAAGACATGTCATTTTCATCAAAATGAAATACACATTGAACCAAGAGTTACATATATACACACAAAATCCTTTCCCCAGAATATTCTCTAATAGAAAAAGTCTTTCAAAAATGAGGACTGCAGTTCCAGTTTCACCTCAAGCCCATATTTCAAAAATCTGAATCCTGGGTGTTGAGGATCGTAGGCTTTATTTTGTTAGATATCGCCTCTGGGAACGATGGCCAGTAGCACCCACCTGTGTGAGGCAGCTACAGCTGGCTTGGAAGTGACTTCTATCACACCACTGGTTCACGGAGCACATTTTGAAAGTCCACCACTAATCTTACTCCCCACACCTTGGTGAAATGAAATGGTTGCTCTCCACAGGGGCCACCTGAGAAACTTCCACGTTACTCTATAACTTTGGACCCATCCCTGACGAAGTGCCCATCTCAAGGTTTTGCTAGCTATAGCAGTCCCAGAGTTGAAGAACCTGCTGAGCTTCTCTTGCTTCATTTTCTTGCTTCAAAGACATTACGCAGGTTTTTGTTCCACATCAGCAGCCAAGACGGTTCATTTTTGTAACCAACAGCTGCCCCTTATACCTCTGCAGATACTCCCACATGAATATTCTCTAAAATTTGTCCTTGTTCATTATATTGGGGTACCTTAACTTGTGGGTGATCCTTTTGAACCTCCAGACATTTCCAATTCATGTACCATGGGACACTTGAGAAAAAAAAAAAAAAAAAAAAAGCTCACAAGCTATGGTCCCTAAATCCCAAGTTCTCAGCTTAATAATGCGTTTTCAGCTGTGCAGTTCCAACATTCATAACTAGTGCTGAGAAAATAATTTGCAGCCAGTAATTTGCTGAAAGAATTTAGTTCCTTTCTCTGCACGCAGATGGTCCCTGAGCAAAATCAAAATTTCCTCGAATGTACTCATTATTTGAAAATACTCAACACATTTTTGGCAGGGCTTTTTTTTCCCCCCTTAAAAAAAAAACAAAACAAAAAAAAACCACCACCAACAACAAAAAAAATCCTTGCAGATTGATCACAAAAGCATTGCTTATGTATTCCATAGTTAGTATTCCAGCCATGAGATGCTGGCTTGTTGTGATTAATCGTAGGTTCATAGCATGGTTTCCATTCCCCAACCAGAGGGAAAACAAACCCCCCGTAATTCTTGTAGTCAGGTGTAGGCCTTGAAGAACCCTTGGGGTTTTGATTTCCCTTGGGAAGAAGGAGCAGGTAAATTAGACTAGGGAATTTTAACCCTTTTAGTCTCTGGTTCTCCCAGGCGTTCCCAGACCATTCATAGTATTTACAGTTTCAGCTTCACATGGCCTCCATACAAGGTCTTGTCGTGATGTAGCAGGGCCACATGTTCAAGATGTATGAATCCTAATGGCACAATGGCATGACACTCCTTCCCACTCCCTGGTCCCATGCTGTGTGAAATCAGCTCCCCAGAAGAACCAGACCAGAAGAAGACCAGAAGAAGAAAGCACACCTGGCAGATGGCAAGTTTGCAGGACGCTGCACTGTAAGCTCGCGAGGTATGGGACTAGCTGAAGGGAGCACAAAGATAGGGGTGGGCAGAGGAGTCTTTTTAAAATGTGTGGGACCTGACAGGCCTGTAATTTTAAAGAATCACTCTCAAGGACAAATAAAAAAGGCTTCAAAAATAGATTGATAGCTTGGGTCAGTCACTTAAATGTCATTACCTCTTTGCACACCAAGGAACTACATGCAAGGGAGGAACTTAGTATTGCATTTAAGTGCATTTGTACCAGGGACTAGAAAGAGGAGTGCCATTTACTTACAGGCTTTTTAAGGCTTCAGTAGACCCACCAGCTTGCTATTCTATCCTCATGTTCTGTTTACCCACTCCTGCTTCCTTTGGGTTGTCCTGCTCTACCCCCTTAGCTGGGACACTGGAATTTGTCCAGGGCTTAGAAGCAAGCTGATGTCCTGGAGCTGAAGGGATGGGGCACAACTGTTATAAATCCTCTGAGTCATCCATGTCATCCATCAATCTGCTCTCTTTCTGTGCTAATGTGTATTACTGATGCAAGCGCAGACAGAATTGTGCCACTCTTTGCAGCTGCTTCAGGGAAGAATCACATTTACATTACTAAATGCAGCTTTCCAGCAAAAACACAGAGTGAAGTCAGAAGACAGCCTTTGATAAGGAAGAAAGAGACTTTAAAACAAATAACCCACATTCACTAACATGTATTCAAATACAGACAAGAGGAACAGTGGTAAAAAAAATAAAACAAAAACCCTGACATTTCTGCTTCTAGCAGCCTTTATCACAGAGCATGAGGCTTTTATTTTGGCTGTTACCTTTCCTTTTGATAGTCTCTTCCGAATCACATCTCAAACAGACATTTCTTCATTCCCCCTAGTACTCTGTGGTGTTAGATGATCTTGTGCCTTGCAGATGTGATCTGTGTTAGCCTACCCCAAGCAATGACCAGACGTAAAGGTGTAAAATGTTTTTCTTTTCCTAGAATGTGTTCTGTGTCCACAGCAGAGCTCTTGCAAGAGATCTTAAATTTGACTTATATCAGGAAGACAGGACAGAGATGTCTATCTTGCTGCTGTGTATACCTAACTATGATAACTTATGAATGTTTTGTGAAAAAAAAAAAAAGAGAGAAGCGTTTTGAAAAAAGAATTACTTTTGCATTCAAATTAATTTACTATATGGGAGACTGTTTATTAGTCATACATAGGAAAAGACCTCATGAAGTCTTCGGGACATATAAGATGCACTATGAGAGCCTGGTGAAATAATTGGTACACATAGCCCCTACATTTTTGATATAACACTAGATTATCTTTTTTTCACTGTGTGGCGGGATGGTAGAAACTGAGGAGTTTCAACAGATGGAAATGGGTAGCTGCAGAAAGCTTCAAAGAGAAAAGAAAGAATTTCCTGACATTTACAGCAACAAAACAAAACAAAACAAAACAACAAAATCACAAAATCACAAACAAACAAACTAATTAAAAACAAACAAACAAATGTAAAAAATAAAACCAAATCAGGAGCAAACTAGTTGTTGAAGATGACATCAGTAGGTTTCAGAGTTAGCCCTTTATTGTGGCAGGTGATGAGGTCCATAACCTTCAGAACTACTGTTTTTTTCAGCTTTATTCTGGAAAAACTAATGCACAGAGTTATTCTTAACTAATATTCTGATAGCTGTTATTAGCTTTTTTTGATAGCAGAAGAAGACTTCAAAAAACTGGATCTGAAACAAAGAACAATTCAGAGACAGGTCAGTTCTGTGGCAACTTCCATGGCAATGGAGACAAAAAAAAAATAAAACACACCAAGAGTTTTATAAAAAAAATTAGCTTTTTCCATCGTTGAACATTTTCTGTCTATTATGAATCTAAAAAATAAGCAATTTTCTGAATCAGAAAGCAGAGGCTGGATCACACCAGAGTTAGGATGTTTGAAATACAGGGCAAAATCTCAGTCTAAACTTAGCAGTTCATTCCTCCCAAAATACCATTCACCATGGAACTCTCTCCCCCAAGCATTAAAGTGTTTCAAGTACAGATCCAGATGCAAATTCCTTAAGTTGTTAAAAAGTCTTACCACTTAGGAAGTCAAAAGAGGACAAATGTTACAGTGTGTGGGCTTAGACACCTCTTGAATCAAGAGTTAAAAAAAGAAAAACAACTTCATTAGCCAATCTTTCTTGTTATTTAAGCTCAAGGTTTATGCCAGATAGTACATGATATTCTAACCAAGAGGAGAAGGATATAGCGAACCAAGGCTTTATTAAGGCCTGTGTGTACATGATTTACTTTTCATTAGATTTTAGTTATCAGCTAAATAGTAATTCGGGCAAGAGTTCTAGGCATGCTTAATACTTTAGTCTTACAACAGAATAATATCTCCAGCATCATTAAAAACAAACATTCAGATGGGAACAAATTAACTCATTTCAATTCAGCCAGCTGCAAAGACCTCCTTTCTTTTCCTGTCATTTCAGAAAAATAATCTCAGCCACTTCCAAATCACCTCTTAAAAATATGTGACTTCTGCATCAAGCCTGTAAAGCCATAAAATTCAGGCCCTTGCACCCCCCTAAGGTAGTCACTCCCCAAGGCTCCCATGTTTTCTTGGAGAATGCCCTGCTCATGGAGAGCGCCATGCAGTCCACCCCTTCCTGCCACAGAGGTGGCACTGGGTGAGTGGTGATCCAACAAGCCACTGTTGTGGTTTTATAGCTCACCTAAAACTACCAGAGACCAATGTACAAATCATGCAGATTCCCAGGCCTGGCATCATGTGCTTTCAAGTATGCAAGCTGAATCAGCAAGGCGCTGCATTCTGCACCAGTCTGGGACTTCAAAAGGGGTAGGACTGCACTGTTCCTCACTTGTCTATCTCCACTCACTGCTGTGGCTGTGGCTCAGGCTGTCCTCTGTCCTTGTTTCACTCCTTTCCACAGGTTTCTCTCCTCTATTTCTCTACCGAGTGTCCCACTGCTGCCAGAGGAAAGCACAGACATGAGTCCTAGTTCTGAGGTCCTGGAGGAAGACCCCACCAATTGTGGTTACTGGCCCCAATCCCAGCAGGATGAGGCACTGCACTATGTGTCAGTCACCCTGCTCTGCCACCCTGCATGCTGGCGATATGATCCCAGGCTTGCATGAAATAAGGACCCAAGACCAACGTTTATGCTTTACCTTCCCACTCTTTAGCTCTCACTGATGGTGTCTCCAAAGCAAGGCTTGGCCTTGCACAAAGCAACCAGCCCTAAAATATTTAGAAGCCCAGGTCTCATTCAACAGCTTCCAGAGAAGGATACTTGCTCCCACAAATACACCAGGGCATAAAATAAACAAGGAATGCAGCCTCTGCTTTGACACCCATTTTGTTCATGGGCAATCAGATCCTTTCTATTCCTTTATCCACTGTGCTGGCTCTTGATAATGAGCAGCTCCAGCTCCAGGCAATACAAAGAAAGCTGCAGAAAGCAACAGCAAAGCCCTCGCTTGCTGCTTGCAACTGGCTTCTGTGCTAAAAGATAGAGCAATCTCCTCTGCTTTTCCACTTAGATATTCTCTGGTGCTTTCTGACTAAACAAGACCAAGCCTCATTTATTCTTAGAAAAGTTGCTGGTCACCCATAAGCCCAAACTGAAGTTCTGGTGGGAAAGGCTTTTCTGCAGACTGCATCTGAAAACAACCCATTCTCAAACCCCACTTCCTATCCCAAAGCACTTTGAGGAAGTTTGGATACACATCTGAACTTTTCAGTTTGATGCAGTCTCTCCCTGTGACTCATAGAAATGTTTCCATGAATATTTAATTTTTTTAAGTTCCAAAAGGAAAAAAAAAAGGCTTAAATAGGCAAAGAAAAAGACTCAAACAAATACCATAGCTGCCAACATCTTGTGACAGAAAGTCAATAGCTTTTAAATCTGCATAAAATTACATACATTTCCATGAAATTACCTGCATTTGCATATAGTGATGCTTGATGCTACAAGGGACTTGCAGCTCCTCCCCGAGACTCCCCAGATCCTGGCCTCTCCCGCAGGCCCAGCAGCACATTAATTCTGCCGTCCTATACCTCTGAAGCACTGGGACAATCTGGGAGGGAATCACTGGGGCATTTCCACAGCCCAGCAGAAAACCCTCTCCAACCAGGGGCATGGGCCAGAGGCTTCTGGAAGTCTCACCAGGAACTCTGTCCCTTCCTCCTTCCCCATCTCTTCCTCTCCTCCTTGGCAGGATGCTGCTGCAGTTCAGGCTGTGGACGACAACTTCTAACCGGTAGAAGAAAGTCTGTCTTAGAATCATAGAATCATGGAATATCCTGGGTTGGAAGGGACCCACAAGGATCATCAAGTCCAGCTCCTGGCTCCACACAAGACCACCCCAAAATCAAACCATATGTCTGAGAGTGTTGTCCAAATGCTTCTTGAACTCCATCAGGCTTGGTACCATGACCACTTCCTTGGGAGCCTGTTCCAGTGCCCGACCACTCTCTCAATGAAAAACCTTCTCCTAACATCCAGCCTGAACCTCCCCTGATGCAGCTCCATGCTGTTCCCTTGGGTCCTCCTCCTTCCTGTCCCTATTCCTCACCACATGCAACAGTGGGGTCGTGTCCATTACGTGGAAATTGCTATGTTAGAGAGAGCCCGAGTCTGGGGCTAGACAGCATATGTGTTTTTTCACCACCCAGCAAAGACCAAGGATAAGTTTGATGAGCAGTTCCTTCCTGAAACAGTCTCAAATTGTATTTCTCACAGATAGATAGATATATTCTGGAGCCTATCCTGCTGGCTGGACTGACAGCTGACCGTAACCTACCCACAGGACCAGCAAGCATCCTAAATGGACAGTTTCTTCCATGGTCCTCCCTCAGGTTAGGGAGAGAGCAGCATGTGAGGAACTGAGGGGTTTATTTTTTTTCTGCCTATTAATTGCAGCTCCTCAGCCTACGAGCCAAAGGGACTGCTCGATGTGTTTAGGTTTCCCCTGGTGAAATTTGTCCACTAAAAAACTGAACCCAAATCCACCTCCTTTCCATTTCATGGAAATCCACCCAAACCCAATCCAGCCTCCTTTTACAGTGGCCACAAGACAGGTTAGTAATGAGTTGGAACAAAATGAGGAGTGCTCATCCCACCCCCAGGCCCTGGCCTCCCTCTGTGTAACTGCTTTTGAAATATATTTGGTAACACACCGAATGTATTTAAAGGGATTGTGGAACTGGCCAATTTTCATGCTAATTAAAGTGCAGGAGATGGAAGTGAGTTGTTTGAAATACATTACAGCACCGAGGAAAACATATTGTGCACTATCTCATATTTTTCAAGAGCCCATATTCAAATCCACTTTCAATCTGTGTGCACCATGCTTCTGCTGCTGCCTGTATTACCAAGCCGCAGGCAGAGTCTGTCCTGCCCCTGCTCTGGCCCAGCCTTGGCCATGGGACAGCCCTGGATGCAGAATGTGTCCCCAGGGACAGAGAGAACTAGGTCAGTGGCTGGGAAGGAGCTGGAGTGCCAGGTTTTGTTAGGGGAAGGCAGGGAACAGAGAAGATTACTAATCTCCACAGACAGCATAGCCAAAGGGGACAATGTTTAAATGTCCTGCAGTGGATGCTCGCAGCGGAGAGCCCAGGCTCAAAATGGTGTTTTTCTTGCAAGGACTCGGGGAAGCACGGTGTTCAATTAAGTGTCTAAGGGAAGAGAAGCTGCATACAGAAAGACATTTACAGAGCCTGTGATCATCCTTTATTCACTTCCCTGGATAGTGGGATGGCCAGCTCATACACACTGTCCCAGCTAGGCAAGAGCTCGACTGGCATCCCTTAGCCAGGGGCATAGGCGTAGCTTTGAACCTGGGTTTCAGCCACTGAAGCTGCATGAACTGCTTATCAAATACAAAGCAATTTAGTTACTTGGTGGGTCTGTTGAGAGCAATTGTTTTGTCCTATTTGCCAAGATAAGTTTAGAAACCTATTTCTTTTGGGGACATTAAATGCTGCCCTGTTGTTTATACACAGTTCCTTCCCCTACAGGAAAAGACTCCATCAAGAGAGTGCACTCATGTATACGAGCCAGTCTCAGCATCTGGCTCAGGAAGAATCTGCATGTAAATTGATGGATGGGAACATCCTTGTGTACTTTTAAAGGTAGTGGTGCATGTCCAGCAGCCCTCCCGTTCATCTCTGCGGTACCTCTGCCTCCCTGCAGGTGGTGACTGGCAGAGGAGATGAGCTTTCCAGGCACACATACCCATTTCCCCAGGAAGACTGCAGAAAGGAGGGTCTGTTTCTGTGCAGACAAAGCACAGAACTCTGTCCTATGCATGATTGTTTGTATGTAGGAATTACTTGGCTGTTTTCCTTCCGTTTTCATCTCCTTGCCCTCTCTCACTGTCCTTTGGATACAGGGGCTGCAAGCATATTAATCCCTGGGGCTGGGAGCTACCAGGCTGCACTGTCAAGTGCTGAGCAGTATTTCTTCACCCTCAGGAGGAAATCTGCTTCTTTAAATATTTGTCTGACTTCCTGACAGCTTTTTGACAGAACATCCACTCCCCTGTTAACAGTTACGTTCAGTGGCAGAAGACATCTCTATCAGGGCACCTTCTCCTTTGCAAGCAAAACCCTATTCCCTGCTGGCAACAGATTTTCCTTCCCTATTTCAGTTCAGATCTGAGTTTTGTCCCCTGTATTGTCTTCTGTGAGGTCCTTACTTCCCAAACCAGAATTTGGAGAGACAGCTGCCCTGGGGCTGGTACACAGATCTCAAATGTTAGGCAGCAGCAGGTGAGATGGTAAAAAAGAGAGGTTCTTCCCACTTTGACTCCACCAAAGTATGGAGGTGGCAGAATAACAGCAAAAAGAGCAAATCCTTGTTCTTGTGAAATAAAGGCAACTGTCTCTCCTAAATGTTAATTGAGAAGTTTTCCCTTCCTTCAGAGTCTGGCAAGTGATCTGTGCGGGGGTGGGAGGAAGACAGGAATTACCTAGCAATATCTGGAAACACCCTGCAATCCCAGGGATCACGTGGTTTTGGTAGTGGCAGCAGCTCTTAGGAGGCAGCAAAAGTAAGCCAAGATGACATGTGGGAGTCAAGGAATTAGCCTGTTCTGTCTGATGCTGTTTCAGCTTTCTGGTGTCAGGTCCAGCTGAAGTCCTTGGCTTTGGAGAGAAGCCATCACTGGTCCATTAGATCAGTTTCTGACTTAGCTCTGTCAGGGTGATGTGGCTGACTGGTCAGTGCAGTAACGAATTTGAAGAGAGATGTCTGAGTTAAGTCATCCCTAAAGAGTCTCTGAAAGGATAGCCTGCTTTCATGAGCTTGTGGTAGGCTAATCCTTTTTATAAGAAGAATATCTAGATTGCCTTTGTGACATTGGAAATCATTGAGTGCCTAAACACTGCTCTACCAGTGCCTGCCAGCTTAGCATGAGTGGTAAATGGGAGTCCTAGCGGGAATGAAGAGATTGGTTAATGGATGATTCCCACTGGACCATGGACTAGAGTATAAAAGGGTTGGCACGGATAACATGTGCATTGGGTTCACTTCAAAGTCAATGGTGTGATGCTGCCAAGATCTTTTCTGCAGTATCTTCTCCATGTAAAGGACAGCAGGGCCTTTGCTGATATTGGTGTTATTCACATTATTTTTCCCGCTCAGAAGGTTGAGAAGAACCATCTATATATGGTAAGCTCAGGGGCTTGCAAGATTCTTTGTATTCCAAAGATGATGAGAAAGTTAGGAGTCCCAGAGCCTCAGGAACCTCGAGGAAGCTCTTCCCAGGTCTTCATGCTCTTCACGATGATCAGATTAGGAGCACAAAGTTTTGCCTTGAAAAGCTGTCTGTCTGGCAGAACCACAGATACTTTTGTTCAGAGGCAGCATTGTGTGCTGAGTGTCACCTATAGGAGGGAGAGATACTCTCCCACAGGATTTCTGGAAGGCACTGCCATTGTTCAGAGTGCAAGTGGGCTGAGGAGCTTAACAGATGGCTGCAGTGAGACATGGACTCTCTACAGATGGTGAATTCATTCCCTCTGAGATCAGTGGTGGGCTGGATGACAGCCCAATATGGTTGCATACTCCAAAAGCCTGTATTCCCCCCCACACCCTGTTATCATGACATTTTCCTCTTTGGAGAAGGGAAAGGGATTTAGAGAGACAGACACAGACACACACATGGGTAGAGAGAAACCAGAGAAAAGGGCTGATGCCACAGAAACAGGTATGAATCCCTCTGAGAGGCTGTCAGCACAGGGAGAGAGGGCTGAGCAGTTATTGCTCACAAGTTTCCCATGTGGACATCCCTTCTAGTACATGGACATCCACAGGACTTGGTTTTCAAAACATAACTTCTTTGATAAACACCAGATCACAGTAAGCAAACTGACCAAGGATGGTGTCTCTGAGAAAATCTCCCAAGAAGCCCCTCTCCTGTGGATCTGTCTTTGAGATCATGGTCTCCATTTTAAATACTGGCCAGTACTAGTTAGAATGATCCTCTGGCTGGATTTTGTTGCAACCAGCTTTTAAAAGGCTGGCAGCCTTTTCACTGGTAATTTTCCAAACCTGATGAAATCAGTGGAATTAGACAGCAAATGACTTCCTGCTGTAAGCAGCCTCAGATTTGAATTGATCCTCATCCCTCCCATCTCAAAAGAGAACATCAAATTTCAAATTTCCCATCAAATAAGCAGCTTATCAAGTTTTATTAAAAGAAATCTGTTGGTTTCTTCACCTTCTGAAAGTCAAAACAGAAAAAAACAGAAAAGCATTTCAAGTCAGAAATAGCGTATTAGAGAATTTCAACTTTGTAACTTTTTTTTTTTTTCTACCAGAACATTTTTTGAAGTCAATCCTCCTACATGGGATATTTCAGAAATGCAACACTGGAAGAGGTCAGTGTGTCCAGTGTTTAGGAAAGCACATCCTCATTCATTCCAGGATGAATTCTTGGGCTATTTAATAGTGGTGGTGGATAATACCAGCAAGCTGCCTGGAAACGCTCTGCTTGGATGCAGTTCTAGGTTCCACAATGAACACGTAGCATGGAGGATTATCTCAGCAGTCAGCATAGGAAACCTGACTCACAGCCATTCATATTAAATGGTATCAACAAAATTCCTTTTATTTCTGTATCTACCTACAAGCTTATAAGATGATACCCATGGGGACTAATGCCATATTATCAGGAGCAAGCTTAACTTCAGCAGGTTAACATTCAGCAAATCACCAAAGTTGGGCAAAGGTCTGGATTAGAACACATCTCCTGACAGCCGCTGTGCCCTCAGCACCAGGGCTTGCAGACCAAACTGTGCATCCCTTGAAACTCACTTGCTTCCAGTTTAAAGGAATGCCTGCAAGGAAGTTTCACAAGAGTGGCTATTCCAAAAGACACTGCTGCTAGTTCTGGTAGCAGAATAGATCTTGTGATTCAGCAATCAACACCTTCTCTGGAAGCTCTGAGGCAACTCTAGAAATAGTCCTCCTAAAAAATTAAAAAAAAAAAAAAAAAGAAAAGGAAAAAGGAAAAGGAAAAGAAAAGGAAAAAGAAAAAGAAAAAGATCAAAAATGCATTTGAAGCACGCAGGTAGCTTTGTAGGTCTGAAAAAAATACAGAGGATATGTCTTGCTGAATATAAACTTACTGGTGCAAGGATCTTAGTCTAACACTGATGGAAAGGCCCCTTGTGCTACATTGCTTCCTTGTATTAAAGTGGTGTTAGAACACCTTGCAGGATCAAGCACAATATGAATGGTAAATCCTAGAGCTATATATATAGTATGGAAATACCACACCAGCAATATTGTTCCCAAGATGCTATATTTTGGGGATAAATGCCAATGTAGCAGTGCAAGTTGATCCCCAGTGGCTTTGCCAAGAGGTTCTGGGATTATTCCAGAGGAATTACTTTTAGCTTGGTCTCTCAAATCTGTTAAATACTTCTCTATATGAAAACACAACACCATATTGTTGAGATACTAAAACCAAGTGAGGAGAGAGAGGGGCAGGAGACTTTGAAGCAGAAAGAGCAGAGATCTCCCCAGTCATGCTCCTTTACCCCTCCCCATCCCTTTTGTTCCAGTATATTTCCCACTGCTTTCCAAGCTTCATCTTTAAGCGGGCAAGCCCTGGAGCCGCTACAGCCAAGCATGATGTCGTACAGCCACTAGCCCCTCGCTCTTCTCAGGGAAAATCCTCCTCCCAGAGGACTGATTCATTTATTTCATTTGTCTCCTTTCCATCTCCCACCCTCTTCTCAGGGGAATACAACCCAGACAGATAAGCTAATGAGACAATTAGCTCTCCGCTCCCTGATTGAAGGGCCCTTTATTTCCCTAACCAGCCAAGCCAATTCTCAACAGCGTTAGTGCTTGACTTTATTTCTACAATGTGATTCATCTTCCCTCTTGCTCACATATAAACCTACCATAAAAGACTATTATTAATGTTGCCAAGTCAAGCGCTTGCTTGTTAGCAAACACTTAGACCTAGGCCTGTTTGGGGAGCCTTAATTCACCCTCTCTTCTCTCCCACCTCCCCGCAATTCACCTTGTATGTGTATTTTACTATGGCCTTTAATAAACCCATCATACATCTGTGCAGAGATCCCATTCCATACTCAGAACACATGTTGGGTGGTGATCCATGAGCAACCATGAACCAGTCACTATTTTATGTTTTAGTTATTTACTGGGATGCCTCGCAACTTTACTTGCCACCTACCTGCTATTGCATATCTGCAAAAGTGATCATTGCAATGCAGCATGCAAAGGTTGGGTATAACCACAATGCAAGAATCATAGCTAAATGTAACACAGAATGTCAAAATCACATCTTAAAATACCATCACACTGCAAACTCTGGCAGAAAGGGAAGATGGAGGTCTGAGAAAAAATTAAGAGCTTCTCCAGTTTCCCTTCAGCCTAAAGACCCTACCTCCCAGGTGATCACACAACAGCCCCTATACTTGATCTCCATCATCATCTCCCTTCAGGCAGGTAGGGAGAAGAGATGGCTCAGAGGAGAGGTCTAGCAGGCAAGGCAGCAGTGCCCCGCTGATCCTCCGACCCCGTGCCATAGAGACAGGAGCAGCCTTGCAGAACCCAAACTCCTCTGATGTCCTAGACTGAGATGCAGAGCCAGGACAGCTGGCTTGACTTGGCCTCCTCTGTATGCGGGGAAATACAACAGTGGAGTTCAAGAGGCCTGCAGAATCTGCTCAGTAGCAGCTCAAGGTCCCAGTTTTCCTGTTCTTATGCCCCTGCCACCCACTCCCACTGAGCTGTATAACCAGTTGTGACCATGTCATACAGTATTGAACAATGGAAGTTGCAGCTGACAGAGTATCAGCCACTCATCAGCCTTTCCCTGGCAGCACTCTGCCTGCTAGGCAGGGACCAGAGGGATGTTTCAGTTGTTCCTGTTCCTGTAGCAAGTGGAAAAGAGTAAAATGGCAGATTACCTGTGCCTGGAGCATCACTGTTAACTCTTGGGTCAATATTCACTGTTGGTGGCTGACTGCATCCATCAAGCTCATGAGATACTTTCCAGTGGTGTACTCTATTCATGTGTACTCTATTCACCATTTGCTATTGCATGCTTGATCATTTAAGCTGTCACATCTCTTTTTGGTTTCTTGACAGACTGTCACCCCAGATCCCCTTAAGAGCTATCAGTGTGGCCTCTGAGACACACCTGCCTGAGAGCATCCATGTCATCTCTCCTTTTGCATGGTGTTGTTTATAAGCAAGGTGGCAAAGGGAAGAGGAAGGGTGGAAGCCAATGTCAAAGTTCTTGCTGGATTCATCTAGTACTTAGTTAAATCTAAAAGGGACCCAAAATGGAGGACAGCCTGAATACTGCACATTATTTTAGCCCCAGCCTTTTCCCTTGCTCCTGGTTCCTTTAGCCGTTCATGAGAACTCACAAATGTCCTGCCACAAGACAAAGACAAGGTGTCCTGCATATCCATGCAGAACAAGAAAGCTGTCAGCGTTATGATACATCAATCTATTCAGAAATACCAGCTTTTTTTTTTTTTTGCCCCCAAACTTCTGTCTAGGCAGAATTTGAAGGTTTCATAAATTGTCTGGAATTTACAAGTCCATAAACAGCAATTGAGCAGGCACAGGTCCACAGTTCATGTACCCTACCCATATACCTGATGGAAAAAGGCTCAGCGCAAAGTACATTTGCATTGTTTCCACTTGGGATCTCCCAGACAGGTAGGTGGCAAGCCTAGCTACTGTGCCACTGAATCTTTTTACTTTACATGCATGCTTGAGTATATTAACTTTCTTCAGCATTGGAGAAGGCCAACACATGCAGATGCACTTCTGTTGCAAAGCTTCCAAGACCTGGTAACATGTAATTTATTACAATTACTTGTAATTTATTTATACTTGTACAGTATTTTAAATTTCATTTTAAAGACCTAAAGGGGTAGAAGACAGGACTTGGTTTCATGAAAGTGCAGTACATTTGCAGATAGATTCAGTGGCCTTTGCTCAGCCAGAATTATAGGAAATAGAGACTAAAAGGTTGCAGAAACAGTTATATGGCTTTGGAGAAAATCTCTGCTCTCTTTCTCTGTTTGGCAGATGCAGCACAGCAAACAGAGAGTTAAGGCTTTTCCCCTGCTACACTGCAGCAAAAATGAGAGATTTAAATAGACTGAAAATGTAAATCCAACATTTACTCCATAGACAGAGTTAGGCAGAGCAGAGGGGAGGGGAGTGAGGGAGGATAGATGATCATTGGATGTGTGAGAAGAGAGATGCATCACATAGTATATATTTTATATGTATTAATATTCATACCAGTTCTTTCCTTTCTCCCTCCAGGCTCTGTCTGCTGCTTCAGTTCATCCATCCAGCTTCAAGAGGGAGATGGATCTTTCAGCCCTCTCCTGCAACTCTAAGCTAGAAACAAAGTGTCAAAGTAGCACGCAGTTCCCTTCTCAGGAACATTGCAGGGAGACATTGTAGGGACATCTGCAGTCACAGGTCATCCTAAGAGAAAGCATAGCTTGTGAGAGGGGTCTTCCCACGCATGCTAGAAAGGATCTTTTGTGCTCAATCAGAGATAGGCTTGAGCTGCAACATTTAGGAAGATGAAGCATGGAGTGACACAAGTTCTTCCCAAGCCCAGAGGAAGCACCACTGCTTTTATGGATGCATGGAGCTTTAGGAACTGCCATTTCATACCGAAAGGTCTAGAAGAACACATGTGGCAGGGTCAGCATATGCAAAGTCTTCAGATCTGTAATTGGGGAATGGAGCTCAGCATACTTTTGGAAAGAGGATGTACTCTGTGATTGCAGAGAGATGGTAGTCAAGTCCTGTAAAAAGACAGTATCTTCTTATATTGGTCTGGAATCAAGAAAAACCCCAGTGTTGATAGAGCACGGAATCAGGCGACTGGGACACTTGCTTAGGACTAAAAAGATGTCCAACCTGAGGCAGCAGCAGCAAGATCAAGAAGTAATATAGAGGTGATAGTGATAGTGCATGGGAAGAGAGTTTCAATTTACTGAAAATAAGACGAGGCCAAAGTTTATGCTTAAAGGCTGCTGCAGTATTTTCATTTCGACACTACTGAAGATTTCATGAAAAAAAATCCATTTTCCAAACTGTGTTCAGAAGAGAGACAGTAGCAGTCCTGGAAGACTGATGTTTCCCTCAAGACTCAAGTGCTTCAAACTAAGAAGACTTGATGGCAGTGCTTAAAAAGCACTATGTGCCCCAAACAAACATCACAGCAGAGAAATAAATTTCTCTTAACCATGCCAAGGAAAGGTGAGGCTTAACAGTTTTCTTGCTGGTCTTGCAAAGCTCTTCTACCAGTCATGTTGGTATTCCTGCCTAAGGAGCCTCTTGGGAATTCTTGCTTTCTGTTTGACAATCAAAAAGCCTAGACTTTGATGAGGAAAAAGCTGCAGAATATTTTTCACAGAGAGTGATTTAATCCAGAGGAAGAGACGGGTATTAGTGAAGTCCAGAGCATAGTTCTGTGGTCCAGCAATGAGAGAAAGCTGTTTTTGAAGCCATCTCTATGGCTTGAATGGAGGCAAGTCCACACCATGTTCTGGCATCAGTCCCAAGAAATCCAGGGAACCAGATTTAGAGGTGTGACATGAGTTATACCAGCGGTTCTGCAGCTGAGCACAGAAGATCTGTACATGCAGCATGTATTAGCACTGTCCAAAAATGCAGTGAAAAAGAAAGCCATTTTATATTTGCAAGGAGGAGGAAACCCTCCCTTTTCTTCTTAGCAAACATTGACTCACTTATGTACTACAAAGGATTGGTCTTCCACTGTGGAACAGCTTCTCTGAATTTGGGGTTGTAAAAGCTGGATTTCAGTAATCCAGAATGGGTAAAAATCAGTGCAACTGTTTATCTTTGGACATAGCAACTGACAGATGTATCCCTATTTTTTGGGAAAAGTGTACAGAAGATTTACCGTCTTTCTTCCCACAGAAACTGACAGTGTTCACAAAATTAGCATCCAGGAGATAAAAGTTCAGACCACAACCGGCTGCCAATTCACATAGCACAATTTAAGTCAGTGCCACTTTACAGGAAGGCTTTTACAGGAAGTGCTCAGGAAGGCTTTTGATCTATGGATGTAAAGTAAGTACTTTTTACCCTTGCCATTATTTGGTACAGAAGGAAGAGATTTTTAGCCTACCATGGAAACACGGATTTGTCAGTGTTGTTTGTATTACAGTCACATCCAGGGCCTCCCACTGTGATAGATGCTGAATAAACATGCAAGTGAGAAGTCCACACCACCTAACAAAGATATCCGAAAAGAAAGTAATGTAACAGCTTGTCCAAGATCATGAAGCAGGGCAGAGATGGAAAACAGCGCAGGCTCCTTAGTCACATATACTACTTTGCTTGTGGAAGACCTGTATTTACTGAGGTTATAACTTCTTTACAAATGCATGCCTTCGGACAAAAGCACTCTGCTTTTACTTCAGCAGTCTCCTTCTTACCTGTAACTTCTAGACCCCATCCCAATTTAAACATCTGAAATCAGAGCTGGGTATGAAGTCTCTCTTGAGGACCTGGAACACAAAGTTCACACGGTTTCCCGAGAAGGATTAGCGAAGTCTGGTTTCCTCTGAGCTATGCTCATTTACAAGAGCCTTGTCTGACTTTTAGTAACAGGTGATTCACATTGCAACCTTCCTATCAAAAGAAAGCAAAACTTTCTCCTATCCATACTGCTTTGCTGAGATCTGACTACTAATTTAAAAGTTATGGGGGAATGAGGGGAAGAAGAAGGTTCTGTAGCCAGAGTATGCATAATTTGTCTTATATTCTAAGCATGCAAGATAAAATTCATGCTGATTAATTTTTTCCCTCAGCCCAAAATGAATAGGAATTTAATTCTCAAATTAAATCAGAGAATTTCAAAATCTAAAATAAGTTTTACTGAACACATTTTATTTTAATCACTTTAAAAATCTGTATGAAAAAAATTAGACCTTTGCTGTAATTAGCATACATTTTACTTTGACAGAAAGCTTCTAAAAGTCATTTTGAAAATGTTTTCCTTGAAATTTTGAAACATACCAAACACATCCCTCAGGCAAAATTTTTTTCAAGCTGGTATTTCCAGTGGAAAAATATTCCTCTTCTAACATTGTGTATTGCATTAATAACATTTATAGCTTGACCGAGAGCTCTTAGCTATGTCATGGCTGAAAAGCTCACTTTGGAAATCTCTAATCCAGGCCAGATGCACACTTGCTTCTTTGCAAGCCTATGGCTAAACACTGGAGCAGAATGTGCCTGACAAGACTGTGTACCTCTGTCTTTTCACTGCTGCTGAGCTGAGCAGTTTTGGTGGGTACGTTGAT
>VXAA01001723.1:1937-96564 GCA_013399115.1 Anseranas semipalmata | reverse complement strand
GGCAGGAAAGGGCAGAGCATACATGCTCAGGGAGGAAGCAAAGTCGAGTAGGTCAAATGCACATGTGGGCTGGCGTATGGGGTGGCTGAAGCTAAGCTGAAAATGATGCTGATGAAATTATGGCTAGTGGAAAATGCTTCTGAGATGCAGCTTGCAGCTGTATGGCTAGATTCTTATTTGCAATTCCTCACTCCCTTGGTGTTTGTGAAGCAAAAATCAGCTTTCTTGAGATGCTGGTGCTTGCAGTTCATATTGAGTTCACTGGATAAGGGCAGTCAACACTTCTGAAAAAAACTGGCTACAAATAGGGTCAAACATGTAGGAAAATAAAATCTAGTTTTGTAAGTCTGTGGCAAGCTTGATTTTTTAAAATATTCCTACCTTAAAAAATATTTCTCCCCTTGCATAAGTCAGAAATTGCCAGATCAATTTTGTAAAATGAAATCCAACAACTCCTAAACAAATCCTTTGGGCTTAGGCTAAGCACAAGCTGTTTCATCCTGAAAGAAGAATTACTGGGAGAGTTCAGAGGAAATGGAAGCAGAGGCTTGGATGCTGCAGCTCTTTTAAGCCCCGCATTTGGTGTACGCTGTGCTACTCAGGCTGGCGGACGCACAAAGGAATCTGCAGCTGAACTGGCCTGCTGTCAGGGGATGGGATTTTGTTTCTAGAGTTGTCAGTACCACTAAAAAGAAGACAACAGAAAGCCAGAAGCAAGCCTGGATGGGCATGCAGATGCCCATACCTGTGGGGCTGGCTCACTTGCTCCATGACCAGCATCTCCCCTGGGATGGGAGCTGGCTGACTCCAGAGCCCCTGTTCAGCAGGGGTGCTTGCTCTGAGAGTGCCACCCCCTCAGCTACAAAGTGTGTGCACTCATGGTAAAAGGTTCCCACCACCTAGAAGGTGGCCTTTCATTGGACTGGTTTTCTCCAAGAAGTATCTGCAAACTCGTGCTGTGAATGGACACTGTCTACTTCAGACTACAGCAACAGGGTTTTCCTTTCCTTCTCTGCTCTTCCTACCTGACCAGGCATGACTCATTCGCAATACCTGTAAACAAAACACACTACAGCACAGTTCAATTTTGTATTACACTGAATGATGGGTCTCCTGCAGATGGCCTAGTGATGTACTACAACTGGTGTTAAGCAAGCGACAGAAAGCAGCAAGACAGTGCTGTTGAAATGTTGCACAAAGAATTATTTGAAGACTTCATATATCAGGCAAACAAGAGCAGGGGGGGAGAGAGGGTTATCTGAGCAGGTGTTTTCAGATTAAGTTTGAAGGGAGATGGAAATGAGAGATTGCAAAGCAGTTAGCTCTCTGCAGCTGCAAGATTATGTGAATAGGTCTCTGCTTAGCAAATAGGAAAGATTTTGAGTCCGGGGAGATCTCGAAGGGACAGTTGCAGCCATCCAGCATCTTGTGTGTAAAGCCTGTTCTGCAACATTTGATTCTTACCTCAGAAGCCCTGATAAATTTTCTCCCAGTTCTCCAGACTAGTGGATCTTGATTATCACAAACTCCAAGGCTTTTCTCATAAGCTATGCTCTTACCTTTAAGCATGGCAGTATTTGTGTAAGCTGCTGCTGGGCTAGTATCAAGAATTGGATTGTTCAAGCATCTCCAGTTTAAGCAAGCTCCAGAAATCTGCTCAGCGTATAACAGGTTCAGATACAACCCCCACCACAACAAATCTGAACACCTCAGTTTTTGCTATCCCTGAACTCCAGATCTGAGCATTTAAGGTTGTGACAAACTGAGCCATCCTACAAGTGTTAAGACATCGCTCAAGAGAGGATTTCAGCACTTGTCTGGGGCCTTTTCAGCATTCATTACAGGATTATTCTTTACATCCATAGCTTCAGGGACTGTAGCATGTGGAAGAACTGATACTTGAATGAAGTGCTTGGTTTTGAGTGAACAAAAGGCTCATTTGCCTAATGTGGGCGTGTTTGTGCTGCAGATAGTTTAAAGCCTTTGATGAGATAACTTGTGAACAATTTGTTCTGAAACCATCCACTTCAGTGGAGGCACGTGGAAATTCAGCACCCCTGCTCTCACTGTTTGCTCTTGCCATACAGCAGCAAATGCTAGCAAGACCTGGAAATACTGTTTAACATCTTGCTAGAGATCTCATTCCTCTCCTCCAGGGAAATGGGTACATACCCACTTTTCCACATGTGTGGAGAGTACAGAAGGGAGAGGACCAGACCACTGGTGAATAGCTCCACACTGTGTCACTGGAGAACAATTATATTTTTTGTGCCAGTCATGAAATCTCTCTCCCCACAGTCACTGGGGGAGAGAAGGGCAGGATCACTGGGCCTAAGGGAGCCTCTCACTAGATTTAGAGGACTTCAGCAGAGCCCTGCTTATTGTCCAGTTCTCAGAAAGCTGGAGCTTTAGCGGTGGCCTGTGTTGGGGTATCACCAGGCAGGTTCATGTTCTTACACTGCAGAGGAGATAGGAAAGAGCTGAAGATATGCCTGCGTGGATTTTTTCTCTTTGCTGTGGAAACTCAGGGGCACCAGTGCTCTGTGAGTACTTTCTGAAGAGCCACTGTTTCCTTGTAGTGTGGACTGTGTGCAGGAGAAGACCTCTCCCATGTCTTTGCAATACCTGAGCCGTGGCACAGGGAGCCATGAGTGGGAGAGCAAAGGAAGCTCCATGTGGGACATGGGGAAGAGTGGCTGGGCTCCGCAGGAGTTCTCTGATATGAGAGGAGGGATGTGGGACGAGTGACTGGAGTTGTACCCTCCCTCCCTGCCCCTCCAAGGGACATGCTGGCAGGTCAGGGTTTAACGGGAGGAGAGACCACCAACAGCTTCTGCACCTAGTACACATTTGACACTCCAAGAAAGAAGAGCTGTGCAAGACACCCAGCGATTCACAGAGTTGCATGCGGTAATTAGGAAGGAGGCAGTGGCCAACCTGCCACATTTGACCTATTTACAACATGCAATGAATTTGTGCTGATTTAAGATCAACAGGAGACAGTAATGAGAGACCTGGCTGCCCTGAAAGTACTCTCACTTCACCTAGACCACTCAGGGAGTGTCACTTGGCACAGTGCAGAAAGCACACAGTAAGTCCCTGCGGATTACACACTAATGATATGACACCTTGTGTGTTGTCAAGTATATTGCCACTCCACCTGCCCTTGGGCAGAGGAGACAGACATAACCCTGTGTGCAGCCAGCAAGTACATGATCTCTCCACTGCTGTCAAGGACAGGTGGCAGAACTAAGCTGCTCCACTCCCAGTTCAGATAAATTGGATCAACTCCCCCCTGCTACTGCTAGATTTTGCCTGCAATATTAAGCTACTCTGGACCAGAGATCCATTCCCCCTCTCCCATATTGCTCCCTCTACTACATCTATGGCAACATTAGGAGCTTAGCAGCAGACAGTTCAGCCAAGGCCACCAGCCACTTCAAAGCATATTTCGCAGCTTGAGGCTCCTATTTCAGAGTTCTATTTTAGAGTTCCCACTGTTGCTATCATCAATGGGACATCATGTGTATGGACAACAGAGAGCACAGGGAACAAAAAGGCTGGTACCACTCCTGTGTCAGTTTACTGTTAGTGTCCAGCCTGAAGGCAAACTATTATTTCATCAAGGAGGAACAGCACAAGAAGCAGCAGAGAGCATTCCGTTAAATACACTCCTTTTGGCAGGAAATACGAACGAGTAGGAAAAGATGGGGTCATGAGAGAAAGTCTGGTGGAACAGATAAGAGCAAGAAGTCAAAAGCTTGAGTAATTTCATACAAACAGTCCAGGCTTACTCTCAACCATGCAAATGAACGTAAGGAGCATCTCCCTTCACTAGCAGAGCATTAACTCTTTAGCAGTTAGTTACCATCATGCCAGCCTGCACAGCTCTCAGCCAGGAATTCCTCTTCAGTGAGGAATTATGCTTATAAGGTTTTCTCCTCAGAAGAAATAGATTGCTCCCAAGTGTAGGTGTCTGTCACTGGCCCGAATCTTTACTATCCCTTTACAACACCAACCATTTTGTGTACTTGTGTTAATTAGGGACATTATTAGTGCAATATAGTAAATACAGGATTATCAGTTGCAGAAGGACTCCAAGTCCTTCAAGACCTGCAAACACAGGCAACCAGGCACCAGATACCAATTTCAGAAGCATCTCCAAGAATTAGTATTTTCTTAGTGTAGTACCCTACACACAAAAAGCCCTGAAATATAACACCCATTCCTCTCAAAATACATGAAGAAAACATGGAATCAAGAGTGCCAGCAATGCAGACCTTCTCGACAGCTAGGCACATAACATGAAGAAGTCTCCTACAAACATTTTCAACACCTTGTAGTAGATGTGTGACCCCTGTGTAGCAAGTCTGTTGATACAGGTTTGCTTTCCTCAGTCGCCTTTTGCAAACCTTCCATAAGTATTTCACAGATCTTCACCACTGACGGTTTTCAGTGCAAGATCTCCCAAGGCCCCACATGATCCTGTACCTCACCCAAAATAGCAAAAAGAGAAAAGGCCCTTCCTAGGCCCTGTCAGTGACTAGGACGAAACCTTCATTTCAGCCTTTAATTATTACTCCAGCTCTGAAGAAAGACTGCAAGAATAAGAGATTATTTTCAGGCACATTCACACGTTCAAAACAAACAAACAAACAAACAAACAAAAAACTACAACATTTTCCTTTTTGGGAGAGGCACAGATTAGATGCAGTTAAGTACAGTTCAGTATAGTCTCACTTCAGACCCCTCCAGAAATTAGCATATCTAACACTGCAATCCTCACATCACTAGTTTTAACTCCAGAGTTACACCTGTGCTGTCACAACTATTTTCATGAATGTGTCAAAATCCACAGTGAAATAGCTGAGGTTCCATACCTTCACACTTTTTAGAAGCCCAGGCCACAGAGACTTTTTTTTTTCTGTTGATTAGAGGCTTTTCTGTTCAGTTCATTGATCAAAAGGGCCATTTACATGACTCTAAGTTATCTAAAGCCGATTTCAAGCCCACAAAGCGCTATCATGTTCTGAGGTGAGATTTCACATTGACTCTGAATACAGACAAGATGCTCTGGGAACACGGGAAAAGAGAAAAGCAACATGTCTAGACAGACTTGTCATCTTGTGTAAACTTAACCAGGGTCCTGGGCCAACCTTTGATAATATGCCTGATTTATGCCATTGATCAGGGCAGTCACTCCCAATAAAATCAGACTAATTGTTAAAATCAGAGCCCTGATTGTAAACCCTTTGAAATAGCACTTAAGGACTGGTACAGCTACAGGAGCCAGAAACCTCTATAAAAGTGACTTTGAGCAGAACTTGCTTACTCTTTGGTTTTGCAAATATTTGTAAGACCACAGGAGCAAAAGGACCATTTCATACAGACCAGCAGGTCATGGTTATACCAGTGAACTACAAAGCTCACAGCCCCCGAAACATGGTGGCCAGTGGCACTGAACTGCTGGTGTGCTGTGGGACATTCTTCCTGGGAGTGAGCCCAGGCTGGGGACCGTCCCCAAGCCACAGGTTGGAGGCAGCCACCCTACTCTGTTTGAAAGCTGCCCTTGCCATACCAGATGATGTCAGAGGGCACTGTTTAGCCTTTTTTTTTTTTATTTTATTTTGCCTACCACTTAAAAATAAAAATATAAAATTGAAAATATCACTCTAGTATCCCTTCCAAGATATGCCAAAGAGATTTGTTTGTTTGTTTGTTTTGGGTTCTCTTTTTTCATATTCTCCTCCATACATGTTGGCAATACTTGAAGGTAGGACCAAATCCTCAGACAAGATCTAAGTAAACCTAAAGCATAGCTAAAACATAAAACCCCAAATACTACAGTTCCATCTTGATTTGGAGCTAATTCAAAGGTATTTTCTATGCATAGCCTGTAACTGAAGATATTGAACTCTATTATTGTTATTATTTTTAATGATAGTTTAGGGGATTGCTAATGGGTAGTAGAGCCTCTCATAACCTGGGTGCAATTCTCACTCAGTATTTAAGGGCTGAAAGTCACTAAGGTCTAGTATTGGGAAAGAATGCACAGCAGCATTAGAAAAGATATGAGAGAAGATCACCCACAAAATTTAAAATCCTCTTGCCTTTTTCCTCCATCATATCTCCATGAGGAGCCCCGCCAGAATACAGAGATCAGAATCACAGCCTTGATCATAAATAACCTTTGAAGCTCTTTCCATTCACTTTCTCATTTATACCTCACAGCTGAAAGATCATAGTGTATAGTACTCCTGATAGATTCCCTTCCCCAAGCCCACCCACAGAGAGGGAAATATAACCCAGAAAAATACGAACCTAAAGCATCCCTCTTCTCCATTAGTCGTTTCCATCAGTCCCAGCTGGAAAACATCACAGCTGGGAGAACAACTACTGACAGGAGCCAACATATATTCTAGGTGACTTCTGTCTGCTAAGTCAGACAGATGACTTGACCATCAGAAAAATAATGAAGCTAGAATCAACACAGCAATATTTTTTGAGAGAAAAGGCATATCTGCTAAGACTATTTTTCACGTTTTCCTGAAGAGCTCTTCCCCTGCTCTACTGACCCACAAGCAGGAGCAAGTTTCCTAGAGAGGCCAGCCCCAAACTAATCTCACATCCTCATTACCATTTTACTTCCATGATTCAGCAGGCTCTGCACACACTGCCTTTCTGCAAAGTCCCCTCAAGACAGAGTCAGTTCCTCAGAGGAAGGGAAACCTGCCAAATACCCCTCCACACTTTCCCACTCAGCTGTATCTGGGTGGCTTCAGGACCCACTGGAGCTGCTGGCTTGGGCCCTTTACCCTGTCTCCAGGGTGGCCGTTCACTCTGTCATAAATCATTCAGTGTTGTGCTGGGCTGAAGAGCCCAGGTNAAAAAAAAAAAAAAAGGTTGTGGCTTGTGGGCTTAGCCTGTAGGGTTTTCACCACAGTACAGATCATCATCCCAGAATAGCTGTGCTGGGAACTTCCTTTAGCAGCCAGGACTAGTGTCTTATTGCAGAATCCATGCCCAATTATTAACCGTGTAAATATTTCAGATTACACAGCATATTATACCTTTGGTTTATTGATATGTCCATTGACTATTAAAATTAATTTTTCATTACACTAATTAATTATGATAGTGATTTGGCAATTATCTTCTGTGAAGTTTGGCTGAGACCAGTTGCAGCCTCTCTCCATGCCTTTAAAATGAGTTCCACGTCCTTGCAGAATGCAAGATGAAAGATATGGTTTATCAGACCAAAATTGGGCTGCTGACAACTCTCCCCAAGTATGTATTGACAGCGTTGCTGTCTTAAAAGGTACAGATTGTATAGCACAACCTATAAAAACCTTGAATGCAGGAGCAAAGAAACCTATATGCGTAGGTTTAACATATAGCGTTATGTCCTTTTCATATTTCTGCAGAGGCTGGATTTAAGGTAGAAATTTCATCACAGAATCCAGTATACAGATTGACTGTAGAATTCACAGACACATTTGTTCCAGAGACACTACGAAGTCCTTTGTTTAACTGGAGGAAGCTTATGTTTTGCATTGCGGAATATGGTTTACTAATCACCAGTGCTGGTTTGAATGGCTCCATGGATCAAAACTGACTTTATGTAGTGGTGCTGAGCGCATTGCCATTCTACTGCATTGATCATTAGGATGCTTTGCTTGTGAGAATCATACTGGGAGTCATTTCTTTGATGTGTGCAAACATAGAAAAGAGCTGAGGCTTTTACAGGAGCTGCTTGACTATAGGTAAAGAATGCTACCGCTTAGAGGAGGGTCATTTCAAGACAATTAGAGCCTACTTTTTCTGCCTTCCTATTTACAGTTCTAGCATAGCTCATATTGTTTTGGCAGGGTGGAGATTTTGTTTCTATGTTTTGGAAAAGCTCATCCAAGTGTAGCTATAAAAGGTCCATTCAGCAGAAGCTGACTTTTCACTCTGTCCTGTCCCCTATCACCACCCCTTTCTTTTCTGCTCTCTTCACATTAACTTAAGATAAGGCTCACCTCTGTGACCTTCAGTACTCACTCTGAGCCAAATATCTTGTCATTTTGAAATCAGTGTGAACACTTCCTCTGACTTAAATTGGAAGAGGATTAGAATTTACGAAGTCAGCTCCATTGAACTGTAGTGAACATGGTCTAATGATGTTCATCAGCTTCTCAAAAACACATGTAATAAGTTGACAGTGTATGATTGCCTCTTTCTCTTGCAAATGGCATGCCCCAGGGGAAGTAGTGCACTTAACTACTCCTGCTTACCATTACACTAAAAAGTGTGCTTGTAAAGAGGACTCTTGCTGTAGCCCTTGCAAGAACAACCATTGACTTTAGTAGACTTTGGACCAGGTCCTCAGTCTGAGTTTTATTCCTGGCAATGTCTGCATTGCCTGTAAGCACATGACAATGGATTCGTTATGGACTGGAGCACCGCACAGCCTTTGCAGTCCTGCAGTTTTTAGGCATTCTGGGCAAGTCTTCAGCACACTCAGTGAGTATTCATCTTTCATGGCTGACACACAGAAAGGACACGGCCAGTGAAGCAAGGTCATTGTTCTGAGCCCATACGATGTGGCTAAACATGAAATGTGTTGCTCCTTTTCTGGCTGATGACCAAGTTCCCCAGTCTGCAGTCAAATGATTAACGCAATGTGCATACTGCACCTCTCCTGTCCCCATGACATCTTCCTCCTGAGTGTCCACCAGCATCCTCCATCCCCAATTTGCATGACAATACACTCATGTAAGTCCATGAACGAAAACGAGCTTGGCTGTAGTGAATCAATGGAATGGCCATGGATGCAGAAAGAGGACACAACAGAGCTCCATGAAGAGGGTAACCTTGGATTGAGCCATTTGAGTTTCTGGCTACGGCTTTCAATTGTGAAGTATGCAATAGCATCCTGGGGAAAAAGGGAAGCTTCTGGCAGCCAAATTCCTGGCTGCAGCTTTGTGTTCTGAAAGAGAAAATAAAATCCCTGGGAGAAGAGCCTTGGAGAGACTTAACATTAGCATTATAGTGAGATGAGACATTTGTCTTCAGGAAAGCTCATCCTTGGATGTTGCTCTTTCAGTTTGGTAACAAAGAAACTCACATGTGAACAAGACTGTCTGGGACCCTCAAAACCCAATAGGGGTTAACAAGGACTGCTTTGTCTCTACAAAGTTGATAGTGGGGTTTGGCTGGCTCCACTTACAGTGATCTGAAGTTCTCACTGTACTGATGTAACATGTAAATATTTGAGTGGCTTTGCTTTGTCAGATGAACTCCCACTGCCCTTCTTCATTTCAAAGACAGAGGCAGCACATCTGGCATTTGGAAAAACAACAACAACAACAACAAAAACCACATTATTAATATTTAAAAACTGGCTCATGCACATGAATACAGAAAGTTTATTATCACTTTTAATTGCATAGGCCTTTGTAATGGGTTTATGTAATGTGTAGGCTTTTCTACTGAGCTCATCACTGTAAAGTTTGAGAGCCTTGGAAACATTAAATAATTTAGCCTCCAAATACCCTCTAGTGGTGTGGTTTAGTGTCATTTATCTCCATTTTACAGATGGGGAACCAATGTAACAAAACTTCCAATGCTTTCCCTAAAGTTGCTCAAAGAGCTTGTGGCAGAGCTTCATAATCTTTTACTTCTACCATTATTATTATGTTCTTTCTGAATTAAAAAAAAAAAAAAAAAGATTTTGGGCTACAGCAAAACAAGTACTGCCAACTGAGTTTTGGAGAAATTACAACCTGCAGTCAGATTTCACCTGATTGCCTAGAGCTGCAAAAGATCTATACAGAGGAAGTCTTAGGCTGGACTAAATTGTGTTGTACATTGCAGAAACATAACTAGGATTTAGTGCTTTAAAAGTGATGACCCAAATGACAAATTGATAGTCCACCTTAAAAGAGGAAAAGAACATGATGAGGAATGGTAAAATGGCTTTCAAAAATAGAGACTGGTAGAATCATCTTGATTTAGCAAACAATTTTGACTACCCCACCTTTCTTTAGTATTCTATGCTGTCCCTATGGGAAAATCTTTGCAAAAAATAAACAGAAAAGCTAGGTAATGGAGGAGTTCTAATGAGATATTTTCATTAAAAAGTTTTTAATACACTGAAATGTTTCACTTTGACATTTCCTGAACAAACCCTAACCTTTTCATACTCTTTTAAGAATTGATCAACTCTGTAGAGCAAACAAGAAAATATATGTATATATTTTAAAACAGAATTAAATAACTTATAATGAAACATGACACTGACATTCAAAGGAGACATTGGCCACTTAAATTTAATTTCTCAAGCAACAGTGAAATAAACAGCTTATTGCATGATCCATGCCAAAATTTCTGTTTTGATCCAAGCCAGACCTTTTTTCCCTGTACTTTTGGCTTGGCCAACAAACCAGAAAACAACTTCCTTTTCTCTCAGTTTTAACCCTTCAAATATTGTCCATCCACGTCCACACATTTCCTAGGAAGTCTGTTTCTTCATGGCAGTGAGACTGAAGGCTTATATTTGAGTCACTGTCCTAAAATCATACTGAGAGTTCAGATCTGGATCTGAAATTTGTGGATTGCTGCACCTCAAAGGAGGTGGAGTTAAATATTCCAGTTCTGCCAGAGCTGCTAGTTACAGCTTGGGAAGTATGATAGTGTGCCAATCTTACTCCTGAATTTGAATCCCATACTTTTCTCTTACAAAAGTCACAAAGAAATACAAAACATGCAATCACAGTAATTCAAGGTCTTATGGCAGAAGTGGTAGGAGAAGAAGAATACAGCTAAAGAGAGATGGAGCATTAAAATGGACAGAAAACAGTATAAAAATCAGAAAATAGAGAAGAGTATTCAACTTGGGAATAACTTTTCCCATCACGTGCAACATATAACCTTCACAAAGCATCAGTAAGTAGCCTATAGATCTATACCAAAACTCTTAGCAGTGTCAACAGTTTTGCAGACCTCATGGCTCCACTCACAGAGACCCATCAGAGCAGTTCTCAGTCCACTGCTGTCTAACATCTGTGTGTAGTCTAACATTTGGTGGGAGAATATGGATTCAGGTGCCTCAGTTTTAGACCTAGGTCTACTTTAATTTCACTGCTTAGGATGATCCCACTAGACCAGGGTGTCTCATTTCTTCAACATGATGGGCTCTGTGGATGAGGCATGGACTGTGTGAGCTGAACCTGAAGAAGATGGAGATTATGCTGGCAAGCAAAAGAAAGCACTTTGAATAGTTTATGGTCACTTTGCAGTAGCTGTTACATATTTTGAACAGCCACAAACAGTCTGTTCAGGCAGTGCTCTAGGAAAGGCCCTAGAAGCCTCTGTCATGGACAGAGTATGCTGAGGCAGAGCTCTCTGCCATTCCCATTTGGCTAGAAGACTCCACTCCATGCTGGCATATGATGTCCTGGCCTTGGTAAGCCAAGCTTTTTTCACCTTCTGTTTGGATTAAGGACTGCAATGACCCTTTGCAGAGTCCAGCTGATACAGCCCCTGCAGCAATATGAACAACTCTGAACACATCATACTTGTCCTCTGTTGTCTCCACTGTCTCCCCACAGAACTCACTGCAAAATTCACGGTCTTGCTCTTTATCTTCATGGCCTAGGCCTAAGATACTGAAAACATCACAGAAAACACCAGGTCGCACATGTTGTTCTCTGCTATAGTGAAAGAGTATAACATTAAGGGAATGTTTCCCTGGTCAAGTGATGGAGTTTTCTTGGTGCGAAGTGTGGATATGGTGACAAGTATTGATACTATGATTTCTGAGAGTGATTCTTCCACAGACTACCCCAAGCCATATGACTGTTCATTCTTGCTACCAGGTTTATTTCTTTAACAGTGCTAATATTTAGCATAAATGTGAAGTTAAAACCTGCATGTATTAAAATAAATAAATAAATAAAAATGTATAGGGGGCAAAAGCAAAATGAAAAACATATCTATGTTAAAGAAGCCTAAAAATCTCAAATCAGCTGGAAGACTATTGAAAGCACTCTTCTGTCTAAAGGAATTTATCATGCCTCAACAGTGTCTTAGCAGTGTCAGTGCATGCCCTCCTGGAAAGTGCCTAAGTTGTGCAATGAGAACAGGAGCAAAAGATCAGCATGTAAAAGATGCTTGGACATTAGACTGATACTTGTGGAAGTGCTCAGATGCACATCTGGGTTTCCATGGAACCTCTGTTTGACTGGTAGCTCCCTGATGCAAGGAAAACACATTAGCTCAGTCCGCTTTGACAGAGTTTTAAAGACTTGTGTTTTATCTGGCATTTGCTGTACAAGAAGTGTAAAAACAGTTATTTATCATTACTCAGTTGATAAGCTGGTAACCTGTTAAGCCAATGTCTTATGATTTCCTAGGGAAGTCCACAGACAACTGCAACTTCACAAACAGATTCTTCTCATAATGCATAGGGCTTGCTCGGGCCCACAGCTACCTTCAGTATGAGATACATGGGTGCTTTTCTCCCACTTCTTCAGTAACATGTCCTGTCTCTTTTTTAAAATTTAAAGAAATTCTGATTGTGAGGGGGATGAGATATACTTTTGCTTGAAGAAGTTTGCATTTATGAGCAGTGTGAATCACCCCTTTATCCTAGCCTTCTTTTTCTGGCTCTATCTTTTCTGGCCACAGAGTATACTGAAATATGTTGATCTAGTACCAGATTCTGTCATCTGTTTTGCAAATGTATCAGGTGATTTCGTAAGAATCTCATTGTTTTTGAGACATGGAACTATGGTAGATACAACTTAGTCTAATCCACAGACCTTCCAGTCTTAGGATTTGGGGAATTGGTAGAAAACAATAAACCAGCTCTGACTCCTTCCAGTGACAGCTCATTCTCTCTTTCTACTCCTGTATTATGAAATGTCTTTCTAGGGAGCTAAAAGAAATATATTCTGTAGGTAGGAATAGGTGTTCACAGCAATGCTGGGCATTGAGAAACTCTAAGAGAGATGGATCTTTGCATGGCAGGAAGGGAATATATCCTGACAGAATGGCCTCGAATAAAAATGACAAGTGAGGAAACGGTCTTCTTTCAGCATAGAGAAAAGTGATATCCCCAGAACAGGAATGACACAGTTAAGCAGATCCTTAAAGCTTGGATAATGCTGCAGAATAAGACAGTCACTGATAGATGCCTGACTTTTTTCTTACAAACTCTGTCTTTCAACACAGGCACTTTTCAAACATGCTTTCCAAGAATGCTGGTGTGATCAGTTCTTTGTTTTGTGTGTGTGTGTTTTCTTTCTTTCTTTCTTTCTTTTTTTTTTTTATTGTTGTTGCCCTGAATACTTAAAAGACCAAGTGAATTTCAATGCCTTTCAAAGTCTTTCACATCATGAGAGACACACCTGTATGTTTGTGCAAACTGGAAATAGATGAAATATCACATGCTTCATTGGAACAACTGCAAATAATCAAACCTGAAATGAAAACTGAATATTCTGAAAAGACCATTTTGATCAGCAGTTCTTGTTCAAGATAGCATAAAAAATATTTCTACAATCCATTCTGAAGAACAAAGACACAGTAGAAATGTTAAGCTTTTCCCAGATATCATTAGATCTTTGCAACATTTGAACTAAGCAAGGCAAAATTTGTAGGGAAAGGTACCATCTTTTATTAGAAAAACATGGAAAAATGGGGAAAAAGCAGACACACAATTTCTTTTTTTTTTTTTTCTCAGTTTGGAAGCAGAACATTTCAAACTATATTGTCTGTTTTAGATATAAAATTAGTCTAATAAAAGACCTGTTTCAGTTTGTCTGAAAAAACTTTGCCTATATATATCCTTAGATCTTTGGGGCTACAACAACATTCTTACTACATGTAAGGTACCACATTCTTTTGTCTTATTCAAAGAGCTAGAAGGGACCATAACAGGTCATCTAGTCCATCTTCCTTGACTTCAGATCAGAATCAAATAAACCTATGTCATTCCTGAAACTTATTTATCTGATGTGTTCTTAAAGACCTCTAATGATGGAGACTGCATGATATCCTCAAGCAATCTTTGTCTTACCTGAACCTGCAACTTAAACCCATTACTTCCTTTTTCTATCTATCACAGCCATGGGGAATAGTTTCTTCCCTTCTTCTTTTCCACAGCTTTTTATGTTCTTGAAGCCTGTTGTTATTCTCTCAGTTCTCTCTCTTTCTCTCAAGGTTATACAAACCCAATTCTAGAACTATCATACTGGTCTTTTTTTCTAGACTATTTCTGACTCTGACTTTCATGCATCTGCAATTATTTCTGTTGCTGTCCTACAGATTGTGTTTGTTCTGAATGTTCTTGATATCCCTAACTATTCTTTGCTCACTAGTATGGAATATGGAGCATGATCCCAAAAAAGAGTGAGCATAGAGACTAAATTTCACTCTTTCAGGAACAGATGATCTTTTCTGCCTTCAATTAATAAATATCCCTAGAGCACAGCAGTATGTTGGAACCCAAACTTGAGATGAATATACATGCTTTTCTCTTTGGGAATTTTCTGTCAATCCCCAGAGAAGGTAGTTACAGCAGACTCCTGCAGGGTTCCATTAAGGGGAACAGTTCTGAGGCAGAAAAATAAAATATCAGAAAATAAATATTTTGTAGTAGTAAGTAGAAATAAATATTTTGTAGTAGTAAGAATTTTAATTTTCGTATGGGTATGTTGCAGGCCCTTAGCATTATGCAGGAGGTAGGAGGTTATTATTAAAATCAACCCTACTTATCAGATGGGAAAAGCGGAGTACAAAGAAATAATGAGATGAAGCCCAAAGCTATATAATGAGAAATAAACATAGACCAAACTAGAAAAAGAAGAATTCCTGATTTTCCTTTTTTTTTTTTCCCCTGCAGACTCTGAAACTGAATTTTTCTCTGGCCTTAGTGGAAGAGGATTAAGCTCAGGTTCAGGCTGGAATCCACTGATGGAGTGGGGCAGAGAAGCCAGATGAACAAGGAGAGTGAATTTGCCTTTTGTACTATGACTGAAGTAATGCAATCTATTCTGCTGGAGCTGTATCAGAGCAATACGATGGCATCCATCTTCCACCCAGTGCCTGGGCAATGCCTGTACCTCGTCACAGTCAACAGAAAGGTAGAAGGACAAGCTTGCATTAGCTTTCACAGGGTTTCATTGCAAAACAAGTGTGTAAAAAATGATTTTAAGTGACCTAGATGATGTCTTTTCATATCATTATTTAGCAATATCTGCCTCAGTAGATGAGGTAGCTGTTACTACTGTAAGGATCCCTTAGGACAAACTCCTGTTGTAACACATTTTCTCTGCACCAAAGCCTACATAAATGTTAAATGAAGCCACTTTAAACAAATATAGGTAACAGAGGGAGAATAAGCCTTTTAACAGAATCAGCATTGCAGTCACTAACTCATAATATTTTATTTATTTATTATCTCGTAATACCTATAACAAAAGTAACTAGATGCTATAAAATAATACTTACAGACATAGAAGTAGAAATGACTCACCACGTCCAACCGTTCATAAAAGCTCCACTGACTCACAATATCCAATGAAAGAAAGAAAAGAAAGTATAGCCCCTTTCCAATCCCAACTAATATTTAGTTGAATGCCTGGCTGAGCACAACAGCAGTAACACATGATGTTTTCCAAACGCAGACTCCAAAAGAGCTTTAGACCATCATGCAGTACTCAGGATATGGACCTTCAAGCTATAAGGGAGACAGAGGAAAGAAACAAGCTTTTTTTTCTTTTTTTTTTTTTTTTTTAATCCAGATGTGACCTACTGTCAGCTGCTGGCTTGAACCAAGGAATATAAGCAGACAATGGGAAGTGTGATGGAGAAGGTGGATGGAATAGGAAAAAGTTTCTCAGCACACTGAACAGTAAATGTAGCACAAAAAAGGGATCCAAAGCACTGCACTTTGTGCCACATGAAAAACCAAAATGGTACTAAAGTAGAGAGCAGTCTTATGTGTGCTGCATATTGAGCACGAAGGTATGGTAGGCAATTGTGAGAAGAAGACTACTGGGTCAGATACAGACAGAGGAAAGCTGTACATGTCATAACTAGAAGCAACAAGGGAATCTAAGAGGACCTCCTAGGCTAATATCAAGCTCTACTGGAGAAAAAGTATCAGTGTAGGGTTCCTAACCAAAAAAAAAAAAAAAAACACACAACATTCCTCCATTCTTCTCAGTAAATCCCCTGATTTGCCCTCTCGTGGTACTTGTGGTCCACCTCACCCAAATTCAGCCTCAACAATTTCTTTAACACTCAGAGCTTGAACAGACAGCAACAAGAGTGCAAGGAGAGAAAAATATGTTAGTGAAAAGAAAACCAACGCCTTCTTTTGAGCACCTTTTTCCTCCACATCACAGTTGTTTTTTTTGTTGTTGTTGTTGTTTTGTTTTTTTTTCCTTTCTTTCCAAACTGAGACACAAAAACAGCATAATGCAGAGGCACTCAGATGGCACTGCCAACACAGTGCATAGCAAAACGCATTCCCTCCCTGGCTCTCTGATAATTTAGCTTTGTTTTAGTTTCAATCTAATGAACATTTATGCTGTAGCCAATCTTCAATTTATACCCATCTAGTCCAAAGCACAATTATATGCCAAGCAGAAAATGCAGCTTTGACTGATAATAATAAGATTGGCACCGTGTGTGGCAGTTTTTCACACTTCGTTTTCATGACTGCAGCCGTACCATTTGGGCAATGATTTTGCCATACCTCCCAAAAAAGGTCAGGCTGGTAGATGGAAAGAGAGGACTGGGAGAGACATTATATTGGAGTAGGACATGGTCTGAGATACCCAGCAATCTAGGAAGGGATGTGGGAGAGGAACTTTCTCAAAGAGATATTGAAGAAGAAAACAAGACATGCTTTTCACTGTGCATTTGCTAATCCACATTGCTCTGTCTTCACTGTTGCTCAGAGTAGAATTTTCTGGTTCACCCAGTAAGTTAGACATTTTCCAGTGCAGACCTAGCCTGCAGTTGGTAAGTGTGCTCAGAAGGCTGTTCTGCAACTACTTTAAAGACAGAAGTAATGTCCATTCAAGTCTCTCCGGCAGAGACTCTCTGGCAGACTTTCCATTAGGAAAGGTGATCTTGTGCTTAATTTAGAAAGTCAAGACATATGAATAGTATTCTTGGCGTTGCCTCTGACTTGCTATGAGATTGCAAAGGCATCACTTAATCTCCCTCTCTCTGCTTCATTGTTTTCACCAGTAAAATAAAGGGAATGATACCCAAATCTCCCAGTTAGAAGACTGTAGACTAATTAACATCAAATGTAAATATGCTTTGAGATTGCAGATTGGAAGGGGTTAAAAAAGAGTTGAAGAAGAAATAGGTCCCCTAGTCATCCTTTGGATTGCTCTCATAGTTTCAGCCTATACAGCCATTCATTTCCTGTCTATGTCTCTTACAGAGTTGCTGCAGCTAAGCAATGTACCAAAACAAATCCTGGTGAAGAAATCTGTTGAGCACGATGGGCCTCATTCTGGTTGGAAGGTGGCTATGAACAGATGGGTTATTCCTTTTTAGCATCTTCTTTCTCTTGGCTTAATACCAGATTCTATTGCATTTTCACCTGCTTAGAGTGCTCAGAAGTCAGCTTGTCCTTTGTGTAACTTCCTTTATTTCTTTATTTTTTCAAGAATGGGAAAGAGTTCTTACCTGGCCTCTTTGGGGGGAATTTCATGCACAGTTGGTGGTGCCCAGAAGGGAGAAGCAGATGCTTTTGAGATATTCATGGTGTCCAAAATAGAAAGCAATTTATGTGGACAATTAAGAAGAGCCACACGGGACTTTGGTGGTTGGAAGCTACAAGTCTGTAAGCAGGCAATTTCTAGGACTTCAAAAAAAAAAAAATTGAATTCACCTGAGGCCATGCAAGGGAAGAAAAGTTATATAGAGAGAACAATTCCCAAATTCATTCACCAGGGCATTAAGCTCCTGATTTGCAGTGAAAATGCGGTATGTGGAGTCCTGTCATCAGCAGGATTTAGAGAACAGAGAATGCAGTCATCATGGAACAGGTATGAAATGTCACACAGAGTAAAGGCAGAGCAAGCCAGGGACTTCTGATAATATTAAAAGAGATCTCTAGAAGACTATCTGTCCTGACCCTCACCTGCCAGTTACACCTGTCCTCCTCTGATTCTCTGTGCCCTGGCTCCTCCAGCATGTTTTCTCTTCTCATTCATGAAATTACATAGGAAAAGGGCCTGACGAAGGGACAGGAATGTGGTAGAATGGGTTATATGTTTGGCATTTATTTTCTTGTCATTGCTTTTGCTCTTTTGGCATTGGGAAGACAGAAAATGTCAGCATTTTCTGTTGACCTGACATTTTTCCTGGTGCATCATAATTAAGGTAGTTTCAGTGCAGGCACAAAGGAGTTAAATTAATTTGCTTCAGAACAGCCCTAAGAAATCACTCAACTCTTTAAAGAAGTCTCTGGAGGGGTGGGTGGCTGTAGCTGGAGGGATGTGCAGGCTGAAGGCTCAGCACCCGCGGTGACATTCGAAGGCATGAACATTTTGCAATGGGGACAGAAATTATGTGATTTCAGCCCTTCTCTAGTTGACTACAGAATGTAGAGCAATGCCTGTGCTTGCCTTTTCCCCAGCCATTGCTTTGGGCTGTCTTATTAGGTTCAGAATCCCCCTGAGAATACCCCACCTCCCAGCAATACAGTGTGCCAGAGGACATTGCTCACTCACCTCTCTGCAGCCACAGAGTGGGCACAGGTTGTGCAGGAGCACTGAGAAATCATGCATTGACTCACTCTTCCCTTACTTGCCCATATGAAATTAGGCCCACTCAAAAATCCCTGTATGAACCAACACCCAGCAGGATGGTATCAGATTCTCCTCCAGTTCTTCGGTGGCAGAATTGAACTGTTTCAACTGAGTAGCTCCAAGACTCCTACTGCATGCAACATGGAATTGAGCAAGGTATTTCTCTTCTGGTTGCTTGATTTAAGTCAGACAAAAACTCTGGAAACAGCTTTTCTGAAGCAGCCAGGCTCGCACGAGGCTAAACTATCATCTTAAGAGAAAGAAGGGATGGAGTGGCAAGACTGGATGTATTTCATACAAATTCCTTCTGAAATCTGTATTTTCCCTTTTTCATTCAGATTTCTATGGTGAAAGGGAGCATTATCCATCAAGGAATGAACTCTATACTTTGTTTTAGTGTCTTTTATTTGTTTACCTTCACTCTTTCTTGAAGCCTGGATTCCCATCAGAAACCTATTCTGCATTTTCATGTCCCTTTCCTGGCTGTTTTGCTGCTAGGCCCTGACATTTTTTTGTGCTTTGTTTTTCCTCTTTTTTTTCCCTTTTCGTTCTTGTCGAAATAGTATGTGTCTCACTCAGCCTTTCTTCAATACTATTCCTGACACAACATAGACAGACCTATGGTTAAAGTAGATATCTGTGTTTTATGACGTCTTTGGTTTCTTGCTGTATGATGTGCTTTGTCATTCTGAATAAGAGTTTAACTACTCACAGCTAGCACTGCAACTGGGAAAATTATGTGAGATGCAATTCACACAGGGTTCAAGTCCTTGGTCTGAATCAAGAAGAACAGGGACCTGAACTTGTCTCTGTCACATAAAATGAGCATTTAGTTAATAGATATTCTTCAGCAGAGCTCTTTCCTTTCCTAAGAAAACTTCCTAAACAGAAGCTTTATTGACCTCTGTTCATTCCAACAAAAAACATCTGGTGTGTACAAACTCAAATCTTCCTTCAAATCTTCCTTTAGAATATAAAACAAAAATACTTTTTTTTTTTTTTTTTGTGGAATAATTCAGAATCAGCTATACTGCTAAGCAGGTCTTTGCAATGGGATGCCAAGAAAGCCAGCAAGTCTTTTGGATATGCCTTGTGTTGCTGCTCTCTAGAAAAGACTCTAAAGAAGAAGGACTATTCCCCGGGATAAAAGGCTAGCATGGAAAAGCAGAGTTAATGGGCATCATGAGAAGCCTGGTATATCTAAACCACAGCTACACAACCATGGCAGGCATGTGAGATGAATAAAAATGATACCAGCCTGCTGCTACTCATCAGAACTTCTTGGCACAAGAACATCAAGCAGGAGATCCAGTGTCCTCTCTGTCTGATGCTTGTGTTAGCCAGGACAGAGGCACAACAATTACTCCTTGTTTCCCCATTTCAGAACTGCCAAGACAGATGTGAAGGTCAAAGGAATGATGTGAGATTGGTGTAGCATGCCTCCACTCAGTGTGCACACATGTAAGGCTCATCCTCCAGAGACAGGAAAAAAAAAAAAAAAAAAAGGACATGAATGTTTCTCCATTCTATAGGACACCAGGAGCTATGTCTCAGCTGCAATTTTTTTGAGCTCTCAGGATCAGCACGTGAACCATGCCCATGTCCTAACCTGCTGTGATGATAAGACCCTAGAGATTCACCATCAATCCCACAAGCCAGAAATGTCAGAAGGGAACCATGGTGAACTCTGTGTAGATCACTCATATGGACAACTGGGGGGGACTGGGTCCTTTTTCTACCCACCTATTCTTTGGGGTCTGAGCAACAAAGGATGCTTTACTGTACTTGAGGGGGTAAGATGACGTTCAGAAGTTTTGGAGACTTTGGTCTAGATTCTTGACATGAATTTTGGAGGAAGCAAAGATCAACTTGTGAATTTCATATTAATCCAGTTCAGGTTTGCAGTGATTAAACTGCCAGAGATGTGGATATCCATGAAATGCAAAGCTTGTTCTGTAAGAGTCCCACCCTTGTGAGATTTTATGTACAAACCTCCCAGGAATTGTATAGAGAAAGGTGCCTACAGTAGGAACAGTAGAACAAGACAAGATTAACCTGCAGAGAATGGAGGTAGAAATCTAAGGAAGAAGGTCATTAAAGAGGAAAAAAAAAATGAACAAAAAGGGAGAAAGAATAAAAAAAGAGAGAAATAACCCAAATAACTCAAAGGTAGTAGCAAAAATAAAGAGGAGAGAAATTATTCACTGAACAGACATGGAATTGAAGGTGACCACATAGGTTATCGATTCCATCCTCCAAAAACTATAGGCAGCAATGGAATAGACATTACGCTGAGAAACACCCATAATGTCTACTTCAATCCCCTTCCAATTTAAGTCAAAAAAAACACCATAACCATACAACATTTAATGCAAAAATAAACCAATGCCACAGTGACTATAAAATGTCCAACCAAGACATTGAGATGGATGAAGGGTCTTAGAAAGATCTTAGACTCATGCAATTGCATACAGGTGGACACACTTGGATAGTTCTTGGGAGTGGATCGTGCTCCACACATCTATGGAGGAAGACAAAATGAGCAATCAGACTAAACAATCCTTGCTCTTCAGCCCAGAGAAAAGTTTTTTCCTGATCCCACATCCAATCAATACTTTTAATTCAAGATATATCAGTCAGGCAGTACCAATAGGAGCACCAGCATAACCCACCTACTATCCTGTCTTTAGCTTTGGCCAATTTCTTGTTTGGCCAATTTAATGCTTCAAAGGAAGATCAATTTGCCCTCTCCCCACTCCTCCTTCCTCCCACCCTTACATACACATCCAAGAGAATAAAGTACTAGGAAATGAAGGCACTTCCGTCTTTACCCCAATAGTGGTCAGTGGAAGCTCTGAAGCATGAAATTAATTAATTAAAATATAAATGCAGTGTAATTCCTTCTATGAACTCAGCAAGCACTCCTTTTTAATTATTTAAGTACCTTGCCCTTGCTATCCTGTATGGAAGGCCAGAACTTCTTTCCTTTGAAGTTTAGAAACCCTCTTCTAATTTCCAAGCTAATTTATACTCATCTGATCTTTTAGCACTGCTTTTCTTCAGCTGAAACAATTCTGCATCCTGATATTTACAAGGAGGGTATTTAGGAAGAAAAACTGTACTCATTCTCATTTTTCTTTTGCTAGTCTAACCAAGCCCCCCCCCCTTTTTAGAAAGTTTGCTACTTCCCCTAATCATTCTCACAACTCTTCACTATATGTCATTTTCCTTTTTTTGATCAGAAGTGACCCAAATTGGCCACAATCTTTTAAGTGAGGCCTCCTCAGTTCCTCATATCATGATACTACTAAAATACTTCCCTTTCTGAAAACACCCTTGCCGGATACCTCATAGAATTGCATTAATCCTTTTCAAGGCAATGTCATATTCCAGCAAAAAGGAAAAGAAAATATTAAGCAGAAGAGGGGAATGCTGAACAGAAAAATGGATGTACCCTGAGGAACAACAGACAATTCAAGAGAGAAGAAAAAAATGCCCTTCAAACATAAACACATGATCAGCTGCGTAGAAAAGGTGATTCAAAGGAATAATGGATAGTCGGAAAGCTGAGGCAAGGCACATCTGTACAAAATCACAGTGCACTAGTGTGGTATGACCTCTCAGCTTCGTACCAATCTCTGACACTTCTTCCTAACAGCAGCATTTTGGCAAAAGCAGGGCTGACAGTGTCACATTTGTGAGGGGGGAAAACTCTGAGGGCAAAGAAGGCAGGGGAGATGGATCCGTTTCCTGTATCCTGAACAGGACCCTTGCACCTTTGCTCACAGCTTCTCTCTCCAGGGTGCAGTGCTTTTTGCCTAGCTATTTAAGAAATAACACTCCCTGCATGTATGTGTGCTTGTGTACTGGTGTGTGTGTGCATTTGAGACATACAAAACCTGTGGTGTCTTTCTTGAGTCCTAAAATTTTTAAGGATAGTATTTTTAATGAAAATATTTCACTGTCCCATAGACATGCAAATATTGTCCTTTAACCTGTGAAAAAATATAATGGAAGACTCAAAATACTTTAAGAATATTAATGAAATGTTACAATAATTCCCAGGCAGTGTATGCTTATATATTTTCTGTATACTCCACAAGGAGACACAGTAAGTCCTGCACTAAGCTGCCTCACACTTTTCTGTAGTGAAACATGATTATGCCTTTTTTTAGTTATTATTTTGAAGAAAAACTTCAACACTGAAATATTTTTGTAGGAGCACTTTGAAACAGAAGATGAGGGGAGAGAAAGCTCTATGTTTTGCTGATATACTATAAAGCTGATGGGTTTTGCCCTGTCAAAAGATAAATAAATAAATAAAACCCAAGAAATTTTCTCATCAGTGGTTTGTATAGCAGCACCTTTGTTTCTGCCAGTGCAAAAGGAAACTCAGCTTGCAGCAGACAGCAATATGTCAATTCATTTCCATTGTATTGGCAAGAAGCAACACACACAGGACAGATTTATCAAGCTATCTGATAGTCTAAGAGCCAAAAATTCTTCTTCCATCTCCCTCCTCTCCTCTCTACTTTCCTCCATACACACATACGCACAAATAAAGGCGAATCTGCCACTCCTGCAAGCATAACATTGTAAAGTTCTGCAGTTTTATTGGGGGTGTTTATCATAAAGCATCCTTATCTGTTATCTGCTTATAGAGAAGGCTTTGGTATGTTATTTCAGAGTAATAGCTGGGAGCGAGTTAAATTGCATTAACCTTTAAAGCTGGCATTAATGGGTAACCGTGTCAGGAGACTATATTACTATACAATTTCCTTTTTCTATTCTTATTCTGGCTCCGTTCTTGGAGTATTTTTTGTTGCTAGTGCCAACCTTACATCGCAGAGTTTGAGCTCTACACACAGTGTCTGTCCTCTGGAGAACCACTCAGCTGGAAGAAGCATAGGACTGGCTCTTCCTCTACACCAACAGACAAGAGGAGTGAAGGCAGGGCCTTGTGGCCTGAGTCTGTGCATCTTGTCCTTTGGTACAACCAACAGGTTATTCAGTATTTGTCCCACACCTATGTTTTTCACTGGAAATACGATGACTTCAGGGCTAGACTGCATTCAGAGCCTGAAGCTCTGAGGTTAGGACTTGCTCTTGGATGTAGCAGTGCAGTACATAAGAGACCAGTCCCCTCTTACTGCTGCAGAAGGTTGTCAGCAGTTTACTGGGAGAGAGAGAACTTAGAACTGAAATTTTTATCTGTGGGGACTAAAACATATGAGCCATACTATGCTCTCTGTTACTCTGACAGGGAAGATTTCTGCAAGGTATTCCAAGTGTGCAAGCCTGATCTACTAGCAGCTTTCCATGAACAGAAACAGCTAGAGCTGTTCTAGATCTGTTATGATGTAAATGGAACCTGAACATGACCTACCAGTTATCACATTCTCTGTGTATTAATTATACATGTAAAAGTCCTGTATTTAAAAACAATAGGAGTAATTTTTCACTTTCAGAGAGCTGTAATCGCAAACACAACATAACCATTTGTCAGCTGTTTTAGATGGAAAGGAGTAGGCTGAGAGAAAGCAACAACCTCTCCGATCACATTTTGATTGGAAAGTCTCTTCATTAGGGATCTGGTTTGTGGACCCTCCTCCCCCCTCACAACTCTTTGAGACTTCTTCATGAGCTGTTTATCTAAAGAATGCCTGCATCTGACTCACCACCCATCAAAGCTCTCCTGAGTTTTGAAAGGAGAGCTAGCAAGACAATGCTGTGAAAAGACACAAAGTCTCCAGACAACTGAGGCCAGTCTTCTGAAAAGATGCAACTGACAAAAACTGCTGTAGTCTTCCAAACTTTCACAAATTGGGAGCCACCAGATCAAAAGCCTAGCTTACCGAAGAGCTTTCTTTGACAAAGGGAGGAAGTTCTGGATGAATTATAACACTTCTCAGAAAAATGCCTGGTAAGAGCGGACATACCTACTCCCTACAGACCAACACATGGGACACGCCTTGGGTGATGCAGAAGAGGTGTATGTTACTTGGCTACCATGGAGATGAGTGCAACATAAGAGCCTAAATTGGAGAGAACATGTTTTGTTTTGAAGCACTGCTGCAATAAAGGTGCATGTTCAATACAGAGCTGCTGGAGTTTCTTGCCAAAAGCTAACATTAATTGTTTAAATTAACACTGCAATTAACACGTAACTAAAATAAACTCTTTCTTTCCTCTTTTCTGTGTTTCCTAAAAGGAACCCATTGCTTCCTGAGCTTCCCCTGAGAGCACACATGCTCTGCTGCCCTTTTAAACAGAGCAGCAGAGCCTCTTCTCTGTGGCTGATCAGCAAGGCTGGTGAACGCAGACTGGAGAGGAGTCCAGACCTTGGGTGCATCTAGCTTTTTTCTTTCTCTTGAACTATTTTTGTGACCAGGGTTGTATTCATTGACATCTTTTTTGCCTCCTCCCCAGAGAAGCTGCCACAGCCCCAGTCTAGGTAACCACATTCCCTCCTTCAAGCTGTAGGGACTTAATATCATAGTGCAATTCAGCTTACAGTATCAGCAAGATGGGAGCTGCTATATCCTTTGAGACTGATCTGGGACTGTGAAGTTTGGGGCAGCTTCCTTTGTGGTGGGACACATGTCATCTACTGTCTGACCCATTTTGCATGGAGCCATCAGTACACAGCCCCAAATGAGTCTGTCAAAAGACCTCACATTTTTATTTCAATTCAAACTGCAGAGATTTACCCTATTAGTTCCAGAGGTGCCAGTTACAAGCCCCAGGGTGTCAGACAAAAATAGGTGCTCATGTACTTACACACCAGTAAGCCCCTGTGCTGGGGGAACAACTCTGGGCCTGCAGCTGTATAGATGATTTTGAGACAACGTGTTGCATTCAGAGTAGTAATAAGGATCTCTCTCTCCCTAAGGAAAATAAAGAAAAAAAATAATGATTATTGGTAGAAATAGAGTTGATTTTTCTTAATGATAAATGAAAAGAAAATTTGGATGAGAATGATGGATGCTGCCAGTCAGAGTTCTTGTTAGAGCAGCCGATGTCTCTTTCTGTACCCGTCTCATGAAAGTGTCAGAGATATTTAAAAAGAAAAAAAAAGAAATATGCTAAAATTAAAATGGAGAAGAAAAAGTCATTTCACACATTTAATGGCATAATGAAGTCTTTTTAATGTAATTTTCTTTACTCTTCTGATTACATATTCACAAAGAGGATCTTCACTTCCATCTTTATTAGGCGCTGTGTTTGTCATCATTATGGGTTAAGTATTTTCATAAACATTTGATGAATATTAACCATTTAAAATAAAAAATAACAGTTTATTCTCACGGCAATGACTGCTGCACATGGAGATATTAATATTAGAGCAAGTCACATGAAATTGCAGGCACACACCCTGCAGCCCCATTCCTGCGTGCAAGGAAGCAGTGCAGATGCTGAGAGATGAGAGACTCTCAACCTGCTGAACATGCAGAGGGGCTTGGAAAGCTGGATCCCAGCTAGACCTATAACCTGGGCTGACAGTGATCATTAAGCCTACTGAATCTCCCTGTCAGAGACTTGGTGCTCCTAGGTCCTTTCTATAGGTCACAAATAACCAGCTGTTTCTTTGCTGTTTCCCCAGTGTGACTGCATTCTTCCCTTCCCTGTGCTTTCAGGGGACTTATCCTGCCCAGGCTTTAATATACCATCCTGATTAGTTTATATGCTCTCTCTCGTTGGTGCAAATGCCCTAACAAACACATTTTTAAACATAATCTGTTCTCAACAGCAGGGCAATGGCTTCCTAAAACAAACAGTTCCAAAGCCAAGTGCCACAGAAAGAGGAGAAGGACTGAACACCACAAAAGAAGGTCCATCAAAAAGAGGATCACTGGAGCTGGGTGAAAACATAACCTGGTTAATCTGTTTATAAATAGAACAGAGAAATGCAGGTCCACTAAAGCACTAGCTATAATTTCTTTATAACTATATTTCATTTTGATACCTTATTTTTGTTCAGAAGGGTTTATTTCTCAATGACTGAGTCATTTCCATAAAAGAAAACAATAATGTGTAATATTTAAATCTTCCCACCTCCTGGCTTGGTTTCTTTTGCACCTTTATCCATTTTCCTTCCCACAATCAACAAAACAAAAACATCAGTGATGACATCCTAATTTCAAGCATATATAAATACCTGACCTGCTTCTCATCACAAAGCATCCTTTTTCCTCCCCTTACCCAGAGGAAACAAGGGGCAGCTGATACCCCAGGGGCTTTCCCACCTGTAAACCAGTGGGCACCAGCTCACTGTTCCCCATGTGTGTCCATGCCATCATCAACTTTAAAAAAAAAAAAAAAAAGACCAATATGTAAAAGGTGAGGGGAAAAGGTCTGCCTGTGGATCTTATAATGTCCCTCCCCACCACCTCAAAGTGCAGAGCAATACTTTCAGTGCTGTCAAACGTTACTAGAAGGGCAGATGTGGAAAGTAGCAGAGGGTTACTTTTTCTTTCTTTTTTTTTTTTTTTGCCTTCCTAGCCATAAATTGGGTCATTTTAATCCAATCCTGTAGGTAGGAGGACCCAGAGAAGGAGCCTAAAGAGCCCAAGGGCCCGGTTCAAAAGATCCTGACTGAGCCCCGACTGGAGAGGGTTAACAGTAGAATTACTGGTGGATGTTTAATTAGGATTTGAGAGATGGGGATTGAGCGTTAGGCTGGGGTTTGTTTAGGGCTCATGTGTGCTCAAGCACAGTGGTAATTTCACATTGTACTTCGCGGTGTCCTTCGCGGCGCTCAGCCAGCGCTCCTGATGGGAGCCACGCTGGCGGCAGCTGGAGTAAAAGCTCCACCTGGAGACAGCAGGAGCCTGCCGCCTTCCCCGGCTGCTCGCAGCGGAGGCTACGGGCTAGGATTTGCTGCCGGAGCAGGGGGCTCGGGAGTGCTCAGCCCTGGAATTAGTGCCTCCTTCTCTCCCCTGCTACGGCCCAGACACTTCTCTTCCTTCCTTCCCACAGGGGGCCAGGCAGCGCGGTGCGGGAATGTGAGCGATTGCAGGTCTGCAGCAGGGGCGCAGAGGAGAGGAAAGCTAAGAGGAAAAGGAAAACTTGAGCAAAACCTCCTGCCACTGACCATGGTGCCTCAGAGCTACCCAGGGGCTAAGGCTGAGGTTGGACCACGCTTCTGGCATGCTGCAGCCCGCTCACAGCCAGCATGATGCTGTCTCCCAGCAGATGATCCCTCTGTTCCCTGCAGCTGCAAGAGAGGCCTTTCTGGGAAAATAAAATCAGATGCGATTCTCTGCTTTGGTTTGAAGCTTGTTTTCCAGCCCTTCTGTCTAATTTGCATCGTCTCAACCGACTGCTTTCCCAAGAAAGTTGCTGAGGTCACTGGTACAGCAGGATGAGCAAGGAGGCAAGATACAGCTCCTGGGAACTAATCACCCATCCTTGTCTGGCTCAGGTTTTGAAATTGTCATCCTGAGGAGAAGTCTGCAGCATGGTATAAGGTTTCAGTGTCAGGACTGATGCATAAGCTGGTATTTGGCCTCAAGCTTCTGAGTGCGGCGAAGTAAATGTATCCTCTTCTTTCTGGCTAGTGACTTAGGCACAGGGGGCATTCCCAGTAACTGGAAATCCACTGTCCAAATTGCTGGTGCAGCCCTTGGTGTGGTTTTGGCTCAGACCAGCCAGCATGCTGCTGGCTGTCCCAGAGAACTCCTGGATATAGCCTGTGACTTGGCATGGGCTGGGGCTCTTTCCAGAGGGAAGGAGAGTGTTGTTATATGGCAGCAGGGCACTGCAGGCTAAGCAGCCTCAATATCAGGAAACTTTTCTCAGGTGTATCTAATTCCTTGGCACAGATGCAGACTTTTTCAATGGAAGTCTGCTCAGGATCACCCAGTCAAGAGAAGGGCAATCCTCTGCAGAGGCAGGCTTTCTCCAGCTGGGCTGAGCCCCATAAAGGCGTAAGAATTGCTCCTTGGCTTGGATAAGGCCTTTCAAACTGGGAGAGAATAAGCAGATACAGTTTAGTTTAGCAGCAGAGCAAAGACCATAAGATATAGGGAAAAAAGTTCTTTATGCTGTTAAAAAGTGGGAGCTGTAGAGCCTGGGTGGCAAGAGCAGAGGTGACAAAAGAAGTGTTCAGTTCTGGTTTGCATGGCCCTGTCTGGAAAGCAAAGCTCAGTATCTCTAAATAGTCTAAAGCTAGACTGGTTTGTTATTAGTGGAAACCAAGTCCTTGCGTGTTATTAGTCAGCAGATGGTATATAAATGTGATGTCAGGAACCAATCTAGCACGACCCACAGCAAGAAGGAGGATGATTAAACAGGGAAATGAAACAGAGCTGAGGAATGTCACCAAAGAGTCAGCACAGAGGGATTCAGAACACCAGGAACACGGGGGCTTCAGACCGTATGAAAAAGCTTTGCGAGGAAAAAAGCAAGAAGTGAGTCTGTAAACAGAGCTGACCACAGGGGATAAAGATAAACTAGAAGCAGACTTTTTTACTGTCTCAATCAGGGAGAAAAAAGTGACAAGAACTGACTGAGACGCTGAAAAGTGAGTGATATGTTATTGCCAAGAATAATGCTCAAAACACTGTAACAGCTGATAGAGGTACTGAGCAATGCGAACCCAGACAGAATAAGACTTCAGAGACATCTCTTGGTTAAAGAAGAAAAACAACCAACAAACTAATCGAAAGCCTTCAGCAAAAGAAAACGGAGCAGATGCTAGTGCCAAGAGCACCAGACTCCACAGGCAACTTTGGAGAGTGCTGGCAGCGACTCCTGGTGAAAATGGCAGGTACGCCTCTCCCCTGGAATGCAGACACAGTGGAGGCTTTCCTTACACCAGCATGCTCACAGCAAGTCCTCACCTTTCTTTATTCTTATTTGAACAAAAGATGTTCCTCAAGAACTAGCCCAGAGGGGCTAAAAAATCTCTAGCCCCCTCACATCTCTGCAAGAGACAGAGTGTCTTCTGTACTTTCTCAATGTTTCTCTGCTCCAGTATCCTTGTCATTTCAAACAATGTTGTCCAGACTCAACGCAGCAGGTTCCGGGTTTGCTGTAAAAGAAACCTGTATCAGGCTCCTCCCAGAGAGAGTAACAGGTGATTTTCCATACCCAAGGAACCCAGGGCTCTTTCCTCATTCTTTATTTAACTGTCTGGAGGGGTTGAGCCACCACATTTCACTGGTCCGTATGACCCTGCTTGTCCATCTGTCTTCAGACAGAAGCTTCCTAACAGTCCTGATGGGGACATCTTCTGCCCTAGCCCCTTCAGGTAGATGGACAATAAGATAGACCAGCTCCATCAGACCTCTGTGAGAGCAGATGCACCATGAAATATGCAGCTACCTGAGTCAGACCCAAGTAAGCTCAGGTATTTCTATCAGTGCACAGCCACGGACAGAGGCACTTCTGGGAGAAGTCTGGCCATGCTGGCCCTGGCTAGTTAGCACTGCTTGCAGTGCAGCACCCAGACAGCTTGACAGCTTTGAGACACGGCTGGCTTAGCTGTGGCTTGGCCATGTCTTAAACATTCAGCCAGTGTCATGCAAGCACATCTGCAGTAGAAGGCCCTCTGATCTGCACCCAGCAACCCAGCACCACGCTCCACGCAGACCCAAGAGGAAGTTCCTCTGCTGGTGGTGGGTGTATTTTTATTTATTCCTTTATGCATATATACACTGTAATGTATAATTAATGCTTCTGCAGTGATTTTTTTTTTTTTAATGTTGCATGTCATTTTTATTTTTTCCCATCTCATCTTTCTGCCTCCCTCTCTCTTTAGCATATGTTATTTGCTTTATTATTTACTCCTCACAATCAACCATCTTCTCTTCTCCTTCAGTTTAGACCGCTCTCCCACCTCTCTGCCACAGGGGTCATTCCCCCTATCTCTCTTTCCTTCCTCCATCTCCCTCCCCCCTTCCTCAGGGTAGGCCAACCCCCCCACCTCCCTCTCCCTCTCCTGTCAGCAACGCAGTTTATCGGCAGTTGCAGTCTCATCTATCAGTCCAATTCATCTTTCGCTGCAGCCTTTGGGGGAGAGCGAGAGGAAAAACCACAAGCTGCCTTCCTAAAGAAACCAGTGGCAGCCAGGGGCATTAATATGAGAAGCTTGGGAAGGTGTCGTTTTTCACTCAAGCTGACATTTAAGCTGTTTCATAAATATGAAATCAAACCAAGGGCCCAGATGGGCCTCCACCCCCTCCTCCTTTAACTAAGAGCGGCTGTGATACTCTCTTCACCAGCTTAAAGCAAGGGGATGACAGAAGCAAATCCTTTGGGGATGAAGGATGGAAGGAGTGACTGTTCTCAGCGATGGCACCTGTGATGTTTACACTTGTTTCAGCACAGAGCCACCAACCGGGAGAGCTGTCAGTCACTAGTGGTAGTGGTAGGTTGTCTGAGGTGGGATTTTGCTCTAAGTGCACAGGGCAATGGGGTGGATATTTTCCCCACTATCCCCACAAGGGAAGATGGATCTGTTTCCATCAGCAGTTCTCCTAGCACCACGACTCTATTTCACATACACATGGAGCCTGATTTTAGGAGAGAAGGAGGTGTGAACCCCTGTTCCTGGTTTGCTTTAGGAGTGTGGCCTGCTTATACCACCCCAGTCCCTATGCACCCTATACCATCATGGTGTGTAATACCTCGAGCACAGTATGTCCCAGGGAACCAGCACAGTTTTTAGGAGAATTTACTGGACCAGCTAAGAGGGCTGTAACCTCACCCTCCCCTCCACTTCCATTAGGAGCAATTCCTTTCATGGCTGGGCTGAAGAAGAGGTGTCCTGGGTGTCTGTTAATGACCACAGATCCCAGGAGCATGGTAAGGAGTGTCTATGAGTTTGCCTGCAGCATCGGCTTTGATCTGCCCACTCCGCTGTCCCTACAAATCCATACTGTGTGCACGGGCAAGGGGAGTGGGCCACAGCCTGAGCAGAGAAGATGTGGATATGGCATCTTTACATATGCTGTTAGTTATTACTGGCAGTGGTACGGCTCCTTGGGATCCAGACATTAACTACTACTGCCCTGAAATTGCACACCAGCGTATATAGAGTACAATAGCAAAAAGTGACCGCCTGAGACACTGAGCTCTGCCTCTTGGTCTCACAGAGAGACATGTTGTACAGTCTCATCCCTCAACATGGTGTGCTCATAGTACCTCGTACTCTCTGAGCCTACTGTAACCCTTGAAAGGTTATGTTTGGACTACTCCTTTGATGGACAGAAACCATCTAATTCCCAGTACAAGTTTGGCTGACTGGTTTTGTGAGAACAGTGAACTTAAATTTAAGCAGCTTTTCTCCCTCCCTCATGTTTGACCCAATTATATGTTTACAGAAAATAATGGTCTCCTTCCAGTTTCCATTTGACTAGAATGAACATGGCAGGTTTATTTCCTCTGACATGATGGGCTCTTCATTCCCCTGATTGTTCCAGCTTCCTATATTGGCATTTGCTCTAATTTTAATTCTTCTCTCTTGAAGAAGATTGACAAGAATGATACCAACTGTTACAAGTGATGTTTATACTTCCTTCATACAACAGCCACGGCACTCCCCTGTTTCTAGTGCATGTTCCTCCCCTGGCACATCCTAAGATCTCATTTATCTCTTTCATGGCCATTTCAAGTTGTGAGCTCATACGTGTACTGTGATTGACTAGAACAAGCAAGTCTTGTCTCCCGTTTTCTTGTTTCAAACTGATAAGCTTTCAGCATGTAGGTGAAACTCTCACTCACAGTGCCCAAATCTGTGGCCTTGCTTTTCATACTGCTACACTCCCTCACATCACTGTTAACCCAATCTTACAATACCCTGTGTGATATTCTGGTGCTTCTAGGCATTGATGTTGCTGCCCGTTAAAATTAACCCACTCCTAGTTTTAGTCCGAAGTCATCACTGAAAACATGGGTCCTGTGACCAAAGCTTACGAACCTACCTAGCCACCTCCTTCCAGCACAGCCTCCTCCTTCCCCTCTTTCACCAGTTTCTTAGTCACTTCACAGTTCTTGTACTAATCCTCATCTTCTCTCATTTAACTAATAATTTCCCAGGTGGCACCATACCAGATTTTAATGAAGTACAGATAGAGGAGATCTACTGCATTTCCCTTGTCTAGAACATCACTTACCTTATCAAAGACAGATATCAAGTTAGTCTGGCACAATCTCTTTTTGATAATGGCATGTTGCACTATATCCCATTTTCTATTCCATGTCTTCAATTATTCTTTCTGACATAATTTGCTCTGAATCCATCTATGCCCTTGAGGCCAAAATAACAAGCCTACAGCTGCCTAGTTCACTCTCCCTCCCTTTCTTAAATATGGGTACTACATTTGCTATTATCTAGGCAGAGGAAGAACCCCCAGTGATTGGACAGATTTATTAAAAAAAAAAAGTCTACCAGGCCTGATTTCATGGGACAGTTCTTTTAGTATGCTGGGGATGGTGATTTCCAAGCCTCCCTGGTTTGAACACAATAAGGTCTCTGAATTGTTTCCATCTTGCATATAATCATTGCTCTTTCAGTACATTTAGTCCAATTAATCCACCTGACTGTGCCCCACACTCTATATTACTGCTCTTAGGAGCAAAGTATTCCTCTACTTTAGAGCCATGCAAACTTTTCTCTATATGTATAGAGGCTTCACTACCTCTTATTTATTTATTTATTTATTTATTTATTTATAGTGCTAAAGGTCCTTCTGCTGATTCATTTTCTTTGCAGGGACTAACTCAGTTTGACTTCTGGCAATTCTCACTTCATTCCTGCACTTCCTGACCTCCCAAGACATACCTTTCTTTGTTGCTTAATCCCCTTTCCAAGGCTGCCTTGATGTGCAGGTGGACTAGGTAGTTATCAAGAGCAGCAGGCTGCTGGGGGGTAAAAAAAGGGCCATAGACCTATTGCTTGTTTGGCCTATGCCAAGCGCTGCAGAGTTAGCCCTGCTGTGATTACCAACACAGACAGGGTCAGGGTGGCAGCTACTACTGTGGGAATAAGCCCTCCAGGCATCGTGAGCTGCTGGTCCTACCCTCTGCTCCTCTGGATGACAGTCAGAGAAGTAAGCTAGACTTTTCTCTCACATCGCCCTACTAGCCCTGTTTCTTTGCTTCCTGTCCCCATGCCATGTATCTCCCTTTCGTACATGCCACCACAAGCAGCAGCCTGAGAGACATAGACGGGTAGCTGCTTTGGGGTCAGAACAGAAACAAGAAACTTTTGTAGCCCCTCTGGAGGTGGGGCCAGGGGGAAAATAGAGGCAGATCTGTATTTTGAGAAGACAGTTGTTGTGAGGATACCGCATGGTGGAAGAAGAGTGAAAGACTCCTTTCTGGAACTACGGTTCCCTGAAACCTCCCATAACTACTTTGCAGCCTCCCAGCTCATCCTGTCTCCATTCATCTCCCATCTGCTCTGCACTGCCACCAGAAATGACTTCTTTGGTCTTCATCTACAGGGATGGCAACATTCAGAAATTTGTTAATACTGTAGAGAACGTGCTGCTTCCACCCTCCTCTGTTCCTTTTAGGCTCTCTGCTTACGGTCAAGATGTTTTGAAAGTTAACCTTTAAAGTAAGTTTGTCATTCATCTCCTCCAAGTTTGCTCCCTTGTCCTGGGATGCACATTCCAAATATTCTTGCACTATCCACTTATATGTATTCCCCCAGTCCTCCTTTAAAGTCTCTGAGTTCCAGATCCCGCTGACTTACTGATTTCTTTGCTTGCACAAAGTTTGCCCTTCGGAAATAGAAAGAAACTCTCAGTTATGATTCATTCTTATTTATCCAGCCACTCTATTTGAACTGAACCATTTAGCTGTAGGACTTGAATGGACCTTGTGAGCTCGCGTAGCCCATCTCTGCCCCAAGTGATGATCAGCTGTCCAGACCTCCATCACTCCTGACAGGCATGTATTTAACCTGCTCTTGTAAACCTCCACTGGCAAAGACTCCATCACCTCCCCAAGCAATCTGTTCCTTATATTACTCTCCTAAACCTCCAAAAGTGTTCCCTAATGTCTCATCTGAATCTCTCTTCCTGCAATTTAAGACCATTATTGCTTGTCCTCTACCATGGACACAAAGAAAAGGTTATTGTCTTCATGGCAGTTTCCTCCTTCCTGATAAACTCCTTCACTCCTCTCTTCACAGGCTAAGCAGCTCCCAGCTCATTCAATCTTCTCTCACGGGTTGTGGTTTCTACATCTCTGAGCATTCCCATTTTTCTTGTCTGGACTATGTCCAGGAGACCCATACCTTTCTTAAAATGCAATGTCCACAACTTGATGCAGTTGAGGCTGAATTAACAAAGGATTACTTCACATATCTTACACGTGACGCTCCAATTTATACATCCCAGCGTGACGTTTGCTTTCTTCACAACAGTTGACTTATTATTATTGACTCAGGCAGTCTGTGATCCACTGTAACCCTCTATATCCTTCTCAGCAGAACTATACCTGGCCACTCCCGTCTTGTGCTGCTACTATTGATTGTTCTTCAGTCCAGCACCTTGTACTCATGACCACAGAACTCATCTTCATTGATCTGCATCCCATTTTTTGCAGATTATTTCTCCAGTCTCTCTAGATCATTTTGAATTTGAATCATGTTCCCTGTAGCATGTAAAAGCGTATTCAATACGGTATTCTAACATTTACTAAGGGCATGCATTATTCCATAACCTACATTATCAGTGACCATAGTATCCAACTTGATGGATCCTTCTAGTCAGCCAGTGAATCACTGATAACTGTTTTACAAGTAGGGTTTTCCAAATAGTTTTGAATCCATATCATAGTAATTTTATACAGGCAGCATTTCTCTAGCCTGTTAGTGGAAGTCTCACATGAGGCAGTGTCAAAACCTAGCAAGTCAAGGTGCTTTGTCGTTATCTACAAGGCTTGTTACCTGTCAGAGTAGGAAATCAAGTTGGCTTTATACAATTTGTTCCTGACAAAATCAAACAGTCTGTTATTTACCATGCTGCTATCCAACTCATGATCAATCTATTGTTAGGTCCCACATAAAGCTCTCCTGTGAAATTCTCTCTGTTAACTGAAATCAAGGCTAGAATAGCAGCACTTTTGATTGGTCTCAGTGATTATTTGGTGATGAAGCCTTTTAGCTATCACATTCAAGAATAACCGGGCCCTACTTTTATTAATAGCACTTATTTTACAATCTAAATTTCAGAAAATACAGTCTTCTAAACTGACAGAATTCCTAGTTATTTTTCTCTCTCTCATACATGTTAAAGCAATTTATGATCATATGCTCACGGACTAGAGTAGACACCCAAGTGTAATAAAGACAGCATTTTTTCAGTTCCTCCCCAAAGCGATTTTACTCCCAAGCCAATTCCATTTTAGCTTTGCTGCTACTTATTTGCCCATCACACCCTTAATGTGCATAATCCCAACGAACTTTATCTTTGTTTCCATCTTTCCTGAAAAGCATACACCTTTCAATACCTATATTCCAGTCTTAACTGCTACTGTAACGTGTTTCTGATGTTTCTATAATAACCAGTTAATAACAAATAAGTATTTTATTCTGACTTTCATGTTCCTCGGACTAACATTAATGCACCTTGGCTGTTTCAGTCTAATCTTGCCCAATTTCCTAGCTAAATTGTGTACAAACGTTTCCTGAACAGTATCACTAATTTCACTACTGTTCCAGCCAGCATTTGTACTCTCATTTTCCTTGCTTTTTTTAACCCTTTGCTACACATCCGTGTATTCCTATATACTATTTTACTCTGTGTTGCTTTTTCTGTGTATTAAATAAACAAATAAACATAGAATCAAATATTATACAAGCCTATTCCAAACTACTGCTCCATTTCCTAGACCAAGATCTTACTCTTAATTGTGCTACATCAGTGTCAGAAATCAGCCTCTCAGGCATACAGAAAGAGACTCTCCCTGGAGGACAGCTATTCTTTTGGGAATGCCTCTCAGTGGTTAGGCTGTCTGAAAACCTTCCCAGTAATATCAGTCCTGTGACAGCCTTTCTTACTGTTTCTGTGCATGCAAGAAATTCCACTGAAGTTCACCTGAGCTTCACTTACTGCCCTGAGCACTTTTCTTAGCATGGCATAGATATTTTTGACCTTCTCTTGTGGGATTCTGAGTAATTCTTGTCCTGGCATGAGGCACAACCACTGCATTTTTTCACAGGATGGCCTTTGCGTTCAGTCTCTCAGATCTTCATGGTGGAATTCAGTACTGGATGTACCAGGGACCAAAAGCTGGCAATATTGTAGAATCATAGAATCATTTAGGTTGGAAAAGACCTCCAAGATGATCAAGTCCAATGGTTATATATATATATCCGTTAAGAAGAAACAAAGTCACCAGTCCTGGACTGTCTGTTGAAGCACAAACCATGCCATGCAAAGACCACGTTCTCAAAGATGTGTAAGTTGCCAAAGTGAGCAACTTTATATGCCATGGCCCAGTTAGATGCCTTGCAGAAACAGTCTGGACAGCAGGGCACAGCAGTTGTAGGTAAGTGTTCAGGAGATCTTACATCCCTTGTCTCAGCCACTCGTGATCCTTGCAGTTCTGCAGCAAACCATAGATCAGATGAAGGGGGAGAGGCTGTCATTCTAGTAAATACAGAGCAAGGTAGGAGGAAGGGGAAGGTCTGGAGTGTCTCTGCGGTGTGAGAGATGCTATGTTGTGGATGCTTTTCTATTCTGTAGCCTCACTCTGGAGCTGAGTGGACTAAGAAATTCAAACTTCCCTTGGAAAACAGAGCAAGCCTTTGGGACTGGAGGCAGAGTGCTGTCCTCATTTGCTCACTTTCCTAGTGTAAGTCTTTCTGTTTTCTCTCACTTTCCTCTTTTTCTTTTCTATAGATTGGCTGATTTTTTTGCTACTCCATCTTCTGTCTCTTTCTCCATTGCAGTCTCCGGTGCAGCATGCCTGTTGTCAACTCTACTTCTCCTCCACCAGCCAGTCTTTTTCTCTGCACATATCCTCACCTAACCTACACTCAACATCCTTCCATTCACTTAGGATCATGGATCTGGAAGACACAGAACCATGTCTAACCCTTAAGGAGAAATCTTTACTGAACAGGAGTGAAGCCCAGTGGTACCAGGGGAACTGTTCTGGAGAGAAGTTTGCAATAATGTGGAGAGGAAAGTATGTGGTCTCCTGAAGGGCTTCTCCAAAAGCTCAGACGTTTAGGACATCAAGAAGTTTTACGAGCAATTACAAATATTCTTGAGGGAAAATTAAAGAAGGAGAACTTTTCTTTCAAAATGCCTAGCCTCACAGACTATTAGAAGAAGATATTATTACAAGACACAAGATCTCTTGAAATGTACTTCAGTAAGGAAACCGTGTTATATTCCTACAGCACCTGGAATGTGACATCTACAATTAGAAAGAGAGAGAGGGAGAAATAACAGAGGGAGATAGGGCCCCAGAGACATGCTGTTAAAAAATTATATTTAGAATTTCCAAATCTCCAAGGAACAACAGACACAGAAGTCAATTATACTACCTCAAAGGGAGATTTTCAAATATTGTACCTAGTGGGAAATCACACAGACCTGACTCCCCATGTGCTTGCAGCTCCCATGATTTTTCCATTTCACAAGGCAACTGTAAATCTCTACCACTCTGGGTTGGCAGCTCTTTCAGGTAAGGAGGAAGTACACCTAACAGCTGTGTACACATTTGTACACATCTAACACAGTGATTCAATAGATCTAAGCAAAATTTGGAATCTCTATGCCAAAGAAAATTCTGCAATTTCAAATTTGCTTTTGTTCCAAAAAAGTGAAAAAAAAGGAAAAAAAAGAACAAAATATAGAAAGAAAGTCTTCATTTTAAGCCAATCCAAATGTTTTGTCTGTATTTTAACTTTAATATTACATTACAATGTAGTTTCAAAGAAAAAATAGGAATTTAAGCAAGAAGTCATAAAAAAGCCTAAATGAAACATTTCAACCTTCTTGAAGTGTTGATGTGTTTTCTGAGTGAAATTTCATCAAATAGGGCACATTTCTTCAGACCCTGAAGCTTTCATAAAAATCAGCCTTTACGAATGGAAAATTGTTATACTCTGAGAGGGAAAGGGAAAAGGGGAAGGAAACACCACAAGTACCTTTCCTATTGCTTTTCTAACCTTCAGCACTGGAAGTACAACCACTATCACTTGTGTCACTAAACAGCCTTCTAGGTGTGAGCAGCAACAATCTCAGCAGTTCCTCTGGCCAGACACTTGAGAGAGTATGCTCAAATTCATGTGGTTTCATACTTGTGACCTACAGACCACTGCAGGTCCACAGCCTGTCTTTAAGCATCTGTGTAAGATACCTGTAAAACACAGTGTCTTTTGTTAGGTTTGAACTTGCTATATAAGGTGGAATTTCTGCTGGAAATGTTTGGTTGTTTCTGATTTTGAAAAGCGTGGCTGTCCCCAGCACTCTGCTGCCTCACAGGGCAGCAGAGGATCAAGACTCACAGAACTGAGCCTTGCTCTGCCTGAGAAGCAGAGGAAAATGGACTGGCCAGACACAAAACAACACTGGGGAAGATCTCCTCTGAGGAAGAGAAAAACCTTCCAAAGTAGGGAGTTGATAGCTGCAGCTTCCTTTGAAAGCCACTCGCTTCCCTCTGTCTCCAGGTCAAGCACAGATCTGAGGTTATTCCTCTCTTTGACTTTCCCAGTTAATCTCCGCTGTGTGTCTGAAGTTATTCTCTTGTATTGCTGAAATTACTCATCCCTCTCCGTTGCACAGTTACTCTTGCCTGCATTTCTGTAGTGATAAATGCATCAACAAATGCAGCTCTCTGCCTATCAAACCCGGAAATCAGGGAAGCTGCAAATTCAGAAGATCAAACTCTACAAATCCCAGCTGCTGATACCCAGCAGATGAAGGGCTTTGAAATACAGCCATTGTATCAGATTGTTATAACCTCGGTGAAACATTTGGACTGTTGATACATCTGATCTACACTCCCTGCTCTGTAAATCTTGCACAACCTAGGAAAAGTTCCTGAGGGATATAATACACTGTTCACTGAGACCTTCATTGCTTCAGTCGGTGTAGATGAAGTCATACCCCTCATGTTCAGAGAGAAGTATTTCATTTCAGGTCAAGTAGTGGTCTAGTAACAACAAAGGGCAAGCAGGACAAAAAATCTCAATATCTAGCAGCTAATGAGTGGACCATCGGAGAAATCACTCCCAACTTGCACTTAGTCAATCATTTTGGAGTAGTAGAAGGATTATTTACAGAATGGACAGTGGGATTTGCTTGAGTAAATATGAGGACCTACACTGTAGAAATTTGCATCTGGGGAAACCATCCTAAGCATCACTTGTAAGTCAGTAAAGCTCTAATCAATATAACTAATGCTGTTTAGGGTGCAGTTCATCTTCTCCTAGAATAAACACCTATGTTTTATCTGCTGAAGTCCTGCCTTCAGTATCCATTAACAATAATGGAATCCAGATATCCAGCAGGGGTGTATCTAGGGCATAGACACCTAATCTGTAGGTACCCATGGCTAAGTGAGACAAGTCCTTCCCTTCCTTCCTTTCTGAGCTATAAATGGGGCCCCACTAGGCCAGCAGGGAATAGGCTTGCATTATCTGTGTGCAATGTGGGGACTTCGCTTCCCTATCCTTTTGTAGCTAATGGTCTGTTCCATTAATTCTTGAAGTTAAGGTGACCTTATAAAGCTAAATAAGTGCATTTCTCAAATAGCACACAGCAAATATATGTATGCACACATTTAGATATTTGTGAAAGAAATTAACCCTACCTCTCCAACTCATTTCCCACTTTCCTTTCAGTGCCAAGATAATCCACTTAAATAGAGTTCCCAACCTTTCTACAAGCACAAAACAACATGAAAAAGATGGAAAAACCCAACTGGCTGTTTCCTTTCCTGTTCACGGAATAAAATGAGTAATTATTTCCTTATTAAAACAAAAATTAAATATTTTCTAAGCTTTCATGCTTTTTCATCTTCATTATACCACCTCTTAAAATAAAATAATAAAAAAAAGAAACATGAAACTTAATAAAAATAAACCAAAATTGATGCAAACAGAATAATTGGCAAGGCGTGAAAATACTGTTCGTATCCTGGAGACAGACTGCGTTGTCGGTCGTTTCTTAATTTTCACTCTATTAAGGTAATTTCCTCTGACTATGGGTTTTTTTCCCCAGCAGCCATTCTCACGCACTGTCATCCCTGCCTTCTTCGCACGGGGTGTGTGTGTGTGTGTGTGTGTGTGTGCGTGTGTGTATTTATTTATTTATTTATTTATTGTTTGATCAGGAAAGAAAAACAGATGTATGAAGTCCATTTTCCAGAGATCTAGAGGCACACACACTGGTCTCTGAGTCCAAGCGCATGGAAGGGAGCAGCGAAAGTAAATTTCAAACTGTAACATTCACATCAGTGTAATATTTGCTCAACGGCACCTTTATTGGCTATCTCCTTTGAAAGACTGCACACTAAAAACTTTGAAATTTCATCCTGTAAAGTGTTTGTAACAACACTGCACCCTAGCTCAGACCCAGATCTGGTTCTGAACTTACGGCTGACTCAGCAACTTATAACCAGGCTAAATCTGCAAGTATACGAGAGTTTCTGTGGCCAGATGTAAGTTTTCTTCACTGCTTAGTTTCTTCCCTTGCTAGTGACACTTCTCCCATGCACCTCTATGAGGAGGAGACGTTGGCACAGTCCATCAAGGCTATTAGGTGTACCCACCCCAAGACATAAGCATCGTGAGGAAGTTTAGAACTAAATCAAGATTTTGTAGAGAGCTGTCCTAGCTGGAAATGAAGAGCATGTTTTCAAATATGCCAAGAGTGACATAAGGCCATATTAAACTGATTTCAGAACCACAATGAAATTCTCATATTAAATAAGACTAAAACCTGTCTCTAAAACTCTGACTATTCAACCCAAAATCATTTTAGAAAGTTTTGGAAGTCTGAGAAGAAATAATGTCTTTTGACTTCTCCACTTTCTTCATTGTTTTTCTCCTTTTTTTAACCAGAACCAAATATGAAAGAGTTAACTGGAGGCAGGAATTATCAGATGTTTTCAAACTAAAATTTTCTGACTGTGATCAGAACGCGTCATAGTAAAGCTGGCAAAGCAGTCTTCCATCACTGTTTGTCCCTCAGTCTCTGACACTTACTATTCCTCTGTGTGCGTGTGTGTGTGTGAGTTCATAACAACTTTGGAAACTCAAATTGATTATATTATCATTATTATCTTTATGCTTTGTGAGTATTTTCCAGAAGTGTGTTGGGGTTCATAGACAAACTTCCCTGGAAACTACTTATTTCCCCACAATATTTGTCTTGTGTTTGCCTTCCAGTAAGGCTTTTGTAGGAGGACCTACTTTAGCATCTTAATGACACCAAGCTCTGCCAGCCTTGCAGTGCAGGCCACATGGTTCTTCAATTCCACTAGACACAGAGTCCCAACCCATTTCTGCACTGTTTAACAAGGAACCAGTACTTGTTTGCAGATGGATGCTTCAAAAAACAGAGGAAGAGACTTGTGCTTTCATCAGCTGGTAAGCTCCCACTACTTACTGTCCTCTCTGTCAAAAAATCGCATAGATTTACCATTGCTCCTAGAATCATAGGTCCAAAACTTCCTAACTGACCCTTCAGCTGGTGAATAATGCAGTTCCCTGCCTCCCACTGTATGTTCTCTGCATCTGCCATGTACTGGTGATGATGACCACCAAAATTGTAGATAGCTTAGGACACAACTGTCTGAGAAGAACACTTGAGAATGATCTTATGGGGCTACTAATGGTCCCAACACTTCCCCAAGGATCAGCTACGAACCTTTAGCAGCACCTCAGTTTGGCAGTCATTATTTCTAGTGGATCTTCAGAGCCACAACCTGGTAACTTGCTTGCAGCAGAAGCAAGATACGTACCTTCTGAAGGAAGACTGGATTCATTACCGCTCAGAGCAGATCCAGGGCTTGAGACTATTTGGCTACACAGTGCACATGTAGTAACCCACCAGATGCAGCCATTACCAAACTCCCTCCATAGAATACCCTTTGTTTGAGTCTATACTAATAGGAGCATCGACCTCTTTTGGAAAATACACTCAGACCTCAGTGGATCTGCATCTGGAAGGCCAGGGCCAAAGGCAGCTGGAGACTCACGAGCTTGAGAGGGAAAAACAGATCTCTGAGATTTCTGATGAACACAGCAAACAAGACCTAAACCACCCCAGCTCCTTGGATGCACCTATGCATCTCCAGTTTTTGCACTGACCTTGTTCATGATTACTACCATCTGGAAGTGCAGAAGGTAGAGAAAAGGCAGAAAGAGGAGGTGAAAAAGAAAACGATGTAGAAGGGCAGAGAGCTGACAAGAAAAATGGAGCGTAGAAATATATCCAAAATGGGCTGGGGATTTTTTTATTTATTTATTTATTTTAAGAACTTTGCAAAACCTGGTACGGTAGAGCAGGCACTGATGGGCACACGAGAATGGAAAGGGGCACCTAAACCACTGACAAAGTACCTGCACTTACTGCAAAGCAAGTGTCAAGCTGTAAGTACAGATGACTTCAGAGAATATAAACTCCAGCCTTCCATCTTCCTGTTGGATTTCCATACCAACAGCCTCCAAACTCTCCAGGTTATACCAAACAGCAGATCATCTGTACCAAAGACCATACCACACCACTAACTACAAACAGCCACAGGACAAGAGATAGAAAGAGACTGAGAGCATTACCCAAGTGATAAGACCCAAATGAAGCTTAGTGGAGAATAAGTCAGGAGATACTTTGATGGTCCTCAGATATACACCCTGACTTGTGCAAGGAATTTCTCATTTATGGAAAATGAGAAACATCTTCATGGGCAACTAATAAAGCCTGTTTGCTAACGTTAGTGTGCCATCGGTCACTAACTTTCTGCAAATATATTGTCCATACTCTGCAGATATATTGTCTATTTTTCAGTTTATTTTACTTCTCTCCATTTCTGTCCCGTATTTCACATTCACTCGATTTGTTTTTAGTCTACCTTATTCCCAACTGCCTTTTCACCTCTTTTTTTTTTCTTTTTTTTCTTTGTTTCCAATAGCTGTTTTCTCTTTCTGACCAGTCTCTCTGCTTTTCTCATTCCTAAAGGGAACACAGACTGGGAAATATCTGAATTAAAATGTGTGCACATCTGATTCATGTGAGAGCTTGATATGAGGCATAAGAAGTTTGCTACATCCCTAGTGATTAGCTCTTTGACTGCCATCTTTCTAGCAGCAGGATTTTCTTCAAGGGGAAATACATGGCACAATCATCTCTGTTAAGGGAAATTAAATGACTTTGGGATTGATAAAAAACCCACACAATCAAGTTCTGAAAGAGTGAAGGGAGATGTGTTTTTGGTATCCGTCCTAACTCAAATTACTTTTCAACACTGAAAGTAAAACATATCCAATTTACAAAATGCAGAAAAATAATACCAGAGCTTGATGTATCCTGGACAACTAATATCTGAAGGCAAGAATATCAAACTAGTGCAAATTCAAAAGGATTCTCTGATTTCATACAAACAGTTAATTACCTGTGCCAGGGAGTAGACCAAACAGCACAGAAACTGTCTACTTATTGAAATTAACTGAAGTGGAAAGCAAACAAAGAGAAAGAGAGAAAAGATTGTTGTTATTATTTTTTATATTCCTGATAATGAATGGATGCTGTAAATTAGAGATAAAGAACCATATTCTACCAAGAGTTACACCGATGCATGACAGAGGACAGAGCTGGGCCAACTGATGTCACAGGGACTTTCGCTGAACCCCTGAAAAAGTGGAGTTGCTGCTGTCACCTTGCATACTTTTTGTTCCCCCCTCTCTTGCCCTTCCCTAAAGCAAAATCCCTGAATCAACTATATGCGATCAAGGGATTTTGCCACTACACAAGCAAAATGGGGAGCTTTTGAATGCTCTCATGGCAGCTTTCCCACATCCAGCTAGTATATTTCAACAGTCAGGTGGATTAAATATCATACTTCAAGCAAACTCATGAAAACGTAGCAGCCTTGCCATTTTGTCTTTCTCAAGAGTTCACTTCTTCCTGCAGCTCCGTCGACTGCTCCCAGTCAGGTCTGCGATCTCTCCTCTTAGGTCTGTCAGCAGAGTCCTGTCTCAGACAGGTGGGCAAGAGACAACAAGCTCACACCATTTGGACTCCTTAAATACCCAACCATCTAAATGCACGGTACTCAAGTTTCTGGCATCCAGTGAGTGGCCCAATAAGGGACCAGTCTTTCCAAAGGACTCAGCTCCTCTTAGGTCCTGGCAGGAGACAGCCAGATTTTTGGATGCTTCCAAACCTCAATATTTGAGAGCTGCAAGTGTTGAGGACTTCTGGGGACGATGCTTATCTGAACTACTTGGCTCAGTGATGCCAGAAAGCTCATGCTGACCAGCAGTCATGTGTCTTTCTTTAGCCAAAAATACCATAAAACTAGATTGGATTGTTTAGTTTTGTTCTGCAGATCCGACACTCAAATACTGACAGCTCAGTGATGCAGCTGCCACTGAATTTGGGCTCAATTTAAGTCATTTAGATGTGCAAGTACTTGATTGGGCCTGAAAAAATCAAACCTTTAGATATTCTAAAAGGTCTGACTTTGGGTAACAGTGAGAACTGCCAGCATGAAAGCATACACTCCAGCTGAAAATTTGGCCCTTTGTTTAAGAACTTTTTCATAGATGTCCAGAAAAGTCCAGCAATGATGGGAAGGTTAAATGCCTGCTCCATACTGGAATGTTCTGTTTCAGTCTAATCACTCAGGGATTAATCATCTGCACAATTTCTAAATGCTACCCAGACAAGTTCCTCTGTGCCTGCAGGAGCTAGGGATTGACTTTAAAAGATTGCCTCAATACTGTTTCCAACTCGGCATCCGGACATGAGCCTGACATTCTCCCCTGAGCCAGCAGAAGTCTTAAATCATAAAATCATAGAATGGTTTGGGTTGGAAGGTACCTTAAAGATTATCTAATTCCAACCCCGCTGCCATGGCAGGGACACCTCCCACTAGACCAGGTTGCTCAAAGCCCCATCCGACCTGGCCTTGAACACTTCCAGGGATGGCGCATCCACAACTTCTTTGGGAAACCTGTTCCAGTGCCTCACCACCTGAAGAATTTCTTCCTTGTATGTAATCTAAATTTACCTTCTTTTAGTTTAAAGCCATTACCCCTTGTCCTATCACTACACTCCCTGACAAAGAGTCCCTCTCCTGCTTTCTTGTAGGCCCCCTTTAGGTACTGGAAGGCTGCTATAAGGTTTCCCTGGAGCCTTCTCTTCTCCAGGCTGATCAACCCCAACTCCCTCAGCCTGTTTTCACAGGAGAGATGCTCCAGCCCTCTGATCATCCTTGTGGCCCTCCTCTGGACTTGTTCTAATAGGTCCATGTCCTTCATATACTGGGGGCCCCAGAGCTGAACACAGGACTCCAGGTGGGGTCTCACCAGAGCAGAGCAGAGGGGGAGAATCACCTCCCTCGACCTGCTGGCCATGCTTCTTTTGATGCAGCCCAGGATATGGTCGGCTTTCTGGGCTGCAAGCGCATTGCCAGCTCTTGTTGAGCTTCTCATCAACCAACACCCCCAGGTCCTTCTCCTCAGGGCTGCTCTCAATCCATTCTCCATCCAGCCTGTATTTGTGCTTGGGAGTGCCTGACCCATGCGCAGGACCTTGCACTTGGCCTTGTTGAACTTCATGAGGTTCGCACAGGCCCACCTCTCAGGTCCCTCTGGATGGCATCCCTTCCCTCCAGCCTGTCAGCCGCAACACACAGCTTGGTGTCATCAGCAAATTTTCTGGGGGTGCACTTGATCCCACTGTCCATGTCACTGACAAAGATGTTAAACAGTGCCGGTCCCAATACCAACACCTAAGGAACACCACTTGTCACTGGTCTGCACCTGGATGTTGAGCCGTTGACTGCAACTCTTTGAGTGTGACCATCCAGCCAACTCCTTACCCACTGAGCAGTCCATCCATCAAATCCATATCTCTCCAATTTAGAGACAAAGATATCATGCAGGAAAGTATCAAATGCTTTGCACAAGTCCAGGTAGATGATGTCAGTTGCTCTTTCCCTATCCACCAGTGCTGTAACCCCACTGTAGAAGGCCACCAGATTTGTCAGGCACGATCTGCCCTTAGTGAAGCCGTGTTGGCTGTCACCAATCACCTCATTATTTTCCACATGCCTTAGCATAGTTTCCAGGAGGATCTGCTCCATGATCTTACCAGGCACAGAGGTGAGGCTCACTGGCTTGTAGTTCCCCAGGTCTTCCTTTTTTTCCTTTTCAAAAATGGGGATTATGCTTCCCCTCTTCCAGTCAATGGGAACTTCACCAGACTGACAAGACTTCTCAAATATGTTGGACAGTGGCTTAGCAACTTCATCTGCCAGTTCCCTCAGGACCTGCAGATGCATCCCATCAGGTCCCATGGACTTCTGCACCTTCACGTTCCTTAGATGGTCTTGAACTTGATCTTCTCCTACATTGGGTGGTTCTTCATTCTCCCTGTCCCTGCCTTTGCCTTTTGGGACTCGGGCTATGTGGCTAGAGCTCTTGCTGGTGAAGACTGAGGCAAGTACATCACAATCACCACTAGTGGAGAGAGAGCCTGGAAATATGACTACATCCTAGTTGCCATGAGCCTGCCTGGCCAAATCAGATTTTGATGTTAGTCCATTGTGAGACAGGGTTTTCTATGTCCTGAAGGAAACTTGGAGTTACAGGCTTACGGACTTGGAATCTTTCTGCTTCAGCTGATATATTGTCTAAATCTAAAACTTATTTAAAAACCTGTCTGGATGCGACGGCTTTTAATTAATCTTCTCTTAGTTTTTATACCATATAGTACCTTGAAGACGCAAGATCAATCACTGCTATATTGTAATGTAGAGTTGGGAGACAGAAAGATAAATGAGCTATCAAGTTTAGCATTTTGATAGCTAAGTTTAATTTTAACTAGCTCGGGAACATACTGTAGATAGGTGGATAAAGTCAGCTTTAGGACCTGAGCTAGAGTCCACCAGAAAGAAACAGAAAGAGTTCGTTAATGTCTGGTCAGTCTCACGTGGAATTGGGTGAGAGATATCTAAACTCACATAATCTATTATGTTAGCAAACATACACTTCTTATCCTTCAGCTGTATTGACTTTTCAAAATCACAAACAGTCCCTGAAAATAAGAAACATCATCAAACAGCAATAATAAAAAACACACAAGTCTGATGGAATGCTAGTATTTTGGGTATCTTTCACCCGCACATTCTACAGCTTCCACCTTGCAAGGACTCATTCACAAAGGCACTGAGACCATTTATAATGCATCATATTAGGTATACAGGAGCGTCATGGTAGAAACACGTCTCAGTACTTTATAAGGAATGGTAAATACAGTGTCACACGCATGATGGGCAAGAAAGAAGCAAGTTTATCACTCAAGGGTACAAAATGAGTCAGCAGCAGAGCTGGCAGCAGAAGCAAGGAATCCTGACTCATCATTTACTCCATCCATGAGGCTGTTCACAGTGCTGCAAGTAAGTGATATAACAGCCAGCCAAGTCATTCATCCTTTTGAAAATGCCTATGCAAGGATGAGACACGTTTGGGATCCTTGTGCCTTTTATGACTCACAGTGACTCAGATTCTAATGCGTTTCACAGGGTCCATCAGAGAAACTCTAATTCCAGTGTTTTCTGCTTGGTCCATTGTAATGATTCTCATTTTAATGCGTGCCACGCATCTATCACAGTGACGACTTCTAATGCGCTCCACCCAGGCTTACTGCAATGAGTAATGCTAATGCACTGCGCCAGTCTGCGAGGAATTTCCATCATGCATCATTTTAAGATCACATTGTATTCAACAGTATGCTCAAATTAAGGCAGCTCTTGTATGTGAGTTTGCTCTGAATCTCAACTCTGGCCTTTTCCCATTTGACCAGTAAAAAGGTTGAGTGAGGGAGCTAAATAAAAAGCAGCTGTGTCTGTCTGTCTGCCTCTCCAAAGGATTTATAAAGCACCCATCATCCCAATTTTCCACATGCTAGGTGACAGTGTCTTTTGCCAGTGGTTTATTCTGATCCACTGGGGTGAGAATTACTGAAACTCACAATAAATCAAAACAAATGCTAAAATAATTGCTTCTTGTTCTCTTAGGTCAGGTGTGATGTTTGGATGGGGGGGGGGGGGTTTTTTTGGGGGGGCTGCATACCTCTAAACGTCTCCTCACTTATGTAATAAGAAGTGGATACAACAGGCATGAGTAATAATATACATTTTACCCAAATAGCTCCATTTATAAATATTTTGAATTTATCATACAATGCTGAGGCTCTGAGCACACAGTTAATAATACATAGCATCCATTATTTTACCACTGGGTTGAACATGCTGTGGCTACATGACAACAAGAATCAATCCAGTATTCACTCATTCAGTTGGCTGAAAATTTGTCCAGAAGATTTTGGTGGTTCAGCTCTGCTCCAAAGGACTGTATATGGTATCAGATACCACCTATCCTCCACTGTGTGGCATTAAGACAGCATAAAAAATAAAATAAAACCTGAAAGCCACCATAAATTCTGTAGGTTTTGCTCTTGCTGAGTCAACAGGTAGGTACTTGTGTGCCCACATCTGATCCAGATCAAAAATATAACAGGGGCTGATGCAGCAGAGCACATGGCCTCAGAGTTGAGAGGAGCTGTTTCCTTCCCAGCTCACTCCATCTCTTTGTCAGCATAGGACAATTTGCTGCTATTGCTTTGGTACAGGGATTTTAGCCAGTCTGATCCATGTTGTGGTATGTGATGGGGCTTTAGTACTGCAGACATCCTGGGAGGCCCTGTCCCAAAAGAAGCTTCATGGTCTGTAAAGGCAGGCTCTCATTACTAGAGCCAAATGCATAGCAAAAACATACAGGACAACTGTTTTTAATAACTTAGAAATAGAATATGACTCTGGTCATTTTTATGCTGTTCATACTTGCTTTAGAGAGCAGTCACACATGCAAAGCCCCATTGGAACAAGAGTTCATAGAGAGTAAATCTCAGGCCTGTAGCTTAGAACCACTTAATCACACAACAGACTTCATTTCTGGCAGAAGTAATTAACAAAGGTTCAGCCGTCTAATCAGGGAACAAAAGCACAGCTCTGTCACCTCATTGACCAATCATGTCACCCGAATATCGAATCACGAATATTGACTTCTCACAGCAAAGGGTCCTCAGGTAGCTCCCAGAGCAAAATATGCATAAACCGAGGCTGCAGGTCAGTCAGTGCAAACCCACTGCATAAAACAACTACTGGCTGAGAGCAGACAACTGGCAAACGTGAAGAAGGGAAAAAAAAAAAAAAAGAAAAACACAAAGGGGAAAAAAGCAAAACAAAGCAACAGCTATATTTGCCACCACTGCAGATTCTGCTTGACTGAGTATAAAGCAGAAAGCAAGAAAAAGGGAGGGGAAAGAAGAGTGGGGAGAAGAGGATGCTCCCTGCGCAGTCCTCCTGAAAAACACTGTTCAGAGAAAAGTTCAGAAGTGTGGGAGCACCAGAGTTGGCACAGGGCATGTTGAACACTGGTGAACTCTTGTCTAGAAGCTGGTCTTGCAGGACTCCACATCCTGTACCAATCCTTCCAGACAAAGCATTCTTCATTCACTTTCATTTTCCATATGCTTGTTTTGTCCAGTGCCAAGCAAGGGCATGCTGCCAAAGCTCTTTTTTTTTTTTCCTACCCTGCTTAGGAGCTTGCTCCTCTGCACTGTGTTCCTTCTCTATATTGAGAAGGACTCCACTCTTCTGCAGTATAAGAAAAGCAAAGGGTGGGACAGGGAGATGGCTGAGGGTCAGTACTATGTTATTCCACACACACTAACTGGTAATGGTGAGGGTAGAATAGATACTGTGAGCAGCCACAGACGATGAGAAAGTTCTCATTCAGGTCATAGAATCACACAGGGCTCCTGCCTTTGCAGCATGCCAACTAGTCACCCCATCTTCCAGACACCTGTTTTAGGGGTACCATCAAAAACCAGTTTGGGAACCAAACTGAGGAACTTAAGCTCACCCTAACTTATCATATAAGGTTGACTCCCAGACAAACACTATCTTCAGAAAGGGTTGAAACTTTAAGAAAACAACCCCGGCTCCATTTATGGACTTACAAAACCAAATCTAAGGAAACCCCGAAAGAGTTGAAGAATAGAAGAGTGCAACAGTCCATTCTATTCAAGGAGATGTCATTTAAGCAAGATCTTCCAAAAGATCACAGTGATGCCAACAGAAAGCTGTGGTACAGAAGAGGGCAGATAGACAGTAAAGAGCTGAACTTTTTAAGTTCGAACATCCAAGTATAGCAAGGCAGGCAATGAGAAATTCTAAGACTAAACTGGTCTTGCAGTCAGGACACTATGTAGAGATGTGGGAGATCAGGGATTTATTTTCAGCCCTGGCACAGTTTTTATGAATGACTTCAGCACTACCAGTCCACCTTGTTATAAATCTCAATTTCCTTAATCATGAGAGAGAAATAATGCCAATAAACTACTTCAGAAGATGCAATAAGAGCATGGTAACATTTGCAAGGTGATCAGACACTAGGTGATCAAGGAGACAGGAAAATGCAGGAAAACAAGGGTTTCCCTGAACCTCTTCTGTGAGGATACAGTCAAGTATGATAGAAGGTGCCAGCTGCCCACATGGAGATAGACAACATTGGGTCCATTCTGGCTGATGTTGGTCATGCAGGTAAAAGCTGTGGGGAAGTCTAGGTGCCAGTCTTGTCTTCCCAAATCTAAGGCCCAATTGCAGAGCTATTCAGCCTGAGGTCTAGGTGTTTATCTAAGTGAGGCCATAACATGCTGGGTTACATTAAAGATCAGGAAGGCTTCAGCCAGAAGGGGGTGAACTGAATGTACAAGTGAATGCACAAAGCCAGGAGACTAAGCCAAACTAAGAGGGGAGCCAGGGAATCAATACAGGGCTTAAAACAAAAAATTTTCTCCTCCTCCAACCCCCACCCTCCATACCCCCAAATGTTATCCAGAGAGAAGACCAAACAAGAGTCCAATGTAAATTGTGGTGGAGGTCAGAGGGGCTGTCCACATCTGCAGTCCTTCCCAGAAACACTCAGCATCACGTTGTGACGGATAATAAAGAAATAAGTCAAGAACTAAGACTGTTGGTAAATAGGTCTGAAGAGTACATTAATAGGGTAACTTACATACTTACCAGCCTCCTGCAGGATCAGTCTGTGAGGGTGGGAGTGTCTGCATGAGTATGTATGTAAGCAAACAGTCCTCCCATGAGGCTGTGAAATCAGGCAATTAAGTGCATGCAACATAATTCACCTGTGGGGAAAGCATCATCTCCCTTTTTCTACCTCCTGAGAGTCTCCCCTTGTACCTCATCCAGTCCCTATACTCCTGGAAAGGAACAGCCTACTTTACCTATTGCTTCTCCTCCTTGCTTCATCACTTCAGCTGCTGAGGGCACATGAATGGCAGTTCAGCATCCTGTGCAACAACGCAGCTGGCACATGCCAGTCGCTTTGAATAAGTGCAAAGAGATGGTCAAGAGGGGAGAACATTTCCTGGAGCAGTTGCAGCTGACCCGTTACAAAAGACACACTCAGCCTTTCACATGCGGACCTCACTGTTACAGGCTGGTGTTTCTTTGTATACCAGTCACAACTCTTCCCGGGGTCAAAAACAACATAGCACCTTCCTTCCAGAGTGAGAAGCTGAAACTGCTTCCCCCAAGTGATTACCCTAACCAGGGAACTGCTAAACACCTTTAATTGCTGGCAGCAGCTCAGCTTCTCCAGCACAGGCCAGTGAATGTTGGCAGAGTGGTTACAATCAGTTCTCACTCCTCTGTCTTGGAGGAACAGAGCTTTCTCCATTCAAGGTATTGTATGAAGAGAAATGATGCAAATGAGATGGGGCACTGTTTACAAAAAAAAGAGAGAGAGAGAGAGAGAGAAAGATTGGAAGATTGGGATAGATGAACAACAGCTGAAAAGCCACGTTGATTATCTCAAATTGCCTGGCAGAGGAGATTAGATGAAGAGCAAATTTAAGCAGGCAGGGAGAAGAGAAAGCAAACCAGCCACTCTGCCTTGTGTCTCCTGCTTGCCTGCTGTAGCATGACTGTTGTTGCGTTGCTGTGGACCAGAGAAGCCCCAGTGCCGCATGGAGAGGACAAGCGATGCCAAAGCTGCAGACAGGGGAGCTGGAAATGGTTACCAATGGGGAGATATAGTTTCTCCTTGGGGTCAAAGCAGGGGGACAGCTCTTGTAACAGCAGTACTGAGGTCTCCACCAGAGTGGTTTGGTACCAGCCTGCAGGACTGCAATGGGCAACCTTGTCTGCAGCTGTGCTGTCTTCCCATGTTCACATCAGGACTGTGTCTGCCCCTGGGTTACCCACACATCCGCGTACCCAGAGAGCAAAGAAGCTGCGTCTTGTCAGCCGCTTGCTGTGTGCTGAGAGGGTGGTTCAGCGGCACAGCTGGAGGTGGTGGGGAAGGCAGGGAGAGAGCTGCCACACTCTTCAAGGATATAGCAACCTTCATAGCCAATCAAACCAACTGTCCAACTGTTGTAACACCTTGTCTCAGATGGTGGCCAGCATCAAGGATAGATGTAAAACACTTAAAATGGGAAATAACTAACTAATATGTCCATTGGGGAAGTTTCTTTATAACCCCAGGCAGTTAGTGGTTGGATTTATGCCTTGAATCTCAAGGGCTGATATTTCTTATAAATTTTTTATTTTCTCTAATGTAACTGTGAATGTTCTCACTATCCACAGAAATAGCTTCTTTTTTCTCTCTCTCTCTCTTTTTTTTTTTTTTACTTTACTAAGTCTGTAAGCTCAGTGGGTAATATCCTGCAGCAGGGAGTTCCACAATGTAATAGGGTACTGTAAAAAATAATATTCTCAACACTTCCAAATCAATGTTACCTTTTTAATTTCAAATCATATCCTTTTATCCAAGTAGTGAGAACCTTTTAAAATATTATTATTTATATACATCTAACACATATCCCTTCTTATTCATCTCCTCTCTGAACGATATCTTCCTTCATCTTTTTCAGTCTCTCCTTATCTGAAAATCCTTCCAAGCCTCCAAACCATTTTCACTGCCTATCTCCAAGTCCTGCTATATTCTTCTTTTTTAAGAGAAGTTGATGAGAAATTAGCTAAGTATGAAAGGTGAGGGTTTATCAGTAACTCTATGATGGTATTATATCTTTCATGTTAATTTCAGTCCTGCGCTGGAGATATTTTTGCTGTGCATCTAGTTATGCTAAGTTCAAGGAAAGATGGGGGGGTCTAACTCCGATGAATAAGCATCTTTGTGCAACAGCTATCTCCTGCTGTTCCTCATGCCTCTGAATACAGCTCTCATCTTCTGTCTTAGTGCATGTTATCAGGCTGTGTTTCTTGTTGGGGATTGTCATTAGAATGGTGACCTGCTAGGGTTATATAGCTGTCCAGCTCCTATCAAACGAGAACTTGAAACATTTTTCTGTTATTTTTAAATACAGCCTTGTACCGCCTCATTTAACTTTAATGTTCTGTTTGAACACATTTCTCTGTAGTCATCTAAGGGAATGGTCCACAAGGAAAAAACACTGAAAAAAGTTGCTGTCTTTTTTTCCTCTGTTAAATTCTGCTCTGAACTGAGGTTCAGAGAGGAAAGATAGTTTGGGTGATAGGACTAGTCCAAAGCACTATAGCAGAAGGAGTCAAATCCCTGCTCTGCTCTCCCTTCTGCTCCCTCATGTGATCTCATCACTAACAGAGGCTATGGGCAATCACAAGTGATCAAGCTCCTGATGCTTAACAAGTTACTGCACATCAGCTGAACCGTAGAAGCAAAGATGTCCACATTCCATGTCCATAGAGATAGCAAAATAAAATCTCTTCACTTAAACTACCTTCTAGGAGCACACCAAAGGGCAATTAAAGCTGGCCAGCTGTCATTTAGTCAGCTGTGAAAGCACATCCATCCTCTCAAGGTTTCCACACCTGTAATAATTCCTTAGCTCACAGGAGAGTGGGGGGAGAGCAACAGGAAAACTGTAAGGTACATGTATAGAAAAACCTGTCACAGCACTGCAGCCACATGGCTATGTCTATATTGCATGCCTGAGAATACAAACCAGTAGTGGGTTGTGGCACCATACAGAAAAGCAGCCCCTCTGGTCCCAGGTTCCCCTTCTCTTCTCCCCTCAGTAAAACTCATCTGAAGTCAGCAGAACGCAGACATAGGTGTCAAAACCAGAAGGTTTTGGTCTTGGAACCAGGGTGATGGTCCTGACACTGCCAGGGAAAGGACGGCAGCAAGCACATGCACTGGGATGGACCGGCACCACTTCATACACTTCTGCCCTCTGTTGTTGTGTGAAAGCTGTAGCAAGCACTGCTGCTGAGAGAAGCAAGCCCCACATCTGCCAGGAAAATGCACAGGCAAAGTAAGCAGCATGAACGAGGTCAGCTTGATTAGGGCTGTGCAGCAGCTCCAGGAACAGCCCATTTTGCCTACACTTGAAACCAACCCAGAGCTGTCATGACACAAGTGTTGTTTGGTGTGGAAGAGAAATATGGACTTGACAAACATTGCTAATAAGAAGAAGAAGAAAAAAAAAAAAAAAGAGCCTTCTCCTTATTGCTCCAGATTACTGTATTATTTTCAGGGTTGCTTTTTTACAGGTTTGGAAATAAACTCCGAGCTGTTTTGCAAACCCTTCATATTCAGTGCAAACATCTTATTTTATTATCTGTGGTTCTGTTGTTGGTTTTCTTTCTTCCTCCTCCTCCTTTTTTTTTTTTTTAAATCCATTCAGCCATTTATTGGATCTTCAATTCTCCAGTGTGCATTTCTTCTTTGCTACACTATCTCCTGCTTTTCGCAGATAAACACCTCACACCTGGGAGACAGGCTCCTCTAATTAGTATTAAAACCTGAAGTTTTTTTCCACCATGCTTTGAAGCTTTCTAGGATGCCTTTCTGTGAATAATAATGTCCTCAATTCAACATAATGCAACGCTCAATCAAAAGGAGCTATAGCAATCACTTCCCAACAAGCCACATCGCCCCTTCCTCTCCCTCCATACAACTGATGAGGCAAGGAAAAGTCCAGCCTGGAAGCGGTGCTCAGAAGCTGAGGTTTCCGCATGTGGCAGCCTGCTACTCTCAGAGTGCTCCATTCAGAAGTCTCAGTGTCTTCTGTCACCTCTCCAGCTCCCCACTGCCACTCTCCAGCATGACGGGAGTTCAGGCTGCCTGACCTCCTGCCAGATCAACCCCTTTGACCAGCAGTTTCTTCTCAGCCAGCCAGGCCTCCTGCGCAGCACAGCCCTATAGTCATGGCTATGGGACACCCCCAGTGTCCCCAGCGCTGGGGAGGAAAACAGGGACGAGTCTGCCCTGGCTTGCCACTTTCTGGGCTCCCTCATGGATAGAGAAGCCAGAGTTCAGGCAACCATTTTAAAAGCACCCTGGCCCACTGCAGTGTCTCACACAAAATCCTACACTGAGAGGGTAGGAGACGGGGACAGAACTGCACTTTTCCTGGGTGGGAAGGAGAACCAGACACATATGAGACACCAAACCATCCACACATCCCTTCACTCTTCTCTGCAGATCATTTGTGGTCTCATTCACAAACTGCTCCCCTTGAGATGCCAGCTGGGCAGCTGCCTGCTGAAGACACCAAGGTCCCAGGTCTTAAGGATGCCCACACTGCAGACCATTTCCAGTGGAGTCTTCTTTCAGAAACTCACAGCACCTGCTGTCTTCCCACAGAGTATATAGGTTTCAGTGAATGAAAAAAAAAAAAAAAATCATCATTCTCCAACAGGAAGCTGTTTCCTGGCAGCTTTCCTAAGCACTTCTATTCAGAAACTAGCTAGGGTCACAGCTTCAGCTCCCTGAGGCCAAAGTGATACCATAGCCTTCACAAATGGTGCTGCCAGCAACCCAGAATCACAGTAGCCAAGGCTAGATAATAGCTGTTATGACATCGGCCACCTAGTCCTACTATCATAAAATTTATTATTCCTTATATTAAGATTTTATTAGTGAATTTCTTTGCTCTGTGCTTGTGTGCACATGCGAATACAAAGAAATGCTTACAGGCATATCTTAAAATATTGACTGTGGAACTTCAGTGTTGTTGTAGGAACACATAATTTGGCAAGCTTGCTCATGGACCAGTCCTGCTACCCTTGCTCAAGTGGGATGGGAACTTCAAAGGAGCCTTAAGTACCTTAGAAGCTTCAGCCTTCCTCTTCTCTTCCATTTTCATTAGAATTGCTCTTCCAGTCCCACCCAGGTGTTTCTAGAAAGCCCACTCAATGAGCAAGATATTACTCTGCTGTACATAACACCACTGAACTCTGTGGGATAAGCTGCAAAGTGTTACTATGAATGACAAGACTTAGCAACTAGGTATGTTTTAGAATCAAATGGCTAACATGAGAGAGTATTCCCATGTGAGACCCAAGCAGGGCAGATGGTTTTATTTCCACAGAAGCTTTTGAAAGCTCTCATAGTTTGCTACTTCAGCTGATCTCAACTAGGCACATCAAGGTAATGCCATAAAGGTAAAGGACTGAAGAAAAAAACGCCTTTCCAATGTTAGATCCCAGCTTCTCTTTGCAAGTAAGGTAAAACCTCTGAACAGCAAGATCCAGCCTTCCTTTTTCAGTCAATCCTTAAGCACTTTCCTACTGACTCCAAACAGATTTTGTCTAAGTGGTGAAGAAGTTGCTTGGGACACAGGAGTTCTCCATGGACGGGACATTCAGGACTGCACAGCCAGGTGGGAGCCAGTGCCTGAACAGTGCCACCCTGGCAGGTGCACTGTGACAGCAAGTCACAGTTCACACAGCAGCACAGTGGTGAAGGAAAACTATCTGTGGAGAAGGCTCAGGAAGAAATATCACTCAGGACAGTTGTTCCTTATTGTCCCAATCCTACTAAGCCTTGAGAATCTTAACTTCCCACTGAAGCTAAGAGGAACTAAGAACTAAAGCTGAAGTAGGGGGACTAAGTATTTTCCTGGACTTGGAAGAATATGAATGAATCCTGCAGACATCTTGGGACTGATTCAAGTGTATCAGCAGCAGGCTGTAGTACCATTTGAGATGCTCCAGGATTGCTGAGATGTCTGTACAGGACTGGTGGATGTGGCACGCAACCCATGCGAGGGGTCTGCTCTTCTGGAGAGGCAGACAGCGGCAGGGGTGCCCAACAGAAATGCTTGCCTGTCTGTGGGTGTCTTTAGGTGGAAAATGGAGAAAGGCAGCCTAAATTTAGGCAGTCAGACCTGTGTGGGATTTCTCGTACATCCTCAGGCACCTGATATTGGTCCTTGTCACAAGACAAGATGCCAGACTGGACACACTGCTGCTCTGGTGCACAAAGACAATGCGGGATGACAAGGATCCCCACCTCTGATTTAAAACACCGGGGGAAACATGAAAACACACCATGTAATTACTAAATTCTGCTTTTTGTTAAATGCTTCTTGCCAGTCCCTCCTCCCCCAAAATAAAGAACTAGCTAGGCTTGATACAGTTCTGAACATTATCTAAATGCCCACTGGGCTGAGAGGTCAGCTAGTTCAGCAACCATATCAATTAAATGTGGGTTATTACCCTTTCATTATTATACAGCTGAATCCCACACATCTAGTGAGCTGCTGTTTGGATGACTTCACGCTCCTTAAAACTCGTACCATTAATTACCGTGCTGTCAGCTCGCCTCTGATTTGCAGCCCCCTTCTCCCCACCACCTTTCTAGCCCTGTGTCCCAGTACCCATGTGGCTCCCAGGACCCCCTCCTCCTGACTCGCAGCTCCCCCTCCTACACTGGAGCTGGGGTCCCCATGCACGACTCCACCTGTTTGCCTTGCTTCTCACCTGCTATTCCAGCTCTGGGCTCCCCTCACACTATTCTGCCTCTCATCCTGCATTTGAAGCTTCTCTCTCCACTTTTCCCAGACCCTTGCCTATTAAACCAGCTCTTGCTTGAACAGAACCAGCTAATCATATTGAATTATGCCAGATTTTAATGTGGCTTCCTAAGACAGGCACATGCCCATGGGGAACCAGCCTGAGAACACCAAACCCACATCATCTTTGATCTAAGACATTACAAGATATAAACCCTCGATTATACTCCTCAATCTAATTAATCATCACCTTCCCCTTCGTAAGATATCTGTGTCCAAGAACATTGTTGCTGGTTTGGTCACGGACAAATTAATCGCTGTATATGCAGTACGTAGTGCCACTTCTATAAGAATGTTTAATACTAGTGAAGTGGTTGCATTGAATCAAAAATTATAAACTTTTCCAGCTCTCTTATAATTGCTATTCAGGGAGTCATTCTAATAGCAAGCCTCCAAAAGGATATGAGCAGCAGCATTTTTTTAATGAAAGAAAATGTCTTCCACAAAAAGCACAACCCCCCTATTCTCAGAAGGACTCTGCATTATATCCTGAGAGGTGCAGACTCCCTTCTAAAACTCAGACTTCAGCCCTAAAACATCTTATTATTTCTGTAAATTCTACAGAGGAACCACTATCGTGTAAACCAACAATTACAAAAACAGTAACGGTGCAGGCTTCCCCACACCCATTATTTTCACTGAACAACATATCCCCCAGCCACTATTAGGAATCACAATACAGTTCATGTTCTTATGCTACTGCAATATGATCTCACATAATGAACCATGTACAGTGTAATTGATGGAAGCCATATAACTCATGCAAACAAATGGATGTCTAACAAATAAACATATCTGAAATGAACTTGGACTATTTGTGTGTTCAGATGAGATACGAACTGCATCTGCTGCAGGTGACAGAAAGTGACAGAGACGGGCAAAGCAAAATGAAAACCTATGTGTTTGCTAATTTAATCAGTTCTTTCCTTATTCTTTATATCTGGTGGAATGCATTGGCTAGAAGTCTTAACTCCAGCCCTAAGATTTTGTGGGATCCAGTGAACAGACATCAAAACTGCCCCATAGCTAAGGTTATGTATGGAGATTTCCACTGGCTGACATATAATTATTGAATTCAAATTTCAAATTTGGCACCAGGGACAAATGGATTTGTTATATAATTGCTTCAGCTGAAGAAGCAATGTCTCTTACAAAGCAGACACTTAAAGATGACCATAGAAATTCAGGCCTATTTTTCACATATTTCTTTGGGCTTCACTATCTTAAATCATATATGCTGTGCACACATCACATTTCACCCAGTATCTCATCTTTACAATCTTTCAGACATAGGGCAGGAATTGGGACTTGAAATGAAGACCTTTAAAAGTTATTTCTATCATTTTTTTGCAACTGGATTTAGCCTAGCAGAGAAAACCAATAGATGTGAGAGCTGTCATCAATACCATGCTCTGCTATGCATCAAGGTGCGAAAGAGACCTTTGTGCACAATGTTGTTTATGGACATTGCATTTCACTTAATGAAAGGGAGTAAAATACAGATGCTGTGTCCAAATGGCAGGGTCTCCCCTCACTTCCCTTTACAAGCATACTGTCAGTGTAAAAGAAAACAACCAAAACCCAATCCCAAGCGGGCCATGTCTTTGTTAGGGGGAAAAAAAAAAAATTTTGGTTCTTAACTCATTGTAACTGCACAGGCGCAAAAGGCTTGTAAAGATGGAGCCACTTTCAGAAAGTGCAGACAAGTACTGGATCCCATCTCCTTATTGATGTGGAAACAAGAAGTGCTTTGTTTCTCCTAAGGTTTTCTCTCAGGTTAGCTCCGTCCTTCCTTGCCAGAAGAAAATACTGCCAGGATGTCTATAAGCTAATGGCAGAAAGCACTGTGGGAATCTGATTCGGGTGAACATAAGCACACAGCTGCGGTGGTCTCAGAAGTCACCTCCTCCTAGCTGCCTGCTCACAAGTCAGTCTGCTCACCACCACTGCCCACAGCACAACTCGCCTGAGCTTTAGCTGCCGCAATACACAGCAGCAGCCTGAGCCCACCTCTACCAGCAGCTTCTGTTGGCACCTTGGACTGCCAGCTGTAGTGGCTAGAGAGCAGATATGTCCTCTCTCTGCTTTTTTGGTTCCAGAGGCAGACACATCCAGCAGAAGAGTGGGGCAGGCACCAGGGAGTGGCTGTGGTGACAGTAACGTCTGCCGAACACAGAGCAGCAGAGCTGGCAGAAACACGAGCTGTTAGCCACATTGAAACAAGAACTCAAAATGCCATCTGAGGTCTCGCCTGCAAGGGAAAGCTCCAGCAGTGATGTCAGTGGGTATACAGATTTACAGTTTAGCAGAATGAATCCCAGCATGAACACCATTATCCCAATATGAGAAAAGGGGGGGCTAGGGGTGTTGCAAACACCTTCCCAGGTGACATCAGCTAACCTGAAACAGGCTCCTCTAACAGCCAAAAAAATCACACCCTGAACGAGGGTTATACCTGTAGACCGTATCAGTTTAAATCCACCTCTGCAGTCATATCAGAAGGATGTTCCCATGCAGACAGGGTCTAAAGAAGGGATAAGCATGGGCCAGAAGTAGCTGGGGACACGGTGGCCACTTACGCAGGGCCGAAGGGAGAAGGGCTGAAGCACAGCTTGAGAGGAAAGACAGGCGGGCAGGTCTGACACAGCACTGGTTAGGAGTGTGAGGAAAGATGAAATGCCCTTCAGGAGGAAGTTCTTGGGGATTATAGCTCTACACCCTTGAGCACACTGCTGTACAGCAGTCATGGTAATAATTAATAACAAGGAAATGATTCTCGCCCTGTTCTGGTCACCTTATTAAAGCGAGGATATTGTGGAAATGGAAAAATCCCAGCAGGACAGCACCTGGGATGATAGATGGATGGGATGCATTTTTAACAGAACTCACTACATTTCAGGAAACATATTTCTGAGGGGAGAGTGCCTGAAAAGCTTTTATATTCCTTTCCGACTCTGCTGTTACCAGATGAGGTGAGGTGGACCCTTGCTCTGCCCAACCGGTGGCCAATTATGTTGTGCTCTGTGGCCCTTAAATGCTTGGCTAATCCAGTAACCCTGTCTTTATATTTTTGTTGCCATTCTTCCTTCACTGTGGGTTCTTACCAAGATAAGGAACAGAAGCTGTTAAAATAATGTGAGCCGAGATGTTCTTTCTGCATGTCTGGAGTGGCCCACAAAAGAATTGCTGTTTGCCCTGAAGGCCTCCTAAAATCCATTTTTCAATTCTTAGGCCAAGCACTAGTTTCTAATTTAATAAGGGATGCTCTCAAGTAGTCTCAATGCACTAGAAGTCAAAATAGGCTTTGGGGGGGTATCCAGATGTGGCAAACCTGATTTGCACATAAACAGAAGACTCTCCAAGTTACATAAATACACAGGAGAGTATAGTTTTGGCAAGGCTGTGCTGGCCTTTTAGTCCTGAACAGTCCCCCCTCAGGGGCTCTGTAAAGCCCACAGGTCACTCCCAGCGAGGCATCCTCACAGCTGCATGGAAGCAAACCCAGATCCCGGCAAAGAAAACTTCCCATGCAAGCTCTGAGTGCTTTCTGCTCTGTTCCTGCGACTGCAGCCCCAGGCTGCAGCTCCTCTTGCCAAGGCTTTTAGGTGACGTGGTGGGCTAACAGAGAATGGACCATTCACTCTGCTCCCGCTGAGCCGCAAAGGACAGACCTTTTGCCAGCATCTGTGTTACAGTTTAAAGGGGAGGGGAGAAAAAGAAAGAGAAAGAAACAAAAGAAAAACCTTAGCCCTCCAAAACAATTGAACAAATATCCCCCCAGTTAATAAATAACAGGCTCGGCTAGGGAATTGTAATTGTGTGTATAATGCATCTCAGATCTGCGGTATAATTACACTCTGGAAACCATTGACTAATAAAAGGCACCAGCCAGGGGAAAGGATGCCTTCTTGCCATGGGTTGACAGGCAAGCAACAAACAAGACGCACTTTTTCACCTTCTATTCAATAAAATCAGTGTATTAAATATGCAGGCAAAGCACCTCCATTAAGCAGTTCACTTCCTTCCTTTTCTTTCTCTTTTTTTCCCCCTTTCTTCTCCTTTTGTTTCCATCAAGACAGAGAAGGTTAAAAAAAAAAAAAAAAGCTATATATGAAACCCCTGGCTATACGTGAGCTGTGTTTTAATGAGGCTGCATCTTGGTCCCTCTGCTATACTAAGTAAACATGTTTCTCCCCCTGCAAAGAAAGGATTTGAGTGCCTGGGCTGAAGGGAGAAGAGCTTGGGGAATACTAGTAGTCTTTCTCTGCCCCCACCCCTTCTTTCCACTGAAATAAAACTCTCCCCTACATTACAGAATAAGGGCTGTTTACAGAGTAAAGGCAATATAAGCCATTTCCATACGACTCACAATGCATTTGGACCTTTAGAGGAAATCAGAGACCAGGGGACTCACCTGAAAATCATGTTTCAGTTCCTAAAACTTACGGGAATCTCACCTGGCTTTAAACAAAACAGCCAGATCCTTTCCTCTGGCATGCTCCGAGCCAAGGCGCTGGAGTCCCTGCATACTTCTGGTGCCCAGAGAACTGAAAACAAGAGCACTACATGACTATTTTTGGAAACATATGGCACAGTGCTTTGGTACAGGAGCAGCAGCATGACCCAGAAGGGACAGTATGCAAGTACAACATCAGCCCCTTTTCAGCCTTTCCCTGCAACACTGAGCTGGGCACTGAGCTGGACCGAAGGACCAGAGCATGGCCATGCCTCTGCCTCCTGCCTGGCAGTCTGGCACTCAGCTGGTGCTGCCATGTCCTTGCAAGGAGAGCGGAGGCCATGTGAGCCCCCACACTTCCTGCTGCACAGGCACACTGTTGGGAAGGACAGCATGAGCACGAACCCTTGCCTTCCTCATGCCATCACAAGCCCCTAGCACTGGTGACCTCTTAGACCTGAGGCTGGGGAGCACAGCAAAGCAGGCTGAGCTGTTTCAGCTCCCTCTCAGCTTGTGACTACGGTGAGAGGCATGTCTGTAGGCATTTGTTTCACCTCTAACTCTGAGGAACGAAGCAGAAGAGACACGTTTGCCACAGACTGAAGAGTCAGGTATTAAACTGGAAACCTGCATGCACAGGCACCGAGCGGGCGAGCTGCTAATTTGGAAACCCCAGGGTTGATTAGCAAGCACTTCTGGTTTCAGACGCTTCCAACCGATGCACCTCATTTCCCACCTGTGCCTCCAAGGGCGCAAGTCCAGTAATGACCCTGCTGAGCTCCTGAGGATGCGGAACCTGGCCTTGAAGCAAGCAAGGAGAGCAATTGAGCTGCACTCACTGTCGCTGCCTCCCTCCCGGGGCCAGGGAGGGAGCAAAGAAAGAGGAGTCGAGTTGGGAAAGTTTCCTGACTCAGCAGTCGTGCGTTCATTCACGGAGGCGCTGCCACTGCCACTGCTAATAGGTTGTGGTAATGGAGAGGCGTCTCGCAGGCAGGACGGTGGGAGGCTGATCAGCTCCAGCAGAAGAAGTGAGGTCAGTGGTAATGAGCGACAGCGAAGAGGAATGCAAATTGCGGGAGGATTTATGGAGCGGTTTCTGCTCAGTGAGCAGATTCCAGATAAGTGGGCTGTTAATAAGGCAAGCAAAGCTCCTCGGCTGTGCCAGCTGTTAGATGGAGACGGGCTATGCATCTCTGACTGGCATTTACCCGAGACTGGGTGCAAGGGTGCCCACAGCACGGACACCAGCACGCACATGTTCCCTCACCACACACGGACATTGGTGGCACGTGCCGACATGCACGGCAGTGCTCTGTCCCTCCACAGGCAGGATACATGCTTGTGCCTGGACAAAGGAAAGCTGAAGAAAAGCAGGGATGGGTGGCAGGATGGCTTACCAGCACACAAGGGAAAGCTGAAAAAGAGCACAGTTTTGCATGCCCAAGCCCTAACGAAAGCCATTTTTATCCTCTCTTCTTCTTTTGGTCCCTCCCTCCTTCCTTGATCTCAGAACTTGCTGTGGTGGTAGATGAGTATCTCTCGCCAGCCTCTCAGCGATGGAGTGACCCAAAGTCACGCACAGCAAATCCCAGCAGAGCTGGGAAGGGCAAGCTTACCTTGCCCATCTCTCGCCTGCCCAGGCCCGAGTCTCTTGGGAGCATTGCCGCTGCGAATGACTAATGGTAGGTGTCATGGACTGTGCTGAGGAATGCCACTCTTGGGCCAGTTTGTGGTGTGCTGGTGACTCAATAGGAAATCTTCCAGGAGGAAATCTTTTTTCTTTTAGAATTTTTCCTCCAAAAAGCTGTGGGATGCAATCACCACAAGCCTCTCAGCATCTGGACAGTAGCCAGTTTCTCAGCCATAGCGTCATCACCCTCAGCTGCTTGGTGTGGTAACACCTCAGAGCCTACAAAACTTCCCTTCCCACCACTGTCTTTGCTTCTTTCCTCCAAGCAATCTGCCTGCCTGCAACGTGTTAGATCCCAGTCTCCAGGTTAACAAGGCCTCACAGATTAGCTGCCATAGAGCCCTCACTGCTGATAGGAGCAAGTTCACCCCAGCAACGGGTGGTGAGCTGCGAAGCCTCACTCTAAGTGCTTGTCATAATCCTGAACTGGGGCTACCCCTCTGGACTGTGACTGGAAGATCCTGGCTCAAGGAGAAAGAGAGGTGGTGGGGGCAGTCACAGCTGGGGGTACCACCTACAGCTATAGGAAAGAGGAACAGCCAGGGACCATCTCTAATGCTGGACAAAGCAGGCCAAGGTCCTGGGTTAAATGGCCTCCTATCCCATCCCTATTCTGGGCAAGCACACAGGGCTCCCACAGATGTCCGTGCACTGTGTGACACAATATAAGGGAGCATGGATGACATGGACAGGGCAGCATTCTGCAGTGCTCACCACACAGACTGTGCTACTTGCAGGACCCCAGCAGCCGCATGAGCTCCCTGGCAGCACCAGATCGCCTGGCTGCATTTGGGCAGGTCCTTCTGGAGCAGCAGAGGGTCATGGCATTGCACATCTGCATCTTAGCAGCACACAACAGGGGAGTGAGAGACAGGAACTAAATGAGCTAATTTCATTCTGAATACATGAGACTTGACAAGTCTATTAAAGGGCTGGAGCCTAATGTGTCTCATTATGAAAAATTAGTGCTGTCCTGTAAAAATACTGGAGACAGTGCATCACTTAAGGAAGAGATGTCTTGAGGATGCAGTCTTTTTTTAAATAGGCCCTACATCATCAGGGACATACATACCTCAGGAGCGAGCCAAGGGGATTTGGACCTGGGAGCTGGTACTTCTCAAGTCTGTCACTTCTGTGATACTTTATTTTGCCCTTCTCTTTCTGCCTGAACAAGGAGAAGCTGGAGTAGCCAAGGGTCAAATGGACAAAAGAAGGATTTGGCTTGCTTGTTGCAGCTTCTCACTGAAAAACTCAGTGAGAAGAACAAAAGGCTTGATTCAAACAGAAATGAAACATTGTAAAGATTTTCATCAAAATAAAAATGAATCACAAACGTTTCATCTTGGGCCAATTCCATATTGGGTCAATTGAAATACAAAGTTTTATTTCTTCCCTAGATTATTCAAGATGCTGCCTAATCTTTCCCTTTTAATTTAGATCAGTGTTAATGCTATTTCAAAAAACAAAGATATTTCTGTGAAAAGAACATCAAGATTTTTTATTATTATTATTATTATTATTACTATTATTTTGCTAAAACGCCTTGCAAGATTTGGCCCAAGAATATCTAGTTTTGCCTCTCCACTCCTCTCCTCATCCCAGACCCTACACCACCTCTTTCACTGCTTGTTTTGTCTGGTTCTATTCGCAAGGTTGAACCTTCTCATGCCTCTGGGAATTGACCCAGTATAAAGATAAGAGAAAGGATGTTTCACTCTGTCTCTTCCCCGGCATTTGGGAAGGACCCCAGGAACTCAGATATCTCTGTGCCATCTAGCATCTTGCTAGGTTTGCTAGGGCCATGGACAAACACTCACGTCAACTACATGGAGGTGAATGATCAACAGAAAGTCCTACTAAGTTGGGCATCTTTACTGGAGGAATGCATGGACAAAAGAATATTAGCTGCCTCTGCTGAAGAGTGGTGGAGCCGCACCAAGAGAACTATGGCTATAGCAGGCAGAAGGGCTACAACATGTCATGCAGCAACAGAGGGGTGCTGGATTGGTCTGCACCATCCAACATCAGATCTTCACATCTCAGGGATGTTCAAACACAGCTTAACTCTGTATATTTTGCTGATCTCTTTTATTATAATTAATGCAAAAAGACTTTGCTTGCTAGCTACTTGTCTAGGAATGCTGTGTTCCAGACAGGCCAAGGAAAGAACACATATGACAGCTGGAAGAGCACAGAGAAACCTAAGTGCTTTGTCTCACAGAAGAAAATACAAATGAGCAATCTGAGCACCATCAAACCTGCTGTGTGTGTGTGCAAGAGAAAGAGAGAGAGGCAGGATCAAATCCCTTGTTAGACCTTAAGCTCCCTGGAATTAGGCCACTTTAAGAAGAAAAGGGACCACAGTTTAAAGGATTCAGAGAATTTTCCATTTCTTGAGACAACTCTTTGACCTTTGCAAAGAAAACGACAAAGAACCCAGAACATAAAGGAATGAAACTTCTGTGTCTTTCCTTTTCTTTCCTTCCTTCTCTCAGCTTTCTCTGTAGAAACAGGTAATTGTGCAGCCCTTTCTTGGAAAGATGCAGTTCTCTCTCGGTTAGAGCTTCATAATACGAGTGCCACTACTGTTACCCCTGGCCTGACAGGAAATCTGAATGGAAAATACAGCTGTGTGAGACTCATCATTAAAAAAAAAAAAATCGCCTCCACAGTATGTTCTGGAGCAGAAGCAGAAAAGACCCATGGGCTGGGCTCAACACTAAGCTAAATCCATTGAAGTCTTAAGCCTAAATACACTGAAGTCTAAGACAGTTGCCCTAACACAGACAGACAATGGCTAGCACAGGTTACTACTTCTATTCAAATACTTCACAGCTACGTAGGCGTGAAAAGGCCAGTGGTGTATGTTTGAGTTCCCCTGGGAGCTGGTACCTTGTGTCCACTGACGGTCCACTCAGCTTTGAACCCAGGTGAGGCAAATCTATGTGTTGACGTGCTTTTCTGTCAGTCTGCCACAAAGATTTATATGCTTGGAAGAAAATCTAGACATAATGGCTATAGAGAAGTAACAAGAAGTCACTAGCAGATGAGCCAGAGGACATGGGCAGAAAATGAGAAGGGAAGGGGAGTTAAAAATCTTGTTTACTATGGAAAGAAAGAGTATATCTCATCCACACATGCACTGTGTGTCTGCAGGAGTACCTAGAACAACACACCCATCATGTATACAGAAAAAAAGGTACTGCTTGTGGTACCCCTGTGCATATGTACACACAGCTTGCATGGGCAAGCCAACATGCATGCAGGTGAATGGGACACTCTTGCCCAGCTAGATGCAAACCAGTCATAGGCATAGGAATACCTGCCTCCCAGCCTACTACAGTGAATAACATATATGATGACGAACCACAGCCTCATTGGTGAAGGTTGAAGGTCTCCCTGGCTCCCAGGATCTGACCCCTTCTCTTCAAGGTCCAGCTTCTTCATCAGCTTGGTGTTCTTCTGCACCTGCAAAAGCTCTCTGTCTCCCTGCCTCCCTCCTTTCCTCTGAAGCTCTCTTCAGAGAAGAATAATACAACTGTACTAACAGCCTAGCATACAGCTGACTGATGGCCTTCCCTTCATACCTGTCACTTGCCCACGTGGAGACAGTCACATCTAGCTGCCAGTTGCAGCACAGTTCAAAAAAACATTAAAAGGGAAATGAAAGGGACAAAAACTTCAGGGGCAAATCCCTCATTGGGTGCCAGGCAGCTGAAATCAACAGCCTAACACCAGGGCTGAACTTGGCCCAGCGTGCTGTTTTGACAAACTAAACAATTAATTAACAACTATCTCCCCAGCAGATCTCTTCTTGTGGCACAGTATGTGAGGAACGCACAGACCCATGTAAGAGCTCTATCGCCACCATTACATGCTGAAGAATAGCGTCTAATTAATTATAATGATGGTAAAGATTAGATCCAAATTCCTTTACACAGTGTGTACACAGCCCAAACAGACAAAATAAATCAGAGAGCCATACCCTAATCCACCAGCTTCAGAGGATTAAATAGGTGCATTCTAATCACAGGCTCAGAGCAGTCCCACTCAGTATGCACAGAGCTGCCCTCATATGCGACCGAATCTCTAAGAAATCCTGGGAAAGGTATCTCACTTGAGACAGAAAAACATAATTTAGGCCTTTCCCACCTGCTGTCATTTACGATCTCCTGGCTTGCTTTCCCTCCCCACATTTTAGTCTATGCATCCCAGGCAAACACCAGGGGTAATAATTTATCACTCTTTAAGCCACTCCTGCAATTGCAGATGGGAAAGACATTAGTTTTCATTGCTCTGCTAGCATGCTGCTGTGCTGTGCTCTGTTGCTTAACAGTAGGTGCTCCATTCCAGAGGTGGCAGCATTTCAGACAGAAGGAGGGAAAAGATTATTTTTTTTTCCCGGATATGTTATCAAAGTGAAGATGCTTTCTTTTTCATAACTTCATTGTTATGAACTATATAAGAAACCTGGGATTCCATTGCTCTTAAAGCAAGTTGGTATGTTCTCTGTTCATCAAGACTGATTTCCAAATTCCAGTGGAAAAAATTACTTCTCAGAATGCAAAAAGAAAAAAGAAAACAAGAACGACACACATCTTTTTTCATGCAATAAAGGTAAAAATCATTAATTGTGTCACTAATCATTGGGTTAGCTCCACCCCTGGGGTGGCTGAGACTGAATCAATCTTATTACACCTACTGTGAAACTGAGCTCTTATGCTAGCTAAGAATAGAACTGGGTGGTCCAGCCCATGAAAAACACTACAATTTGCAGAATGAAAAAGCTTAATTAATACATATTTTTCCAAAGGAACAATTTTTTTTTTGAAAAACACAACCAGAAATACAGTCATTTTTCCACTTCTCCAATCCAAACAACGTCTATTGACATTCCTTAAAACCAAAAATTTCATTTTGGAATGTTATACTGAATGCTTCAATAGCCCTGTTTTCACCTGTACTAGAATTGATCTTCCATAATGTCTGGCTGCTCTCTGACTTTTACCCTGCACTGTTCAGCTCATTCAGAGCAGACCTGCTGTACACTATTGGAAATGTATTTCAGACAAGCATGGTCCATGAAAGAGCTGTATGCACAATGCATCCGAACTACACCTCCCATGAGGCACCACAGCTCCATGGGCAGGTGCCACTTGATGTCAAAGAAATGTACAGCAAAATGCTTTGATTCCTTTCAGCAAGTGCAAATGTTTGAACCAATCCAAGTCAAAACATTCTGTTCAGATTCTAACATTTTAAAGCTGTCAAATGTTGCTGTGTTTTGTGATTGTAAAGAAAATGGTGTTTTCCCTTGGAGAATCAATTCCATGGCAAATCTTATGCCTAGGAAGTTGTGGCAGCTAAAAGTCTTGATAGATGCTCCTCTTCTCTTTCACATAGGGCACATCTTCACTGAAGGGGTAAATTGCAGAAAGCACATACATGAGATATCTTAATCTCACACGCTGTTGATATGAGTAGCGATAAAGTTACAAGAGACCTATGTACATCCCTCTGAGAAGCTATGTAAGTAAACTGCTAGCCCACATTGATATTCATGAAGCTCACCACTACTGACCTTAATTTAGCTAGGGTGGTTACTTTCATCCATCCTGAAATCACGCCTCTGGCTGCAACACAGACATGTCATTCACAGGCAGACTGTGTACCCAATAAAAAACAAGGCACAGTATGTAGGAACATCCTAAATGAGTGAGACAAGGTCTTCTAGAGGAAGTTTTCTGAGAACAGTTACCCCATGCAGAGGATGAAAAGAGAGCATGGATCCTTAGGGATCCTTAGCACACCTGAAAAACCCCATCCACCTGAGGAAAAAAAATAAAAATAAACTAAATCCACATGTTCTTGCATCTCTTCCCCCCTCTTTTTGTCTTTTTAAGATAAAAGGTATAATATAACCTTCCATCATTTCATCACAGCCTCATGCTGTGAACCAGTCAATACTTTTTGTTATCACTTACTATCACAAAAGCTGCAATGCTCTCTGATCCATCAAGTACGGAGCAAGGTCCCATTCCGCTTGGTGCTGTACATGCATGGAACAAAAAAAGATGGCCTTTGCCTAAAAGAAAATCTAAATATAAGGCAAGAGCGTGGGTGGCTAGAGACAGATGGGGAGGAAGGAAGCAATGAGACCATACACATCACCGTAACAGGCAGACGGCTGTACACAGGGTGCTGAACAGTTGTCTTGCTTTGGTTTGGGGTGGGTTATTTTGGGGGGGCGGGGGGGATATTCGCTACAATAAAGATGGATTTGAGGGTAGAACATAGCAGTACCTTTGCAGATACTGGAATGGAGCAGGAAAGAAAGCAAGAGGATGATCTTCTGCGACCCTAGCAGGTGTGTGACTGGTGACAGCATAAAGAGGTGGCCAGGAGGCAGACCTGGATGGGCAGGGAGACTGTGACAGGCCTTGATCAAAAGCAAGCTCATTATGTTAGAGAGGGGCTGAGGAAACCCAGACTGAGCAGAGTGAAGCAGCAAAGGGTAGGTTTTACAGCAATGTCCTCCAAAGTCTTTGCCAAGGTCCGAGCAAAATGTGCTATGACACCCAGGGGAAGGAAGGGCTTAGCTGTGCCTGAATATCCCCAAATACTGGTTGGAGGTGAAGAGAGATAAGCTGAACATTCAGAGGAGAATCTGGTATTTGTTTCTGAGGGATTGTTTGTTTTCCACAAGGGGCTCCCGACTTTTCATTGATCTGAATCAATCCCCTGACCCCAGCCCCAGGTTTCAGGGGAGCCAGCTGTGTGGGTCGAGAGTTGGCTATGAAGCTGAGAGAGCTGGATGTTAGGAGCATGGTCAGACTGGCCAGCAGGTGCTCTGCAGTCACACTCAGGGCTTGTGTGAAGGCAGCAAGAAACAGCTTCTTCAGTGAGCCCACTTAGCAAGGCAAAAAGAGGTGAGGGAGACTGGTAGCTGGCTCAATGGATATTAGCTGGCAGTAAGCACCGCTTGCATCTAACACCAATAATCTTCCCACCAGGGTTGGGAAGGGAGAGATGCTGCACTATGCCAGGAGCTGAAAGGTCAATAAAACTCCAGCAAGCACCCCCTCCCCAGCTGCGCTTCATGCAGGGTAGTAATGTTACCTTACCACCTCCGGAGAGCAGAGGGCAGAATTGCCTGGAGTGACAACTGAAATGAGCGGAGGTCAGCCTGGTCTTAGCTGAGGGTGGCAATGCAGCCACGTGGTGAAGTTGCAGCTCAGTCCCACACAACTTGACTTCTCTCTGTTTCAGTTTGAAGCAGAAGCATGAGGAAGCTCGGGAAGGAAGTAAAGCAATGGGCAGAAAAACTGAGGTGGTGAAGAAAGGGCAGGTCTGAGATTTCATGCAAGAGCCTGGTGTGGCTGGAGAAATATGGAGCTGGAGCAGCAAGCAGATGTGCAGGCAACATGGACACTTGAGTGAACATGGGCACCAAGAGCTCAGAAGTGAAGGAGATGAAGTCAAAATCAGACTGACAGGGACTGCATAGAAGACTGGGACCACAACACAAGCTGAGAGGTACAGGAGGGTAAGAGGCCGTACACAAGGTATGCTGCAAGAAGATAAAACAATGCCTGATGGAAATAGCACATTGGATATGGGGGTAAAGATGGAGAAGGGGACTTTCTCCATAAAGGCAATTCTGAACAGATAGTTCATACCACGCTCTGTCCTTTCCACCTCTGAATTGCACACAGCAAACAAAACCAGGCCAAAACCCTGTGGCATGGAGGATTGTATTCTGAAATGCACTTTAAACAGCAGCTTTCTCAGAGCTTTTTCCTGAAGTGAGCAGAAAAGCATTTGGTCAGCCTCCTTTTTCATTCTTTCCCTTTCTCTCTACTTTTTTTCTTTGTGAGGGAGCACCGAAACCAGAAGGATCTCTGAGACACCAGGCCTGACCAAGCGTGGGGCAGAATCTGCTCATTCCAATTATCTGCCAGCCTAATCATAAAAACATCACGGTGCACGCTCCATATGTCATTTTTATTGAATTCATTCAGGAGTTTCTCGATTAATCTTTTATTATTCCTTTTCAAATCCCAAGGTTCCCATAACAGGGGCTGATCAGCTAAAGCAATTCTTGCACAGACTGGAAACAGTGAGAATTATCTTGGCTCTTGCATCCTCCTGTCACGTCACCAGAACTCTCTCCGGCCTCTTCTCCGAGTGCCTGCTGCCTGAAGAAGACCCTGGGCCCCCGGTGCCTCAGCGCCTTGGCCCGCATCCATCCAGACAGGAGAATCTGACCCACCCCAAGGGACAGTGCTTATGTACAGTCTTAACAGGAGCCCATCTGAAGGAGGAGAAATCTACACTCTCACACTGAATACCCCTGAAAACCAGAGGTCCACTCTCAAGACCTCTGGTGAGATGCCAGGCCCAGATCAGTAGCATATTGGTACCTGCACCAAACAGCACAAATGGTACCAGGTGGATCCAAAGCAAGAAAAAAAAAATGCACCCGTCTTTAGCCTAACACCTCCCCACGGAGGCACTTTCTCTCTAAAGCCTAGATCTTCCACAGATCTAGCAATGGCATCCCTACCCACATCATTTTTTACCACAGCTCTGCTTATCTCCATGCTAGCAATTCGTATGCTGCTACCTGCTATAGTCTCTTGTCCCACGCAGAAGTTGCATCATCTATTCCAGCTCAATGAAAGAAACAACAAAGGAGCTTTACATCCCACTTCTAGACACCTGTGCCATTCCCTTCAATTAGACAGGATGAGACCTAAAGGTACTGAGAGCTTCCCCAAGCAGTAATGTTGCTGGGGAAAGAATTACTACTGGGAGAATAGTAACTAACCATTTATTATCTCTGGGGTGGGGTATTCCTGTCCCAGTAACTTGTTTGGCATCTTCATCACCACCTCATTAAAGCTTCAGCTCATTAATTAAATATTTAATATATTAAATGAGGTTGCTTCTGTGCTGAGGAGCTGAGATCTTGTTGCTGGTGTGCGTGATGCTGTGTATCCTCCTGGGAGACTCCAATTTGCCATACTAATTGCACAGAGACTCTTCAAAAAGCCCTGCACTGAGTCTTTGGCTGCTGAGCAAATTGTGCACTCCGTCTCAGCAGGAAAGGAGCCCGAGCTGGCAAAAGGCACAGAACAGCAACTTACTCTTATTCATGGCCCCTGGCAGTCTGGAGAGCTCACCCATCTGACAGGACACAGTGCAAGGCAGCAGCTCCAACACTGAAAATAACCTTCAGTCCTCATCTACACTGGTGTGCAGGGCAAGATGCAGCAGCACACAGCTTTGCTAAATCAAGGATGAGCCTTGCTAATTCAGGCTGTTAGGTGGGAACCACTCAAGCCCTCTATTAGCATTTTAAAAGGTCCCACTACCACCCCAAACATTTCTGTTCCCTTGGTTATATTTCAGCTCAACTGGCAGCTGACTGAATGCAGCAAAAGTGGATGGAAGCCTCTGCTAAGAGAAGAGTTCCAAAAAGGGGAGGGTGAAAATAGGAAAGGGGGCAGAAATCTCCCAAAGCAGATGGGCTACTAATGGAAAAAAAGAACTTAGACCAGCTGTAAAAAACATATTGCTGCCCTACTCTGCCCTCATAAACACTTTCTTGCCCCTAGTCTACTGTCTACTTCCACCTCTGTCGTTACGGTGAGAAATCAACTATTCACGTGGCCAAGCTGTGATAGAGAGGGCTGATGTCTGTGGCAAGACAGGGCAGAAAAGCTAATTATTTCTGTAAACCTTTGTTCAGCCCCTTCCCTTGCGTCTTTCTCACACACCCAACCCTGATCACACCTATAAGGAAAAATTAACAGCTTTATTTCTATCGATCTCCACATAAAGCTAAAGATCCAAGTTCCCCATGGAAATGGCAATAGCATAAACATGGCTTACCTTGTAGGTACTTTTCCTAGATTGAATGAGGGACATACCGTTGCTATACCGTGTGAACAGCATCATGTTGTTATCATGTTAGAAATCTAAGTAGCAAAACTGAAATATCTATGAAAAGTAGAGATTGAGACCCCAGGCTTCCAGCATCAGAAATGTGGATTTTGTAAGATAAAGAAATTCTCCATGAAGAGGTTGCAGAAGGAACTGAAAGGAGCTTGGCTCTCCATGGGAAAAGATGGCATCTACATGCGTGAGATTTTTATGGGCAGTATTTGGCTAGGAAGGTTAGATAAGGAACATAGCAAAAAGGAGCTTAAAAGGGTTGTTGAGCTCGAGTTTTAAGGTGGGAGGGCTTCCCAGCAAGATGAAAATGTAACTGGGTCGAGGCTATTCTCTGGGAAGGAGAAGGGGATAGAGAAGGAATGGCAGAGAGAACACAATAACTGGCTGACGTAGTGAATACTGATTAAAAAACAAAGAAGCATTAGGTTGTCTGTGTCAGGTTAGGCCACTTTTTAAAGAATTAGATCAGGCTGCTGAGACACGACCGGCAAAGCCCTATCTGAGCCAATGATACAGAGGTTTTCCTCCCTATGACTACCTGCAGGCTCAGAGCAGGTTTGTCTTGGTTGCAAGACACTTGCCCCAGACTACTTCTGCCCCTGCTCTCCAGTCATCTTTTCCAAGCTGACATCCCCACAGCTTGAGAGGGAGAGGCTGTCATGTGTCTGGGTCTCGAATAGATCTAACCACATCATCTCCGTCTTTCCTCTCATATTGATCAGGGGGACTGAGCTAGATGGAGGAGAAAGAAGCACATCACAGGGCATAATATAGTAGGCAGGCCTCCACAGATCACCCAAAGGGACTGGGTGCCAAGAGATCAACTTCCTGGCGCAGAGAGGGGAGAGGACATCCATGGCGGGGCCGGCAATTCCAGCTAGCTTCCTTTTGCCCTGAAACCTTTTTCATTTTTTTTTATTCTTCTTTTTAATGTTGTAGTAAGAAAAGGAAGGGTAGCTCTATAAAAATAAAAAAAGCTGAGAAATGGGGAGAACATTAAAAACTGCTGGAGCATTTGGGTAAAGACAGAAGTGATTGTCCTTTGAGAATGGGAAGCCAATGGGTGGAACACCCGTCTGAAAGACTGTCTGTGGCAGCAGAGGGCTGCTCTCCCTGGGGTGGGATGTAAGAGGGGTGCTGGCTTCTTGTTTCAGGACACCAGAATGGAAGCAGAGTGCTTGGGCACTGGGCAGGAACGACTGCAATGGATACAATGAGTGAAGACATTCCTCCACAGCTAATAAAACACCTCCACGGGGTTAGGTACCCTGTGGTACTTCATAAATAACATTTAGTACACTGACAGTATACAACACTTCAAGGGCTATTCGGTCACGGGTAAGGACCATTAGTTACAAATGTAGGAAGTAAATCACTTAGATGACACAGGCCTCATCCAAGGTCACGTTGCAGATCAGTGATGAAGTCAGGGATCCAACCCAAGTCTGCTGACATCTGATCTCAGGCTCTGTGCACGGGAACACAGAATGGAAGATACAAACAGAGTCTCAAGAAGTACATCGCCTCTCACTAAATCCAAGTCCCAGGTACGAGCAGCCCTATTGAAGCCAATGCTGTTACATTGTTTAATGTTTTGTAGAACTGGAAAGGAGCTGAGAGGACAAAAGTTCTTCCTTAGCCCAAAAACCAAGATGGGGAGGAAAAAGGCCTGTTGGTAGGGCTAGGATTGGATAAAGGAAAGTTTAGTCATGTGAACCTTCGTAGGTGCTAATAAGAGTCCATCAGTCTTCCCAGTCCTCAGTTTGTTCCCTTCCACAACACGGAGTTCACCTGAAACCATGCACACTTGAAAAATCTCAGTGATGCCCAGCCAAACATTTATCTTCCTCCAGCTTACTTCAGAGAACATCATCTCCCATGACAGTCCAAGATCAATTTTCTTCACAGAGAACATTTTTCTGTTAATTATTCTAGAAGGAACAGTTCTGATACTGCAGATCTTTCTCAAGTAAAATTCCTGGTGTAGCAGAGTATGAATACATAATCACATACAGGCATGATCCATATGCCATGAACATGAATAGCAAGGTCATCTGTAGTGGACTTTGGAGCAAGGCCTGAGTGTCTGGAATCACAGAATGAGAAGTGTCTGAAAGCAATGTCAAAATAACCCCATTACATGGAAATGACTGTGTACCTAGATTTCTATTTGTCAAAGCCACTGTGATATGTACTGTCCAAAGCCACGTTTTACTGGGGAAGGGGGCAAGGGTTTGCCAAAAAACACAAATATTTTTTCCCTGCTAGCTCTAAAAAAAATAAATAGATGAGTTTTACAGTTCTTACCATTTTGGATTGACACATTCTATTTGCCTGGATCTAATATTTCTCATGCCCTTGCTGCTGATACTACTGCTACGCACTAAAGCTGTAATAAGTTAGGTAAACCTCAGACTACCCTTAAACAAACACAAGCTCTGGGTTATGAGCATTTCCTTCTCAGCCTTTTTTGGGGCAGGAAGAGAGTTTTCTTTGCTCCAGATCTTCTTTCCTGCAATATTGAGTTGTTTTGAAAGACTCTCATCATCTGTTTCTTATAGTCTGATTNCCCCCCAGTTCTTCTTTTTAAGGCTGTTTTCTCATAAAGAACAGGAGACAAAATTTTCTCAAGGCATAACCCAATGAATCGACACTAGTGGAGAATTTAGTTGCACAGGATATCAAGCCCATTAGGTACCCAGCTTAAAGTCTTCGCTGGGGTGAAAAGCTATGCAGTCAATGTCTGTGCTGAAATGACAGCCATGATACTTTCCCATCAACAGTCCACACTCAGCAATTTATTGCGTTTGGATGCAATTGCTGGCAATGACTTAACTGCCAGCATGGACACGACAAATCACTTTCAGCATCATGTCAGCTCTCTGTGATTAAACTGTGTATCTTAGATGGCCCAGCCTCATGGGATTGGTGTATAAGGACAGACAAAGCCAACCACGGGCGTTGCCAGGACCACATGCAGGAGTGAAATGGACAGGGGCACAGCTCTGCACAGCCACAACCATTCCTGTGCCTCATGACTTGGAGCGTGACGTCGGGCAGAACTAATGAGCCCTCTCCTTCAGCCTGTGTGGGAAATTCATGCCTGAATGTTACACAGAGCGATGCCATCTGTTTAGTCTGGGTCAAGGATGTGCTGCCCTTTGATTAGGGCATTTCTGAGCAAGGAAACCAAGAGAGGTGGAGGTTAAAACCAGAAGCGGGGAGCTAGAGGGGAGTGAATTCTTATGCCTGTGGGTCTGGTCCAGGTGGGATCCAGTGGGAGGATGAGGAGGAACTGCCAGCTGAACTGAGCATGGAGACAGGGGCTCCCAGGACCCTGGCTTCCCTGCCTAGAGAATGAGAGTGAGGAGGGGTGGGAAGTTCCTGCGGAGTGTGGACCAGGGCTATGCCACAAGAAGAAAGATTAACTTACAGCTCAGGAACCGACTGTAATGGCAACAACCAGTGCAATCAAGTCACTTCTAACACACAGTAACAGTACTTATCAGGTGCATGCAGGCTACCTAGAATCATAGTACCTACATGCTTTCTACAGATGGTGGCAGATCAGCATGGTTAGTCCTATGTTTTTTTCCCAACGTACCATCCACAGTACATTACCTATCCCACCGTATAAGTACTTAAAGAGAAGGCAAAGCTGTGTGAAACTGCTAGAAAACACATTCTGCAACAGAAGACTGGTCTGGGTTTCCCTTTTGTGTCCATAAAGGCCTGTTGTGATGGGCCATCCATACAATGTCTTGCAAATCCAGAGTAGAACATGCTTTGCAAATGAACAGAACTTGCAAATTAATGAAAGACTAGGCAAAGCTGGTGGAAGTAGGTCAGATTGCCAACAGTAATCTCCCCTTCTTCTCTGCACAGACAGGAGGTAGCTAAAGAAAGACAGACACTAATTCTCATCTCAGTTACACAGGCACCAGCCCAGAGGCTGTCCACAGTCCTTCAGAAGGGCATTGGTATGGTTGTAGTCAAAACCTATCCAAAGGCTACTAGAAGGGAAACTAACTTCTACTCTTTAAATACTCCAAAACTCAAAAAATAGTTGCAGCAACAGCAGAAGCATGGTCTCAGGTAGATGGTGCAGAATTTCCTAGATTCCTGTATCAAATGTACCCTCAGCAGTAGCTCTAACGCTGTGTGTTAAACTAAGCAGATCTGTTGCACAAACATTTCCCATAACTTGCCCAGCAGTTTTTTGTCCCTTCAGCTAAAAATTATAAATCCCACACAATCCCCTTCATTTCATTTTCATTGCATATAGTATGAGCATTTATCCCAAGGTCTACAACAGAGAGAAGCTGCAGCCTTTGCATGGTACGAGTAGGTCTGTAACTAACTGAACCATCATCTGGTGACTGAAGGTGTGAGACAGACAAGACCTCTGCAAATAGTGGGGTTACTTGAAGATGCTACTGTCCGCAGGACTTGCAGAGCTGCCCATTACCAAACCCACAGGAGAAGCTGCCACACTCTCAGACCTGCCAGTAAAATGGCTTGTGCGATCATTCCCTAATGCACGGCAGTTGAAACAAAGCAGATTAGAGCTGAGTGGGATCATTTTGACAGGCACTGCTTTGGCAAACTGCTCACACTAACATCTGTGTGGCATGGCTGGCTGTAAAGGGTAAGCAACCTCTTCCACAGCTCCAGCTGGATCCAGAAAAGGACACGCACTCTCAATCAGACTAGAACTAATCTTCTTACTTCTAAAAAGAATCAGAGGCATCCTTTTGGCTTAATCCCTTCATCTTTCTAGCTACTTTTCTGTCTCTCAGGACATGCTGCTGCCAGTTTTCTGAGGAATGGTGATGCACTCCTGCAACACAGGGCCAGGCTTACAGGAAAAGCCTCCCGATCACCTGTCACAGTGCTGAAAGGCACAGAAGCTACAGAGGGGAATCCCACGCTGTCTTCCCCTACAGAGTTTATGGGGGCTTGATTCAGCTGTTTAAAGACAGTCATTGAGAGCCATGGGACAATATCCGGATGAACTCAAGCTACCACTCTCGAAGGGCACAGATGTCTTCTGGGCCTTCGGTAGTCTACCAGCCTCACAAAACTGTCTCAGATACCCTAGAACATCTTAAGTGGGAACAGGCAGCCAAATTTACACAACTGAGCTGATCTGTTAGCTCAGAAATTCCAAATATTTTTGTGACAGCCGTTACAGTAAACGACAGCCAGAGGCAAAAGGTGCTGAATTCAACAAATGCATTTGAAAATGTTGATGGGTGAAAAAAATGCAGGCACCTGAGGAATCTAGGCCTGAATCAAATAGCCAAAAGATGCAGCTAGACATGCATTGGGGTTTTCAAAAGTATTCAGCAGCCAGGACACAGGGTTCCGACTTCTACGGAACCCAGCACCAAGACACTTCCAAGCACCCTGTTGGACACCTTAGGTGTTCTTCAAAACTCCAGTTTCTCACACTGAATAGCAACACAGAGCTCCAAGGAGGGGAGCAGAGTTTACACCTCCCCAGGCAGAGACCTAGCACAGATGTAGTCAGACAAAAGAGAGAAGGGCACACGGATGCATCCCCTGCAGCTGAAGGCCATGAAACATGGGCAGCTAGGCAAATGGGGCAAGGACAGAGCCACTTCATTGCTACCTATATTATGCAATCATCTCTGATGATTATTTTCTATGAGTGCAATGGGAGAAAATTATTTCAGATCTTACCCCAGCATATGACACAATCTTTTCTAGCCGTGGGGCCTTAATTAGGTTCTCAAGAATGAAAAATCAACCCTAATTTCACTCCTCCTTGTTCCCCCAATTATTCATTCTCTCTCCCAAAGGACAATGACTTACCAACGCCTTCTTCATGTAGGTGTTTACACTTACCCAACCAGAGGCAGGGAATAAGGAGACCAATGCTATGTGAATGGATCTGACCAATCTTCCTTCACCATGGTGATACCAAATGACAAATACACTTAGGAAATCCAATTAGTGGAGAAGCCACAGGTTGCAATTTGTTCATAAGCACCTCTCACTGAATATGTTAGCAAATACACATGTAAAATTAAAGTTTGTTCAAGAGCAGATAAACAAGCTGCATTGATTAGACAGTCAGCTGTTAAAAGTTTGTTTGTCTCTCCCAGATTAGTCAAACGAGAGAATAGATAGACAAGCAGATAGGCTGACAGACAAACAGATAGATAGAATTGTTCCTGCAAACCTGAAGGTTGCATTTTCAGGGAGGCAGTTTGGGTGAAATCAATAAACCAATTTCTGGAAGCTGGAGTGCTGCTAGTAATTAGAAAAAGGCCTCTGCAGCCACCCCATGCTCAGCTGTGAGATCTCCCTTCATGGGTTTCAATGAGAGTGAAATTGAGTGACTTCAATAATTTCATGCCGGGTTATGGGAGGGAGGTGAGGAAGGGTGAGTTCCCAACCATCTAATAGGTCTCTAACAGCTCGATAATTGGCCCATCCCGTGGGTGATTAAGGATGAAAATAACTAATTTCCGCTCATCTTACAGACTAATCAGATCACCTCACCCCTATCATTTTCTCCTCTATTTAAAGAGACAGTCTCTTTCTTTCTGGCATCAAAAGCTAGCAGGATGCAATCATTTAAGTTAGTAAAGAAACTAGTTCAGACCAGGATGGAGTTAGTGCATTTAAGATACCAGCTCTTCGATTGGTTGCTCTATAATAAACCTTTTTGCTTCTGGCTTCTGCTGCAGTGCTCCAGCCTCCTCACTTGCAGCATATGAATTCTGTTCCACATACCGAGTGCTGTGCACTGCAAAGGAGGAGGCATGGGCTCAGACCTGAACCCAAATCTGGGTGTCACAATGCTTGGGAATCCTCCCTGCCCTTGATTCTTCCTAACCACCCTCTCAAGAGTTGCATGGCAGGTGATCCCTTGTCAGAGAAGGCTGTCCTTCAGCGCTATTGCTGTCCCAGTCTTTCCATAAGCAGTAAGTGAGATACGAGGCACATGTACTGTGCAGCTATATTGAAGCTTCTTGGCCTGGGAACAGGTAAGAGGCTACAAAGATAAGGGCTGGACAAATACCACTTGGACAGGGGATCTTGCATTGGGGCCCTGTGCCAGCCCTGCGTCTGTTATTTCCTATGTTGCTCAGTGCAGAGCTGTATGTTTTGTGCCAGTTCAGACAGTCCTAGATTCACGGCTGTGCCTCTACAGACACTGTGCTCCTGGGCAATTCACACACAGGTGTCCTTCAAGTCCCATCCATATACATAGGTCTAAATAAATGTCCTGGTTTATGTAGACACTAAGCACCTTCTAGTTCAGTACTAAACTGAGTACTGGCAGGGAAGACACAAGCGACAGGAAGATCAGTCTGATCTGTACTGAAGAAGCAGCTTTCCTTGGCTAATCCACAGCCTCAAAGGGGTACTGAGGTCCTTCTTCACGAGGAAGATTCGGGCCTTCTTTTACAAGAGACCTTCGTGGCTCCTGGAAAGACCTGATGGAGACCCCAGAGAAGCATAAACAGCTCCCTCAAGCACGCATACCTGTCCCCATGTGACAAGCCTGCAGCATGCTGTGCTGATAAGCCCACAGATTTCATTCTCCAGGCCCCTCTATAGGGTGCCCTGGAACAGTCCGATCTCAGAAGGTTTCAGCATGGGTAACCCATGCCACTAATGAAGAGGAAAGCAAGATTTTTTCCTGAAGAAAAGAGAAAGCTTGTCAGAGAGAAGAAAAATCTTGCTGGCAGATCCCTCTTCCAGCAAGCTTGCCATTCTGGGTACCAAGCATACTCCTCTGAAAGCCTGAAAAGAGCGGAATATGGTTCACAGAGAAAACTCAAGCACAGCTGCTTAATTCCCGTAAGTCTCTGTCAGGCGATCAAGACAGTGGAGTAGAGACTGAGACCTCAGCAGTGGCCGCGGTACTGCTGTTCCTTTGCATTGAGCAATTAAGCAGTATTCACAGATGGAGAACTCCAGCCCTGGAGCTGGATCAGGTCAACTCACTGGTACAATCCTGATTATCCGCAAAGAATGCCAGCATCAAGCCCTATTTCCCTGAATATAGTAGAAACCACAATGAACAGCAGTTTTCTCCCTCCTTACTCACGGTTTTGCTTCTCCAGTAATTGTGTCCAATGCATCCTGCCTACCTGCTTGCTTTCAGTGCAACATTCACAGCTGCTTCCCTCCCTTCATTTTAACCCTGCTTTTGCTGCTATTATCCCTGAAACCTCTTGGCCTTCATAAGCTGTGTGTCATGCCTTAAGCGGTAGCCTTTTCTTCACTTCCTGCCAACCAGAAAGGACAACTGCACTTTGCCTGAAAGGGAAGATGCAAGTCATAGCCAATGACTTTGATCAAACCTCTGCCAAGAAGGATGCCACAGCTGTGTTTTCTCTATGGGACTTCTTTTGCAGGCTCATCCTTCATCGTTTCTACTATGGAAACAGAATTTCACCCTCTCCCCAGAACCAAGCCATTGACGCACATGGGGCTCTACAAACATGTTCACAAGAGATAAACAAGGCTGTAGGTATGACAAGCCAAAACTTCCTACCCTTCATCCCACCCTCATCAAAAGTACAGCTGTGCTCAGGATATAAAAATCCCACAGCAGAAATAGCTGCTATTATTGCCTATCACCACAGCTTCCCTATTTCCCACCAGACACACCCTGTCTCTAGCCACCACGTGCAGCCCGAGCCGGCTGCCAGGTCCTTTTGTGCATGCTGCTCTGCAACGCTAGATTTTTCAGTCAGGAGCAGGCCTGGAAGTTAATGGCAAACATGCCCATGCAAGAACATCTCCCACTGTTTTGAACTTCAGTCTGGGCTCCTGTGTGTTTACTGTCAACGCAAATGATGGAACATGAGTCACTCACAAGTCAGCGACTGAAGTCTGGATTCAGCTTTGCAAAGGCTGTGGTGCCCGTGACAGTGTGCAAGAACATTTGTGGGTGCCCTCTGGGCAATTGTTTCAGGGATGCAGGGAACCATAACTACATCGCTGCAGAGCCATCATCATCTGAATGGGATGAAACAGACATGGAGAAACGCATGAACAGACAAGGGACAAACGCATGAATGAGATTTTAAGCTTCTCATCTGAAACACGTGGCAAAAGTACACCTCAAAACTACAGCTCAGAGAGGAAAACCCTCCTGCTCCTCCCAAGGGCTCCCATGTCTCAGAGGCAGTAGAAAGGACACTGCTGTTAATAATTTCACTGCTGGTTGATAAAAGGGGAAAACAAAAGCACCACGTCAAGAGCTACAGTGTGGATTTCATCTTGGCATCTCAGCAAGGCATTTGCAACCCACAGGTGGAACCTGGAAAAATGTTTCCATTTTCATTTCCTTTTGGTTCTGTCCTGCCTGCAACATTCAGGTGAGTTTGAAAGAAGATCATAGGCAGACTAGCCCCCCTGAATTAGCCAGAGGGTTAATTCACCCTTTGATAAACTAAGGCAAATTGAGCAAATGATTAATAACAAATATTTTACTTAATTAAATTTGAACCTTTTTTTTTTCCCCACTCTGTCCCAGCTTGTGGAATATCCCCGTGCAAATGGCAATTTCTTTGCATCCATATGTTATTGGAACTTATATGAGAAATATCAACATTTGATCATATATTTTGGTGGTGGAGTAACCCCAAATATTCAGATTGTCAGCTTCAGTGTTTAGCCCCAGTTGGCCAGATTTGTCACTTGGTAATTTCCTATTTATTCAATGGACAAGCTGATCAGCATTGCCGGTGTGAAAACCTACTTGTGAGGTTTTCAACTAAACTTGCTCAGTTGCGAGTTCTTTCTGAGTCCTCAGATTAAGTGAATTAGCAATTCACTGTTGGGTGCTTCTTTCTGTAAGTAATACCTAACACTCCTTGTGTTTGCAGATAGCACAGAGGGAGCAGAAGGGTCTGGAGAAAGGGAAGAAAACTACATGCTGAATGAGCATATTTTGTATGCTGGAGGAGAAAACTGAACATTTTTAAATTTTTTTATTTTTTTTTCTAATGGTTTGCCAGACTCCAGGGTGGAGTCAGCAGCAAGATAAGAAATGCAGGGAGTCTCATGTACTTTCAGGTTTCCTTGCAAATATCCCACACAGCTCCGGTCCTCCATTCAGTTAACACTTGAGTATGTGCTTAGAATTGTTCCTAATGCCCAGAAAGCTATTTCCAGCTTTTCTGGGAAGTCCTGTTGTAGCAAAGAGTCTTCAGCATATGCATAACAAGACACATGCTGATATGCATGGTTGAATAAAGGCAAAGTGATGAATTGAGGCCTTCATTACTAATGTATGCATGTGTGTGCACACATGCAGGATGCATGGCTCTGTCTTGCCTGTTCTGCTATACTTTCCCTTGGGAGTCACCGCTGCAGCTGGGCTTGCATCCCTTCTCCAGCACAACACAGCACATTCACTTACAGAATTGATTTGCCCTGAAAACCACTTCTCTCACATTTCTAAATCTCTTGGCGTAAAACCTGTTATTCTCTTGACATTAGGCTATTCAATACCTGTCACTTCCCCCCCTCAGAAAAAATTGACTTCCGAGTGACATTATATGATAAGCAGTTATATACTGAGACTTCTAACCAGATGGAGCCTTTCCATCACTGGAGACAACACAGAGCACGTGGGATAAATGCTCCCTGTCGCATAGTTCCTCTGCTGACTGCCTCAGAGAAGGAGCTGCTCCTTGCCTCGCAAAGCCCTGGCGTTTGAACCTGCTCCACAGCTTTTAGGAACAGGCTCTCCACATGGACATCTGCGGTAGTCCCACTCTTGGAAATGCTGGTGCTCTCTAGGGCATACTCACAGCCAGACTCAAACCCTCTTGCTTCTGATAATAACCCAGGACATACGCTGTCGCGGTTTCTATCGCTTTTCATGTTTCTCTTTCTTTTCATTGCTTCTCTCACACAGTTAAACTGTGGATCAACGTTCCATTTTTTGCCATGAAGACCTCTCTGTGGCATTGCACAGCTGGATTGACCTCTTCTATCTTTTTGCAGCAGTCTCTATGCAGGTCACGCATCTGGACACCCTTCCCCAACACTCCCATGTAGGGGCACACAGCTGGACACGCTCCATTCCTAGGTAAATGCACCACTCTCACTCACACCCTTTCTCTCTTGCTAGCGCTTTCCAGAGTGGATGGTGGATAGCTGCCTGTAGAAGTGGGCAGCTGCACTGGACAGCAAAAACAAACAAAAAAAAAACATAAAAAACTTGCAAAACTTTTCCCATGTAAAGATACATTTCAGAACCTGTTGCAGGATATCCATGTCTATTCCCCACACACACACCCTCCCCCTTCTGTCCTATTTTACCAATTTATACCTTGTATTTCAACCAATATAGTTGGACATAAATCTGTCCCAGCAGTCTTTGGGACTGAAGCAAGATCCCCCAGACTGTTCCAAACATGGAAATGCATCCATGGTGTATCTCACAGTGAGGAAACCCTCACCTCTTTCCAAACAAAGGAGATGTCAATAATTCAACACAACAGAAAAATGCAGGTGCCTCCGGACTGCAAAGCAATACAGAGCCATAATACACACAGGTTTGGACTGGAAGCAAAGCAGAGTTAACACTTCACTGAGAGTAGATAACAACCTGTAGAGAGTCACTGGGTATGGCCAAGACATTAGGACTCAGATCTGAGTTTTCTGGTTAGTAGGTACAAGAGGTCCTATGATGTCACTTGCACTTTCAAGATGGTTGTAGGAGCTTCTGTCAGCCTGGTGCCCTGTCCTGCAGTGCCAGGCTGGTGCACTTCTGTTTAGAACTCACCTCAGTCACCCCAAAACTCCCAAACCATCTTGTGTTTTCACAGGAGTTGCAGGGCTCCTCAGATACTCAATGATCAATAATAATAATAATAATTATTATTATTACAGTACTCAGAATAAGGAAAAGGAACTAATACTTTCAGCATCTTAGAGTTTTCTGGGTTGTAAAAACAGCCCACCCAGCCAGTCGTTTGTCACAGAGCTTAGTTCTGCCATAAAATGCTAATCAGCCTGAACAGTCACGTCCCCCCTGCACCATATCTTTTTATGAGCACATTAACACGGTCGTTAGGGAGAGGGGACTCATATGGACACAAACACGTACTGCCATCATTTATTTCCCCCGCAAACTCCATCCCCGGTGACTCTAATTTATTTGCAGGAAGCACTTTCCCTTCCCCTCCACTGAGGTGGTTTCTGGTTTCCACTGACTCGGACATGCCCAGGCCATCCCACCATGCTGTTGTGTCACCGTATTGCATCACTCATTCCCACACCCACAGACATCACAGAAACAGGTAGAGCCATCCTCCGCAACCATAGCACTCATGCTCTCTACAGTCTTCATGAGGAGTCATGTCACCCCAGCTAAACATAGAAAGGTGGATCAGTAGCCGTGGCTACCCTTTGTATGGAGTACAGGCCTGGCAAAGATATGATAAAAGTCACCTTTTCCCTCAAACACCAAAAATAATGCCTCTGTATGTGATAAAAAGATAGAGCTGGGAAGAAAGTTTGGTAATTCAGACTCAGTGATACAGGTCACTGCCACTCAAGCTAGGAGAGAGCTAAAGTCAATTTCAGGAGTAGATAGCCAAGCTCTAGAGGGCACCTTCATACACACAGGCAGCGCGGTGCAGAGTAAGGAAAAGGAAACGGAGCAAAGAGCACAAGGATATTTGCCTCGTGGGTGTAACCCACTGGCCGTCAAGGGAGACAGTGACCTCCACATCTGCGTTCATGGCATCCAGAACAAAAGCATTGCAAACAGACCCCAGGTGTTACCGCATCCTGCTTGCTTAGTCCCCTTCTTACCAGAGCTAGCAGCATCCACTTGGGAGAAACAAGAATAAGGCAGTAGTAGCTTTAGTGCTAATGATTTCCCTTTTCCTAATTCTTTCTTTTTTCCCCATCAGTGAATTGTCCCCTCCTTCCATCTCCTATTCACTCTCTATCTCACTGTATGCAAACCACAATCCCTCTTTTCTTCTTTCTGCTTTATTTTCCTGAACACTCATTAACTACTCACAAAGGACCGTGCCTGGCGGATCGGAGCTGCAATTATCTCCTGGTTCTGACCCGTGTTCAACGGTCAGAGATTAGCATCAGCAATAATAATGGAGTGCAAGATGCAGGCAGCTGCATGCTGGGGATTTGACGAGTATCCAGGCTGCTGGAGCCAATGTGAGGGGAAGGGAACCCACACAGGGGACTGTGTCGTCGGGAAGGTGGCTGGTTTTGTTTTGTTAGGGGAAATTCCAACCCATCCTTCACGCCTGTTGAGGGAAGATGGTCAACTTGCCCTCCCATATTCGAGTCATAAATCTTGCCTCTGCTTCCACTCATTCTGGTGCGCCCAGGAACCTGGGCAAGCTGAATATCTTTCCTGCTGCAATTACCCTCTGACTTTTTCAAACTTCACACATTTTTTTCATTTGCAACATGCAAAAAACACCTGGAAAATAGATCACTAAATCATGCGCATTAGCAAGGAAATATCTCCTAGACTGCTAAAATAAACAGTCCTGCCTTCTCCCACCCCGAAAAAAGGATGGGGAAAATATTAAATTGATTCTTCTACAGTGCCTCCCGCTGGGGTCCCAGTGCACTTTCCGCTCTTTCTGTCCGCCCACTCATCTGTTTAAGGCATCCATCCATCTCCACTGTCTCAGTGCACCATACTGCAATTAAGATTCCATAGCAGGCTTCAGTGTGGGTCTCCTTCTCATTTCTCTTAGCTTTCCAGTGGCTTTGTTTGCTAAATTGTATGGTTTTGTTTGTATATGGGTTTATGATTTCTTGTTTTCAGTTACTGCAAGCAGGCTCTGACAAACAGGCAAGTCCTGTAATATGCTTGGAAAAACGGTCGATCTTCGGCTCAATCTTATCTCCTCTATCTATCAACACTATTAGGTCTGTCTCTATGTCACATCCTTGGCTGAACCTTTGTCAAAAGAAGTCCAGGGTGTCAAAACTTCCCAGGCAATATTGGAATTCATTTATCACTTAATGTCTTCTGGATACTATAATTTTTTTCTTCAACATGGAGTTTGTGGACAAGATTTCTAAGTTCAGGGACATATGAATTCAAGACAAAACTTCATCTGTTTATCTATTTGAAAATGAAATTCTATGTTTAGCTGATAGGAAGGAAAAAAACAATAGATGCATGTACAGCTATTAAGAGCCTGGCTCTGGAGTTCGTTCATTCTTATTTCCAGTTAAGATACTTGATTCACTCCTGACCTTATTTGAAATATCCAGTCTTCTAGAAAACTGGGACAGAATTTTCATTAGAGCAAACTTTTTCAAGAGAAGACTTCAGATTCATCCTGCTTCTGGTTAGTTTAGAAATAACACAAGAATAGACCCTACCAGAGCATATCTGTGCTCTCTGAATCTGGTATCTGCTGACACCTGGACATTTGGAAGTGCAGTGATAATGAAAAGAAAGAAAAAAAAAAAAGATGAAAAATTAATTGAAACTTTCTGAACCTCAAAACCTATTCAGCTTAAAACTTGGAGGGAGTTCAGATTTGATTTGTATTCCAGCTGATTGAGCCTGTTCATCCTAAAAATATCCCTAACAATATTTTACAGTTATAAGACATCCAGAAAATAACATAACAAAAATGCTCAGAAATAATTGCTTGGATTAGTTAAATGTATGCAATTCAAGTGGCCTCACACCCTCTTTTGCCCACTGCTTTAATTATCAAATAATTTCTTTTTTACTGGCACAAGAACTTTTAGCAATTAAATTTCTGTAGGCAAGTATTTACACCAGGAGCTCCTACCTGCTTGCCACCATTAAGAAAAAAGCAATATTGTGAGTTAGCTGACCAATCACAACCGCAGACTGAGCAAAAATAGAAAGTGCTATGGGAAAGTGCAGAAGAAAAAAAAAAAGACAAAGTGGCAGCATTCCACTTTTCTAAACACACAGAATATGAGTTGAACAGTGTCAAATTCATAATCGATTCCAACCTACCAATTTCAAAGGCAAAACAGGTTCAAGGAGATTTGTAGCAACATCTACAGCTTTCTGCCTGGAGGACACGCATTCTGGGCCAAGAACAGAAAGAAGCAGCGAGATACATTTCATCATATAAGCTCTTTTTAGTTACTGTAGTGAAATTATTTATTGATCATTTATTGCCCCCCTTAGAAATCAATGAATAAATGACCACCTCTCCTCTTGTCCTTACTCTTCAGAAGAGCACCAGATTTTGTTGCTGAACGGACCAGGTCCTTCACAAATATGCAACCTTCTAGCTATATTAAGTCCAAGACACGCTGCTAGCGCTGAGTGGAAGCCTGCACTCCCACACATTAGTTATTCCCATTTGGTATGCGAACAGAGGATGCTGCTTTGCAGGGCTGTCGATCCAGCATGAAGCTCACTTTGGAAAATTGTTTTTAAAGAAGAGAATATCTTCATGGGGGGAGGGGAGAAGGTGGGGGGAAATAAATCTCCTGGTACTTTCGTTCATTATTTAAAGCAACGGTTATTTTCTCTCTCTCTTTTGCTTTTGAGTTGGATATCCAAGAGACAAGATTTCTTCTACTAGGCACCACTGGGGGAAACAGAATGTGCGATCAGAGTTTCAGAGAACTTCATTCCAGCATTTCAGGCAAGAAGCAGGTCCAGAGGAGATGGAACAAGCTGCAACAGGGAATCTGAAAAGACTTTGAAATGCTGCTCTGATCTCTGCTGGTTCAAACCTCACACAAGCAACTGCTTCAGGTGCCTATGTATTGCATTGAATACTACCAAATACAGAATAGAACGGAAAGAAAAACTAGGGAGTGGGATCTGTTAATGGGAAGGAATTTATCAGGACACATCCTGCCAAACGCCAAGAACCATCTCAGGCAGTCACTGTAATGAGCATCCTACCAGCACACTCAGCTCCCCACATCTCTAAAATGGCCTTCTTCAGGTTCATCACTGACTGGTCTGCCCAGGTCAGGACTCACCAGGCTGTGAAGCAGAAACATTGCAGAAGCTACATCTGACAGTTTCTGGAAGAAGCTGATGGATACAAACAGCCCTGTTCCCCAGAGGTCTTCGGGTGGTGCTGGGTAGGTAACTGTCCTCAATGACAAGCACAGTCTGGGCTCAGACCTGAACTGAGGGCCTCAGAGTCAGCCCCGATGATACTTGGGTGCACTGTCATAATTGGACTTTGCAGCTGGTCCTATCCCTGCGATGAACCAAACCAGTACCCATATCCAAACATAATTCAAAGCTGAGGACAGCCAGATCCAGATTGAGTTTTGTTGCTACTTTGTGCATTTACTCTTTTGAGACCAGCAATTACACAGGGATAACTCATGCACCATAGAAAAGGCCATCAGATAAATGCAGACTGCATAACCTGCTATGCCTCGAAGAGACAGGGAAAAAACAGTATATCATGGGATTTCAGATAGGGAGTACTGCATCAGAAAGCTGGAGGGAAGAACATTATTAATGAAACACTTTCATTGAGCTACTTCGTAACTTTGGACGAGGTAAGCAGAGTCTGGAGGATATGTTAACTCAGTGCACATGCAGAATGGGCAAGCCTTGTGGCTGTTAATGGCTTTGTTAAATCATTTCTCTTAGTGAGTCTGTCTGTAATAAAGGATTGCTGCAACTTCTCTCATTTTTTAAGCTACTTTGAATCTTACACATGAAAAGTATTAAGTGCTGGTATTACGTCTTTAAAATTAAGGCACTAAAAAGGTCAAAGTCATCAGCTTAGTTTTTGTAATGAGGATTGAGCAACACTGGAATCTGAGGGTACCTGATTAGTTGGTCATTACAGTTTTCTTCTGTTTGTTCTACCTTTCTTTGACTACATTTTGTCTCCCAGAGGTTTGTGGATACTTCAAGTTAATTTTTTTACAGCATAAGGTACCAGACTGCCAAACTGCAAGAGTAAAGGGATCCTGCGTATTTAGGTCTGGAAGCAATATCAGTACTAGTTTCTCTGTCCACTGACCCATCTCTCTTTCTCTCCTTCCTCTCCTACCCTATAAAAAAATAAAATAAAATAAAATAGGGAAAGGATTCACAGAAGAAAGAAAAATTGTAATATTTGTGTCCCATTCTATCCCAGCACTCTGGCTAACCTCCCAGCAAGAAGGCTATTTATACCAGCAGATTTTTTTTTCAGGAGGTGGAAGAAGAGCTCTGCTGAATCTCATCTGCCCCTCTGAAAGACAACTAATCAGCCATCAAATCATGATGATTTTCACATGTGGAGAAGGTTTAGAAGCCAAAGGTGAAAAGCATTAGGTATCCTGCCAATCTGCATACATGTAGCCACATGAGTGCTTGAGCTCTGGAGGGTAAAAGGTAATATCCAACAAAGTGAGCGTGAATAATGAAAAATATGAACAGAGCAGCCTCTATTTTGACCATTATTTCTTTCTCCAAAGAGTGTTTGAAGGAAGCAGAGATGTTCAGATGGACAGGCAAAGGAGACAACATCTGCTCCAGCAGACTGTCACTGAGCTACAACTATTCCAGCCTTGGAGAAGGCAAATAGTTAGCCATGACCTTTTAGTGTGCTACACAAGATGATTAAAATACCAATAATTTTTTAGAGAACACTAAACTTAATCCCCTTCAAGAAATCTATGGACTCTGTCACCTTGGAAATCCAGCTTCATTTCATCAGTATGGGGAGCCCTTGTGTTATTTATTACAAGGAAAAACATTGCTCTGCAGGACCATCAATCCAGCCTGAAATTCATTGTGTTGAACGAAAAGGAAATCTGCATGGTGAAAAAAAACAATGGCAAACCAAAACCACACTAAGAAAGTTGACAACTGCAGAAGGAAAGGTGTGGTTGTTCTAAATCAAGGCAGGGAAGAGGGTTGTATATGGCAGGCAGAAGTGTAGGGGGGAAATAAACATGCTGGAGGAATAGTGCTACCAAAAGTACTCAAGTTTAGGTTTCAGAGTGAAATGAAAAAAGTCAATTAAGATGAACAAGACATCTATGTACCCCTTCAGAGGTGGTTTAGGCTGTCTCCAAATTCAGGTGGACACCACTACCCATCGAAGTTGATTTTGCTTCTAAGTAGAACTGGAATTGCACAGGGCTTTCTATGTCAGTACCAAAATTTATCATAAGTGTGTCTTCGACAATCACTGGACCGTATAACCTGTCTGACCACCTTCACACTCCTTGTAGCCACAGAGACCTTCTCCTCTGGGGCCCACTGATCCTCTTTCTTCAAATCCTGTTTCAGGATCCAATCCTTCTTGTAGTCTCCCAAGAAGTGAGAGTAAAAGTCTTTCCTCTTCAGTAATAAAATGTGGCAAAATATGGTAATATGAAAACCAACATGTAAACACCTAAGAACTATTCTAATGAATATCACAACATTCATCCCTTCACCTATAATGCTGCTGACTCCACTAGTCTTTGCAGAAAGACTTTATGTCCATGGCAGTAGGAGCTTACACCTCTGTTCTCAAAGAGGAGGACACAGGAGCAGAAGGCCTCCTAACTCCTTTCATCAAGCAGCCTGGTTGAAGAGAACTGCCCTTTGGCAATGAGAATCACAGCAGCTCTTCACAGAGGGGCTAGGGTGAAGAGTTCGGACCTAGACATCTAAACTGCAGATGTTTAAAATCTAGGTGAAGCTCAGCCTCTGTTTCCCATGAGATATATTATCAGTTTGAAAAGAAAGAAAAAAAAGATGTCAGGGATAGAGTTCATTTTAGGAACCCAACTTCAACGACAAGCAACATGCAACTTCCTTGATATTACAGTAGCACTGTAACATCAAACTGCCCTCTTAGACCAAATGTTTCATTTTCCTCCTTCAGAAAACTGTGCTACCACTAGCAATAAAATAAAATAAAAAACTCCTTATTTTTTTTCCCAATGAGCTCTTGGAGAAAAACTAATCTGACAGAAGTCAGTAGGCATAAGGGTTACTTTTGTACATCTTTATACAGCACGTAAAGTACTGTATATACAAACACCCACCACAGAGGAGACAACTAAAAACTGATGGTAATTAAAGGAAGAAGATGGATCTTGCAGAAAATTTGAGACTGTTAAAAAATTCTAACATATTCAGAGAGCCTTTTTATGGAGGAAAGGAATCAATGACCTGATCTCCTTCTATGACAAGGTGACGCGCTTAGTGGACGAGGGAAAGGCTGTGGATGTGGTCTACCTCGATTTCAGTAAGGCTTTTGACACCGTTTCCCACAGCATTCTCCTCAAGAAACTGGCTGCTCGTGGCTTGGACTGGCGTACCCTTCGGTGGGTTAGAAACTGGCTGGGTGGCCGGGCCCAAAGAGTCGTGGTGAATGGAGTCAAGTCCAGTTGGAGGCCGGTCACTAGTGGCGTCCCCCAGGGCTCAGTACTGGGGCCGGTGCTCTTTAATATCTTTATAGATGATCTGGACGAGGGGATCGAGTGTACCCTCAGTAAGTTTGCAGACGACACCAAGTTAGGTGCGTGTGTCGATCTGCTCGAGGGTAGGAAGGCTCTGCAGGAGGATTTGGGTAGGCTGGACCGATGGGCCGAGGCCAACTGTATGAAGTTTAACAAGGCCAAGTGCCGGGTCCTGCAC